>SJYV01037907.1:0-17687 GCA_006410875.1 Neotragus pygmaeus | reverse complement strand
ATCGGATTGCGACGAGGTCCGGGCTGTGTGCTGCAGTCGGACTGCGGCAAGGTCCGGGCTGTGTGCCACGGTCACCTTGCGCTAAGGTCCGGGCTGTGTGCCGTGGTTGCCCTGCACTGAGGTCCAGGCTGTGTGCAGCAGCTGCCTGCGCCGAGGTCTGTGTTGTGTGCCATGGATGACCTGTGCCGTGATCTGGGCTTTGAACCGTGGTTGGCTCAAAGAGGTCTGGGCTGTGTGCTGCAGTCGCCCTGCACCGAGGTCAGGGCTTTCTGCCATGGTCGCCCTATGCCAAGGTCCGAGCTGTGTGCTGTGGTCACACTGCACTGAATCTGGTCTGTGTGCCGCAATCGGCCTGTGCTGAAGTCCAGGCTATATTCTGCGGCTGCCCTGCCCCGAGGTCCAGGCTGTGTTCCGCGGTCAGCTTGTGACAAGTTATGGGCTCTGTGCTGCAGTCGCTCTGTGCTGAAGTCTGTGCTGTGTGCCACAGACACCCTGCGCCAAGGTCCAGGCTGTCTGCCGTGGTCACCCTTCACTGAGGTCCGGGCTGTGTGTCTTGGGCAGCCTGTGCCGAAGTCCAGGCTGTGTGCCATGGTCGCCTGCACCGAGGTCCGGTCTGTGAGCCACGGTTGGCTTGCAATGATGTCCAGGCTGTGAGCCATGTTCGGCTTGTGACGAAGTCTGTACTGTGTGCTGCATTCGCCCTTGAAAGAGGTACGGGTTGTGTGCTGCAGTCGCCCTGTGCTGAGGTCCAGGCTGTATTTCACCGTCAGCTTGCAACAAGTTCCAGGCTGTGTGCCACAGTCGCTCTGTACCGAGGACCAGGCTGTGTGCCGTGGTCGCCATTTGCCGAGGTCTGGTCTGTGTGCCGCGGCCACCCTGAGCCAAGGTTCAGGTTGTGCGCCATGGTTGCCTTCACCGAGGTCTGGGCTCCGTGCCATGGTCGCCCTGTGCCAAGGTCCGAGCTGTGTGCCCCGGTCATCCTGCCCCAAGTTCCGGGCTGTGTGCCGCGGTCGTCTGGGCCGAGGTCTGGGTTGTGTGCCATAGTATCCCTGCACCGAGTTCCGGGCAGTGAGCCACATTCGGCTTGCGACGAGGTCCGAGCTGGGAGGCATGTTCAGCTTGTGATTAGGTCTGTGCTGTGTGCCGCGGTTGCCCTTCACTGAGGTCCAAGCTGTGTGCCGTGGTCGCTCTGCGCCAAGGTCCGTGCTCTGTGCTGCAGTCGCCCTGCACCGAGGTCCATACTTTGTGCCACAGTGCCCTGCACTGATTTCCACGTGGTTTGCCATGGTCGCCCTCTTCCGAGGGCTGAGATGTGTGCCGTGGTCGCACTGTGCCTATGTCTGGGCTGTGTGCCGTTGTCGCCCTGCTCTGATGTCTGGGTTCTATGCCCTGTTAGCGCTGTGCCCAGTTTCGAGCTGTGTGCCACTGTCACCCTGCACCGAGTCTGGGCTGAGTACCACGGTGGCCCTGGGCCGAGGTTCAGGCTGTGTATCATGGTACCCTGTGCTGATGTCCGTACTTTTTGCTGTGGTCCCATTTCGCCAAGGTCCGGGCTGTGTGTCATGGTCATCCTGTGCCGAGTTCGGGACTGTGTGCCACGCACATCCATCACCGAGTTCTGGGTGGTGAGCCGTGGTCCGGCTGCGTGGAGATCTGGGCTGTGTGCTGCGGTCACCTTGAGCCGAGGTCCGGGCTGTGTGCCATGGTCACCCTGCACCAACGTTCAGGCTGTGTGCCGTTGATGCCTGTGCCGAGGTCCGTGTTATGTGCCATGGATGCCCTGCGCCGTGTTCTGGGCTGTGAACCATGGTCGGTTCAAAGAGGTCCGGGCTGTGTTCTGTAGTTGCTCTGCACTGTGGTCGGGGCTTTCTGCCATGGTCGCCCTATGCCGAGGTTGGGCTGTGTGCCGCGGTCGCCCTTTACTGAGGTCCGTGCTGTGTGTCGTGGTCCACCTGTGCTGAAGTCCACGCTGTGTGCCATGGTCGCCTGCACCGAGGTACGGTGTGTGAGCTGCAGTCAGCTTGCCACGACGTCTGGGCTGTGAGCTGTGTTCGGCTTGCGACGAGGTCTGTGCTGTGTGCCATGTTTGCCCTTCACTGAGGTATGGGCTGTGTGCCGCAGTCGCCTTTCGCCGAGGTCCGGGCTGTGTACCACCGTCGGTTTGTGATGAGTTCTGGGCTCTGTGCCGCAGTCGCTCTGCACTGAGGACTGGGCTGTGTGCCACGGTCGCCATCTACTGAGGTCCGGTATGTGTGCTGTGGTTGCCCTGTGCCAAGGTCTGGGCTGTGTGCCGCGGTCACCTTCGCCAAGGTCTGGGCTCCGTGCTGTGGTCGCCCTGCGCCGAGGTCCGAGCTGTGTGCCCCAGTTGTCCTGCCCCGAGCTCTGGGCTGTCTGCTTCAGTCGCTTGCACTGATGTCTGGCTTGTGTTCCATGGTCAGCATGTGCCGAGTTCCAGGATGTGAGCCACCGTCGGCCTGCAATGAGGTCTGGGCTGTGTGCCACAGTCGCCTGCACCAAGGTCCGGGTAGTTTGCCATATTCTCCCTGCGCCGAGTTCTGTGTTGTGAGCCGCAGTAGCCCTGCAATGAGGCCCGGGCTTTGTGACGTTTTAAAACTGCAGAATTTCGTGCTGGTTACGTGGTCGTCCTGTACCGAGGTCCGGGTTGTGTGCCCCGGTCAGCCTTTGACAAAGTCCCGGCTGTGTGCCATGGTAGCCCTGCACCAAGGTCCGGGCTGTGTGCCGCAGTCGCCCTGAAGCCAGGGCCGGGCTGTGTGCCGTGGTTGGCCTTCACCGAGGTCCGGGCTGTGTGCCACAGTCGCCTGTGCCAAGTTCCGGGCTGTGAGCCACGGTCGGCTTACGACGAGTTCCAGGCTGGGATCCATGTTTGGCTTGCGATGAGGTACGTGCTGTGTGCTGCGGTTGCCCTTCACTGAGGTCCGGGCTGTGTGGCGCGGTTGCTCTGCTCCGAGGTCCCTGCTGTGTGCTGCGGTCACCCTGCACTGAGGTCCGTGCTGTGTGCTGCAGTGCCATGCACTGATTTCCGGGTGGTTTGCCGTGGTCATCTTCTGGCGATGTCTGAGCTGTGTGCCGTGGTCGCACTGTGCTGAGCTCCGGACTGTGTGCCGCGGTCACCCTGTGCTGAAATCCGGGCTCTATGCCCGGTTCACCCTGTGCCAAGTTCTGAGCTGTGTGCTTCTGTCGCCCTGCACCGAGTCTGGGCTGAGTACCGCGGTTGCCAAGAGCCAAGATTCGGGCTGTGTGTTGTGGTACCAGCGCCGATGTCTATGCTTTTTGCTATTGTTGCATTTTGATTAGGTCCGGGCTGTGTGTCACGGTCATCCTGTGCCGTGTTTGGGACTGTGTGCCATGCACACCCATCGCTGAGTACTGGGTGGTGAGCTGTGGTCGGGCTGTGCCGAGGTCTGGGCTGTGTGCCGCGGTCACCCTGCTTCAAATTCTGTCTGTGTTACATGGTCACCCTGTGCTGATATCCTGGTTGTGTGCCACAGTCCTCTTCTCCGAGGTTCGGCCTGTGTGCTGTGGTCGCCCTGTGCTGAAGTCTTGGCTGTATACCATGGTCGCCCTGTGCCGAGGTCCAGGCTGTGTGCCGTGGTCTCCCTGTGCTGCGCTCCAAGCTGTGCACCACGGTCTGTCTGCGCCGAAGTCCGTACTCTGCCGCAGTTGCTCTGCGCTGAGTTCCAGGCTGTGTGCCGTGGTCGAATATGCCAAGGTCTGGGTTGTGTGCCGTGGTCGGCCTGCGCCGAATTCCCGGTTGTGAGCCACGATCGGATTACGATGAGGTCCGGGCTGTGTGCTGCAGTCGGACTCCGGCAAGGTCTGGGCTGTGTGCCACGGTCACCTTGCACTGAGGTCCGGATTGTGTGTCGTGGTCGCCTTGCGCTGAGGTCCGGGCTCTGTGCCGCAGTTTCCTGCGCTGAGGTCTGTATTGTGTGCCATGGATGCCCTGTGCCTTGATCTGGGCTATGGACCGCGATCGGCTCGAAGAGGTCCGAGCTGTGTGCTGCAGTCGCCCTGCACCAAGGTCAGGGCTTTCTGCCATGGTCACCCTACGCCGAGGTCCGGGCTGTGTGCCATGGTCACACTGCACTGAATCTGGGCTGTGTGCCGTATCGGCCTGTGCCGAAGTCTGGGCTGTGTTCTGCGGTTGCCCTGCGCGAAGGTCCAGGCTGTGTTCTGCAGTCAGCTTGCGACGAGTTCCGGGCTCTGTGCTGCAGTTGCTCTGTGCCAAAGTCCGTGCTGTGTGCCATGGTTGCCCTGCACCGAGGTCCATGCTGTGTGCTGCTGTCGCCCTTCACTGAGGTCTGGGCTGTGTGTGCGGTCGGCCTGTGCCGAAGTCCAGGCTATGTGCCATGGTCGCCTGCACCGAGGTCCAGTCTGTGAGCTGTGGTTGGCTTGTGATGATGTCTGGACTGTGAGCTGTGTTCGGCTTGCGACGAGATCCATGCTGTGTGCCGCATTCGCCCTTCACTGAGGTCCGGGTGTGTGCCGCAGTCGCCCTGTGCCGAAGTCCGGGCTGTATTCCATCATCGGCTTGCGAAGAGGTCCGGGCTGTGTGCCGCAGTCACCATCAGCTGAGGTCCGGTCTGTGTGCTGTGGTCACCCTGTGCCAAGGTCCATGCTGTGTGCCACGGTTGCCTTTGCCGATGTCTGGGCTCCATGCTGTGGTCACCCTGTGCCGAGGTCTGAGCTGTGTGCCCTGGTCACCCTTCCCCTAGTTCCAGGCTCTGTGCCGTGGTCACCTGCGCCGAGATCCGCGTTGTGTTCCATGGTCAGCCTGTGCCGTGTTCCTGGCTGTGAGATGCGTTTAGCTGGTGATGAGGTCCGGGCTTAGAGCCGTGTTCAGCTTGCGATGAGGTCCGAGGTGTGTGCCGCGGTCGCCCTGCGCTTAGTTCCATGTTGTGTGCCATGGTCACCCTGCAGCAAGTTCCAGGCTCTGAGCCATGGTAGACTCGATGAGGTCCGGGCTGTGTGCCGTGGTCACCCTGCGCTGAGGTCCAGTGTGTGCCATAATCACCCTGCACTGAGGATCAAGCTGTGTGCCCAGGTGGCCCTGTGCTGAGGTCCGGGGTGTGCCATAATCACCCTGCGCCAAGGTCAAGGCTGTGTGCCGTGGTCGCCCTGCTCCAAGGTCCTGGCTGTGTTCCGCGGTCGCCTGCGCCGAGGTCCAGGTTGTGTTCCATTGTCAGCCTGCACCAAGTTCCAGGCTGTGAGACCGGGTTGGCTTGCGACGAGGTCCGGCCTGAGAGCCGTATTCGGCTTGGATGAGGTCCGTGCTGTGTGCTGCAGTCTCCCTGCACCGAGGTCCAGGCTGTGTGCCGCAGTCACCCTGCGCAAAGTTCCCGGCTGTATGCCGCAGTCGGCATGAGCCAAGTTCCTGGCTGTGTGTCACTGTTGCCTGCGCCAAGATCGGGGTTGTGTGCCGTGGTCACCCTGTGCCGAGTTCCATGCTATGAGCCATGGTCGACTTGCGACGAGGTCTGGGCTGGGAGCCATGTTCGGCTTGCCATTAGGTCCGTGCTGTGTGCCATGGTTGCCCTTCACTGAGGTCCGGGCTGTGTGCTGCGGTTGCTCTGTGCCGAGGTCCATGCTATGTGCCACGGTCACCCTGCACCAAGGTCCGTACTGTGTGTCACAGTGCCATGCACTGATTTCCGGGTTGTTTGCCACGGTCGCACTGCACCGAGGTCCGGGCTGTGTGCTGCGGTTGCCCTACACTGAGGGCCGGGCTCTATGCCCTGTTCACCCTGTGCCTAGTCCTGAGCTGTGTGCCGCTGTCGCCCTGCACCGAGTATGGGCTGAATACCATGGTTGCCCTGGGCCGAGGTTCAGGCTGTGTGTCGTGGTACCCTGCGCTGATGTTCATACATTTTGCTGTGTAGCATTTTGCCGAGGTCCAGGTTGTGTACGGTCATCCTGTGCCGAGTTCTGGACGGTGTGCCACGCTCACCCATCGTCGAGTTCTGGGTGGTGAGCCGTGGTCGGGCTGCGCCAAGGTCCGGGCTGTGTGCCACGGTCGCCCTGCTCCAAATTCTGGCTGTGTTATGCAGTCACCCTGTGCTGATATCCGGGTTGTATGCCACAGTCCTCTTCGCCGAGGTCCGGCCTGGGTGCCGTGGTTGCCCTGCGCAAAGGTCTGGGCCATATGCCATGGACACCCTGTGCCGAGGTCTGTGCTGTGTGCCGTGGTCGCCCTGCACCATGTTCTGGGCTGTGAGCTGCGTTTGGCCTGCACTTAAGTCTGGGATGAGTGCCATGGTTGCCTTGCACCGAGCTCTGGGCTGTGTGTCACGGTAGCCCTGCAATGAAGTCAGGGCTGTGTGACGCGGGCAACCTGTGCCATATTCCAGGCTGTGTTATGTGATCGCCATGCACCAAGTTCCAGGCTGTGAGCCACAGTCGGCCTGTGACGAGGTCCGGGCTCTATGCCATGGGCGCCCTGCACTGAGGTCCAAACTGTGTACCGCAGTCGCCCTGCACCGATTTCCGGCCTGAGTGCCACGGTCACCCTGCCCTGATATCTGGGCTGTGTGCCACGGTCACTCTGAGCCGATGTCCATGCTGTGTGCTGTGGTCACACTGAGTCGAGGTCCGGGCTGCGTGCCAGGGTTGCCTGCATTGAGTTCCGGGTTGTGTGCCATGGTTGTCCTGCGCCAAGTTCTGGGATGCTGAGCCGCGATCATCTCGACCAGGTCCGGGCTGTGTGCCGTGGTCACCCTTCTCAGAGGTCCAGGGTGTGCTGTAATCGCCCTGCACTGAGGTCCAGGCTGTGTGCCCAGGTCTCCCTGTGTCGAGGTCCAAGCTGTGGGCCGTGGTCTCCCTGAGCCGAGGTTCGGGCTGTGTGTCGCAATCGGCCTGCGCTGAGGTCCTGGCTGTGTGCTGCAGTTGCTTTGTTACGAGGTCCAGGTTGTGTGCCGTGGTAGCCCTGCACCGAGGTATGGGCTGTGTGCTGTGGTAGCCCTGCACTGAGTTACAGGCTATGTGCCGTGGTTGCCCTGCGCTGTGTCTGGGCTGAGTGCCGTGGTCGCCCTGCAACGAGGTCCGGGCTGTGTGACGTGTTTAACCTGCACCGAATTCTGCACTTTGTGCCATGTTTGCCCTGCACCGAGATCCAGGCTGTGTGCCATAGTCACCCTTCACCAGGTCCGGACTGTGTGCCGTGGTCATCCTGTGCCAAATTCTGGGCTGTGTGCCATGGTCGGCCTGCGCCAAAATCCAGGCTGTTTGCCGCGGTCACTCTGTGCCGAGGTCCCAGCTGTGTGCCACGGTTGCCTGCTCCCAGGTCCGTGTTTTGTGCCATGGTCACCCTGCGCCTAATTCCGGGCTGTGAGCCACAGTTGGCTTGCGACAAGTTCTGGGCTGTGTGCCGTGTTCAGTTTGCGACAAGGTCCGGGCTGTGTGCCGCGATCGGCTTGCGAAGAGTTCTGGGCCGTGTGCCACGGTCGTCCTGCGCTGAAGTCCAGGCTCTGTGCGGTGATCAGCTTGCGAAGAGTTCCGGGTTGTGTGCCGTGGTCATCCTGCACTGAGGTCCGGGCTGTGTGCCGCGTCGCCCTGCACAGAGTTCCGGTTGGTTTGCCGCGGTCGCCCTGCGCCGAGGTCTTTGCTGTGTACCGTGGTCATCCTGCGACGAGGTCTGGGCTGTGTGCCACGGTCACCCTGTGCCGAGGTCCAAATTGTGTGCCACAGTCACCCTGCACCAGGTCTGGGCTGAGTACCGCAGTTGTCCTGCACCGATGTAAGTGCTATGTGACATGGTAACCCTGTGCCGAATATTGGGCTGTGTTATGCGGTCTCCTTGGGCAGAGGTTCGGGCTGTGTGTGGCGATGCCCTGCGCCGAGGTCCAGGCTTTGTGCTGTGTTCACATTTCATCGAGTCCAGTCTGTGTGTCATGGTCGTCCTGTGCCGAGGTCGAGGCTATGTCCTGTGTACGCCCATTCCCGAGGTCTGGAGAGTGTGCTGCAGTCACCGTGCCCCGAAGTCCAGGCTATGTGTCACTATCGCCCTGCAGCGAGGTCCTGGGTATGTGCTGCGGGTGCCCTGCAGAGAGGTCCAGGCGGTGAGCCGCGGACGCCCTGCATTGAGTTCCAGGCTGTGTTCCATGGTTGGCCTGCGCTGGAGTAGGGGCTGTGTGCCGCGGTTGCCCTGTGCTGAGTTCCGGGCTGTGAGCCAAGTTTGCCCTGCACCGAGGTCAATCCTGTGTGCCACCGTCGCCCTGCAGTGAAGTCCGGGCTGTGTGCTGTGGTCGCTCTATGCCGAGGTCTGTTCTGTGTGCTGCGGTCGCCCTGTGCCGAGGTCTGGTCTTTGAGCTGCCATCGCCCTGTGCAAAGGTCCAAGGTGTGTACTGCTGTTGCCCTGCACCAAGTTCTCGGATGTGTGTTGACGTCGCTTTGCGCCGAGGTCTGGGGTATGTTAAGCTGTTGTCCTGCGCCGAGGTCCATGGGGTGTGCCACCTTCACCCTGTGCTAAGGTCTGAGGTGTGTGCTGCCATCGCCCTGCACCAACATCCGGGGTATGTGCTGCCGTCACCCTGCCCCGAGGTCCGAGAAGTTTGAAGCTATTGTCTTGCGCCGAAGTCTGGGCTGTGTGCCACGGTCGCACTGTGCCGAGGTCAGGGCTGTGTTCCATGGTTGACCTGCACCGAGGTCCAGGCTGTGTGCCGTGGTCGCCCTGAAACTGAGATCTGGGATATGTTCCGCGGTCACTTGAGTCGAAGTCCGGGTTTTATGCTGTGGTCGCCTTACGCCAAGTTCCGTGCCATGTGCCATGGTCGCTCTTCACTGAGTGTGAGCTGAGTACTGTGGTCGCCCTGCACCAAGGTCTTGGCTGTGTGATGCGGTCACCCTGTGCCGAATTCCAGCCTGTGTTACATGGTCGTCTTCGGCCAAGGTTTGGGCTGTGTGTCACGGTACCCTGCGCAGAGTTCCGGGTTTTGTGCTGTGGTCACAAATCCCCAAAGTCTGGGCTGTGTTTTGTGGTTGTCCAGTGACGAGTTCAGAGCTGTGTGCCACGCACACCCATCTCTGAGTTCCGGGACATGTTCTGCGGTCACTGTGCACCGAGGTCCAGGCATTTTGTCACTGTCACCCTGCTGCAAGGTCCGGGTTGTGTGCTGCGGTTGCCATGCACAGAGGTCAGGGTTGTGTGCCACCATCGCACTGCATGAGATCCGGGCTGTGTGGCACGTTCGCCCTGCGCCGATGTCCGGGCTGTGTGTCGCAGTCGCCCTGCACTGAGGTCTGGGCTGTGTGCCGTGCTCGCCATGTGCCGAGTTCCAGGCTATGCGCTGCAGTCACCCTGTGCCTATTTCCGGGCTGTGTGCTGTGGTCGCCCTGCCCTGAGGTCAGGGCTGTGTGCCGCAGGTGNTCGCAGTCGCCCTGCACTGAGGTCTGGGCTGTGTGCCGTGCTCGCCATGTGCCGAGTTCCAGGCTATGCGCTGCAGTCACCCTGTGCCTATTTCCGGGCTGTGTGCTGTGGTCGCCCTGCCCTGAGGTCAGGGCTGTGTGCCGCAGGTGCCCTGCGCCATTTTCTGGGCTGTGTGCTGTGGTCATCCTGCGGCAAGGTCCACGCTGTGTGCCGTGGTCGCCCTGCATTGAGTTCTGGGCTGTGTGCTCTGGTCGGGTTGCACTGAAGTCTGGGCTGTGTGCCGCAGTTGCCCAGCACCAAGGTCCCGGCTGTGTGCCGCGGTCACCTGCACTGAGTTCCGGCTAGTTCACCGTGGTCCCCCTGCCCCGAGTTCTGGGCTGTGAGCCATGGTCGGCTTGCAACGAGGTCCAGGCTGTGTTCCACAGTCGCCCGCCGCCAAGGTCCAGGCTGTGCACCGCAGTCGACCTGCGACAAGGTCCGGGCTGTGTGCGGCAGTCGCTCTTCTCTGAGGTCCGGGCTGAGTGCCGTGGTCATTCAGCACCAAGGTCTGGGCTGTGTGTCACGGTTGCTCTGTGCCGAGGTCGGGGCTGGGTATCGCAGATGTGCATCGCTGAGGTCCGGGGCTTGTGCTGTGGTCACCTGTGCCGAGGTCCGGGTTGTGTGCCGTGGTCGCCCTGCACTGCATTCTGGGCTGAGAGCCGCCGTCGGCATGTGACAAGATCCGGGCTGTGAGCCATGTTTGGCTTGCGATGAGGACTGTGCTGTGTGCCGCGGTTGCCCTGCGCTGAGGTCCGGGGTATGTGCCGTGGTAGCTCTGTGCCAAGGTCCGTGCTTGTGCTGCGGTCACACTGCACCAAGTTCCAGGCTGTGTGACGCAGTGCCCTGACCCATTTTCCGGGTGGTTTGCTGCAGTCACCCTCTGCCGAAGTCCTGGCTGTGTGTCGCGGTCACCCTACGCCAAGGTCCGGGCTGAGTGCCGCAGTCTGCCTTCGCCGAGGTTCAGGCTGTGTGCCGCGGTCAACCTGCGACAAGGTCCAGGCTGTGTGCCGTGGTCAGCTTGCCACAAAGTCAGGATGTGTGCCACGGTCGCTATGTACCAAGGTCCATGCTGTGTGCTGCAGTCACCCTGAGCTGAGTTC
Source organism: Neotragus pygmaeus (assembly GCA_006410875.1). Classification (NCBI taxonomy): domain Eukaryota; kingdom Metazoa; phylum Chordata; class Mammalia; order Artiodactyla; family Bovidae; genus Neotragus; species Neotragus pygmaeus. Next base: position 7,166 of record SJYV01037907.1, on the reverse strand, counting down.
TGGGCTGAATCCCACGGTTGCCCTGCACTGAGGTCTGGGCTGTGTGCAGCGGTCGCCTGCGCTGAGTTCTGGGTTGTTTGCCATGGTCGCCTTGCACTGAGTTCCAGGCTGTGAGCTGCAGTCGGCTTACGATGAGTTCCGGGCTGTGAGCCATGGTCAGCTTGCAACTAGGTCCGGGCTGTGTGCCGCAGACGCCCAGCGCCTAGGTACAAGCTGTGTGCCACGGTCGACCTGCGACGAGGCCTGGGCTGTGTGCCATGGTCGTCTAGCGATGAAGCCCGTGATGTGTGCCACAGTCACTCTATGCCGATGTCCGGGCTGAGTGCCATAGTCGCCCTGTGCCAAGATCTGGGCTGTGTGTCGCGGTCGTCCTGTGCTGAGGTTGGGATGTGTACCACGGACGCCCTGCGCCGAGGTCCAGGCTGTGTGCCACGGTCGCCCTCAGGCCAGATCCGTGCTGTGTTCCGCGATCGCCCTGTGCCCAATTCCGGCCTGTGTTATATGGTTGCTCTGGGCCTAGGTTTGGGCTGTGTTTCGTGGTCACCCTGCACCAAGGTCCGGGCTGTGTGCTGCGATCATCTTANTCCATGGTCGGCCTGCGCTGGAGTAGGGGCTGTGTGCCACAGTTGCCCTGCACTGAGTTCTGGGCTGTGATCCAAGTTTGCCCTGCACCGAGGTCAATCCTGTGTGCCGCGGTCGCCCTACAGTGAAGTCCGGGCTGTGTGCTGTGGTCACTCTATGCTGAGGTGTGTTCTGTGTGCTGTGGTCGCCCTGTGCCGAGGTCTGGTCTTTGCACTGCCATCGCCCTATGCAAAGGTCCAAGGTGTGTACTGCTGTTGCCCTGCACCAAGTTCTCGGGTGTGTGTCGACGTCGCTCTGCGCTGAGGCCTGGGGTATGTTAAGCTGTTGTCCTGTTCCGAAGTCCGTGGGGTGTGCCAACTTCGCCCTGTGCTGAGGTCCGAGGTGTGTGCTGCCGTCGCCCTGCACTGACATCCGGGGTGTGTGCCGCCGTCACCCTGCTCTGAGGTCCGAGAAGTTTGAAGCTATTGTCTTGCGCTGAAGTCCGGGCTGTGTGCCATGGTCGCACTGTGCCGAGGTCAGGGATGTGTTCCATGGCTGACCTGCACCGAGGTCCAGGCTGTGTGCCGTGGTCGCCCTGAAACCGAGATCCNGTCCGAGAAGTTTGAAGCTATTGTCTTGCGCTGAAGTCCGGGCTGTGTGCCATGGTCGCACTGTGCCGAGGTCAGGGCTGTGTTCCATGGCTGACCTGCACCGAGGTCCAGGCTGTGTGCCGTGGTCGCCCTGAAACCGAGATCCAGGATATGTTCCGTGGTCACTTGAGTCAAAGTCCGGGTTTTATGCTGTGGTCGCCTTACGCCGAGTTTGGTGCCATGTGCCGCGGTCGCTCTTCACTGAGTCTGAGCTGAGTACTGCGGTCTCCCTGCACCAAGGTCTTGGCTGTGTGATGCGGTCACCCTGTGCTGAATTCCAGCCTGTGTTATATGGTCGCCTTCGGCCAAGGTTTGGGCTGTGTGTCACGGTACCCTGCACAGAGTTCCGGGTTTTGTGCTGTGGTCGCAAATCCCCAAAGTCTGGGCTGTGTTTTGCGGTTGTCCAGTGCCGAGTTCGGGGCTGTGTGCCACGCACACCCATCTCTGAGTTCCAGGACATGTTCTGCAGTCACTGTGCACTGAGATCCAGGCATTTTGCCACTGTAATCCTGCTGCAAGGTCCGGGTTGTGTGCTGCAGTTGCCATGCACAGAGGTCAGGGTTGTGTGCCACCATCGCACTGCACGAGATCCGGGCTGTGTGGCGCATTCACCTTGCGCCGAGGTCCGGGCTGTGTGCCGTGCTCGCCATGTGCCGAGTTCCAGGCTATGCACTGCAGTCACCCTGTGCCTATTTCCGGGCTGTGTGCCGTGGTCGCCCTGCCCTGAGGTCAGGGCTGTGTGCCGCAGGCGCCCTGCGCCATTTTCTGGGCTGTGTGCTGTGGTCATCCTGTGCTGAGGTCCAGGCTGTGTGCTGTGCTTGCCCTGCGCCGAGTCTGGGCTGAGTACAGTGGTCGCCCTGCACTGAGGTCCGGGCTGAGAGCCGCCATCGGCATGCGACAAGATCCGGGCTGTGAGCCATGTTTGGCTTGCGATGAGGACTGTGCTGTGTGCTGCGGTTGCCCTGCACTGAGGTCCGAGGTATGTGCCGTGGTAGCTCTGTGCCAAGGTCCGTGCTTTTGCTGTGGTCGCACTGCACCGAATTCCAGGCTGTGTGACGCAGTGCCCTGACCCATTTTCCGGGTGGTTTGCTGCAGTCACCCTCTGCCGAAGTCCTGGCTGTGTGTTGCGGTCACCCTATGCCAAGGTCCGGGCTGAGTGCCGCAGTCTGCCTTTGCTGAGGTTCAGGCTGTGTGCCGCGGTCAACCTGCGACAAGGTCCAGGCTGTGTGCCGTGGTCAGCTTGCCACAAAGTCAGGATGTGTGCCACGGTCGCTATGTACCAAGGTCCATGCTGTGTGCTGCAGTCACCCTGAGCTGAGTTCTGGGCTGAATCCCACGGTTGCCCTGCACTGAGGTCTGGGCTGTGTGCAGCGGTCGCCTGCGCTGAGTTCTGGGTTGTTTGCCATGGTCGCCTTGCACTGAGTTCCAGGCTGTGAGCTGCAGTCGGCTTACGATGAGTTCCGGGCTGTGAGCCATGGTCAGCTTGCAACTAGGTCCGGGCTGTGTGCCGCAGACGCCCAGCGCCTAGGTACAAGCTGTGTGCCACGGTTGACCTGCGACGAGGCCTGGGCTGTGTGCCATGGTCGTCTAGCGATGAAGCCCGTGATGTGTGCCACAGTCACTCTATGCCGATGTCCGGGCTGAGTGCCATAGTCGCCCTGTGCCAAGATCTGGGCTGTGTGTCGCGGTCGTCCTGTGCTGAGGTTGGGATGTGTACCACGGACGCCCTGCGCCGAGGTCCAGGCTGTGTGCCACGGTCGCCCTCAGGCCAGATCCGTGCTGTGTTCCGCGATCGCCCTGTGCCCAATTCCGGCCTGTGTTATATGGTTGCTCTGGGCCTAGGTTTGGGCTGTGTTTCGTGGTCACCCTGCACCAAGGTCCGGGCTGTGTGCTGCGATCATCTTACGCCAAAGTCCAGGGTTGTGTGCCGCAGTCGCGCTGCACTGAGGTCCGGGATGTGTGAAGCGCTCAGCCTGCGCCAAGTTCCAGGCTGTGTGCCACAGTTGCCTGCACCGAGGTCCGGGCTGTGTGCCGCGGTTGCCCTTCACTGATGTCCAGGGCTGTGTGCCGCAGTCGCGCTGCACCGAGGTCCGTGCTGTGTGCCGCGGTTGCCCTTCACTGATGTCCAGGCTGTGTGCCACATCGCCCTGTGCCGAGGTCCAGGCTGTGTTCCACGGTTGGCTTGCAATATGTTCCAGGCTCTGTGCTGCGGTCACTCTGTGTCGAGGTATGTGCTGAGTCCCACAATCGCCCTGTGTCAAGGTCCTGGCTGTGTGCCAGTCGACATCTGCCGAAGTCCGGGCTGTGTGCCATGGTAGCCCTGTGCCGAGAGCCAGTCTGTGTGCTGCGGTCGCCCTGTGTAGATGTCCTCGCTGTGTGCCGCAGTCGCCCTGTGCCGAGGTCCAGGTTGTGTGCCGCGGTCACCTTGCGCCAAAGTCTGGGATGTGTACCCAGGTTGGCCTGCGCCAAAGTCCGTGCTCTCTGCCACCATTTTGCCTTGCTTGAGGTGTGAGCTGTGTCCTGCGGTCACCCAGTGCTAAGGTCCAGGATGTGTGCCGCGGTTGTCGTGCACCAAAATCCAGGCTGTGTGCCTCGGTTGGCCTGCTCTGAGGTCCAGGCTGTGTGCCGTTGTCGCCCTGCTCCGAGATCTGGGCTGTGTGCCATGGTCAGCCTGCGCTGAGGTCCAGGCTGTGTGCCGCGTTTGCCTTGTGACAAAGTCTGGGCTGTGTGCTGCGGTCAGCCTGCACCGAGGTCTGGGCTGTGTGCTACGGTCCCCTTGCACCGATGTCTGGGCTGTATGCTGCTGTTGGCCTCTGCTGAAGTCCGGGCTATGTTCCGCAGCCTCGGCCTGCGCCGAGGTCAAGGCTGTGTCCCGCGGTCGCCTTGTGCCACAGTCTGGGCTATGTACCGTGGTCGCCCTGCATTGAGGTCTGTGCTATGTGCCACGGTCCCCCTTCTCCAGATCCAGGCTGTGTGCCACGGTCCCCCTGTGTCGTAGTCCATGCTGTGTTCTGCAATCACCATGCACTGAGTTTCGGGCTGTGTGCCACAGTCACCCTGTGCCGAGGTCTGGGCTGGGTGCCGTGAATGCCCTGTGCCAAATTCCAGTCTGTGCACCATGGTCGCACTACACTGAAGCCTGGTCTGTGTTACACGGTCACTCTGCACTGAGTTCCTGGCTGTGTGCTGCGGTCACCCTGCATGGAAGTCCGGGCTGTGTACCATGGTCAGACTGCACTGAGGTCCATTCTCTGTACCACCATCGCTCTTGGCTGAGGTCCAGGCTGAGTGCCGCGGTCGCCCTGCGCCAAGGTCCGGGCTGTGTGCCATGGTCTCCCTGCACCAAAGTCCAGGCTGAGTGCCTTGGTTGGCCTGCACTTTGGTCCGGGCTCTGTGCCACCATCTGCCTTAGCCGAGGGCCAGGATATTTGATGCTGTCATCCTTCGCTGAGTTCTGGGGCGTGTGCTGCCGTCGCGCTACGCTGAGGCCTGGGACATGTGCTGCTGTCACCTTACACTGAGGTCCGGGGCATGTGCCGCCATCACACTGGGCCGAGGTCCTGGCTGTGTGCCATGGTCGCCTTGCACTGAGTTCCAGGCTATGAGCCACAAAGGATTTCGAGGAGATCCGGGCTGTGTGCCACAGTCACATTGTGCTGAGGTCCGGGCTGTATAATCGGGTCACCCTGTACCTAATTCTGGGCTGTGTTATGCGGTCACCCTGGGCCGAAGTCCGGGCTGTGTGTCGTGGTTCCCTGCGCCGTGGTCCAGGCTTTTGCCATGTTTGCCCTTCTCTGAAATCCAAGCTGTGTGCCATGGATGGCCTTCACCGAGGTCCGGTGTGTGTGAAGCCGTCGCCTTGCGCTGAGTTCCAGGTTTGTGTCACTGTCACCCTGTAGCGAGATCTAGGCTGTTTGCCACAGTCGCCCTGCGCCGAGGTCCAGGCTGTGTGCTGCGGTTGCCCTGCGCCGAGTTCTGAGCTGTATGCCGCAGTCACCCTGCACCAAGCTCCAGGCTGTGTGCCGCCATCGCCCTGTGCCGATTTCCGGGGTGTGTGCCACAGTCGCGTTGCACCGAGTCCGGGCTGAGTGCTGCAATTGCCGTGCAACGAGGTCTGGGCTGTATGACGTGTGTGACATGCCCCGAATTCCTGGCTGTATTACACGGTCACCATGCGCTGAATTCTGGGCTGTGATCTGCGGTCAGCCTGCAATGAGGTCCGGGCTATGTGCCATGGTTGTCCTGTGCCGGGCTCCAGTCTGTGTGCTGTATTCGCCCTACACTGAAGTCCGGGCTGTGTGCCACCGTAGCTCTGCACCGAGGTCCAGGCTGTGTGCTGTGGTTGCCCTGCACCGAGGTCTGGGCTGTGTGCCACGGTCGCCCTGCACCGTGGTCCGGCCTGTGTGCTGCGGTTGCCCTGTGCCGAGGTCCATGTTGTGTTCCATGGTCACCCTGCGCCGAGTTCCAGGCTGTCAGAAGTGGTCAGCTTGGGATGAGGTCCAGGCTGAGAGCCGTGTTCAGCTTGCAATGATTTCCAAGCAGTGTGCCGTGGTCTCCCTGCGCTTAGGTCTGGGCTGTGTGCAGCGATCGACCTGTGCCGAGATCCAGGCTGTGTGCCATGGTCGGCCTGCACCGAGGTCCAGGCTGTGTGCCACAATCACCCTGCACCAAAGTCCGGGCTGTGTGCCGTGGTAGCCCTGCACCGAGGTCTGGGCTCTGCCGCGGTCGCCTTGCACTGAGGTCTGGGCTGTGTGCCGTGGTTGCCCTATACCGAGGTCCAGAATGTGTGCAGCGGTTGCCCTGGGCCGAGTTCCGGGTTGTGTTCCATGGTCACCCTGCGCCGAGTTCCGGATTGTGAGCCGTGGTCGGCCTGGGACGAGGTCCGGGCTGAGAGCCATGTTCAGCTTGCGATGAGGTCCGAGCTGTGTGCCGCGGTCTCCCTGCGCTTAAGTCCAGGCTGTGTGCAGTGGTCGACCTGGGCCAAAGTCCGGGCTGTGTGCCGGGGTCGGCCTGCATCGAGGTCCAGGTTGTGTGCCGCAGTCGCCCTGTGTTGAAGTCTGGGCTGTGTGCCGTGGTCGCCCTGCACCAAGGTCCGAGATGTGTGCCCTGGTCGCCCTGGGCTGAGATCCACCTGTGTGCCGCAGTCCCCCCACACCAAGTTCTGGGCTGTGTGCTGCAGTCGCCTTGCCCTGATGTCTGGGCTGTGTCCCGTGGTTGGCCTGTGCCGTGATCCAGCCTGTGTGCCGCAATNTCCAGTGTTCTTGCCTGGAGTATCCCAGGGATGGTGAAGCCTCATGGGCTGCACAGAATCGGACACGACTGAAGTGATTTAGCAGCAGCAGTCTGGTCCTAAGATGGGAGTGACATATGAGAAGAAGTTCAGTTTTTCCTCTGGAAATACCTCAAAAGATTGTCAGGATATGGAGTAAATTTCACTTAACAAGTTCTATATACTGGCAGAGGACACCAGATACCCAGAAAAGCCAATCAATTTGCTCATAATGAGGTAGGAGAAGAGATAAACAAAAATAGAGACAAAGGATTTAGGGACAGAGATTGATTCTAGAACCAGACATGCAAAAATCGACTGGTTATGAATTGTAACCCTGCTTATTTAAATTAGATGCAGAGAACATCATGTGAAATGCCAGACTGGATGAAGCACAAACCTGAATTAAAATTGCTGGGAGAAATGGCAATAACCTCAGATACACAAATGAAAAAAAAGCAAAAACATAGAGTAGAATGTGAAGAGAGACTAAAGAGCCTCTTGATGAAAATGAAACAAGAGAGTGAAAAAGATGGCTTAAAACTCAACATTCAAAAACGAAGATCATGGCATCTAGTCCCATGATTACCTGGCAGAAAGATGGGAAAACAATGGAAACGGTGAGAGACTATTTTCTTGGCTCTAATATCATTGTAGATGGTGGCTGCAGCATAAAATTTTCTTCT
>SJYV01037905.1:53753-76955 GCA_006410875.1 Neotragus pygmaeus | reverse complement strand
TGCTTTAAGTGACCCATTCCCTAGTCTTGATGATCTTTTAAAAACTGGTTTGGTGTGGGAGGCTCATGGCTAAAATATTTACTTTTAATTCCACTAATGTTATTAACTATACCATTTGTATTTTGCTTGTTTCACAAGATTATTTCTTCTTGTATTACCAAATGCATGACTGAGCCACCAGGGAAAATAGTAATGACTAGACTTGAAGCAGTTGATCAAATGTATAGCTCAATATACAATCAATTATTGCAATAGTGTAACTCTAGGTATGGGAAGATGCAACGAAAGGGAATACTTTTCTGGACCATAACTAGAAGGCAGGAGTCCAGAGATCTTTGACTATTAAGACCTAGTCCAGTACAGCACACTGAGTGGCCTATCAACAAAATCCTCCTTCAGAACTGGGAATGAGCCTTCCCAGCAACATGGGACAAAATGGTCATGAAATGCCCCCCAAAGTATGGTCGGATTTAGGACCACAAGGGGGTCATGTCAACTAAAAATTGGCCCTTACCAAGAGCATGGCCAATGAGTGAACAACAAAGGCGTTTGCCATCTGCCTCTACAGAGACTGAACCGCATGCTACTATACCGGTTGACTTTCAACAATCCCTGAGGGAATGCAGGGTGGAGTGAGGCACTCTGTGCTCCAGGGAATCTGGTGGGACAGGTCTTTAGATAGTTGGATGTTTTTAGGAGCAGATTTTATGATCTCAATCCTTGCATCTCCTCATATCTAGAGAAGCCCTAAATCCCTTCATGGTGACATCAGATCCTCATAACTAACAAAAACCTTTTGTAAAACGAATGCTTCATGGTATTGAACTCCCCCTTCACCAAAACCTTATATGTTGACTTCCCCCCACTGCCGCTTTGGAGCAGTCTCTCAGAGCTATCTGAGATGCTGCCTCCTGGGCTACAGGCCTCATTTTGCCCCAGATAAATCTTAACTCACAACTCCCAAGTTGTACATCTTTTTTCAGTCGATAGAAGCAACACCATGTGAGGGATGGGGAACACAGCTGGGAAGGGCCAGCTGTGGGGTCCCCCTAAATCTCTGAAATACCTGAGATTTCCAGAAAGACTTGCTTGCCTCTCCCCCACACCCTGGTTGCTCTCACCTCCCCAGCCCTGGCTCGCCCATTCCTAGCCAGTACCAAGCTCTCAGTGGACCTGGGCCAACCTTGGACTCTTCCTCTCATTCTGTCTGGCCGACTCCTACTCGTCTTTGAAGCCTCTGCCTCAAGAGCAGGTCTACAGAAAAGTCTCCTGGGATTCCCACCCCTCCACTCCTCTCCCCATGAACTCTTTCTACTCAAGACTTGTGTTTGAAAAAGTGAAAGTTAAAAGTTAGTTGCTAAGATGTGTCCAACTCTTTGCAACCCCATGGACTCTAGCCTGCCAGGCTCCTCTGTGCGTGAAATTCTCCAGGCAAGAATACTAGAATGGGTTGCCATTCCTGTCTGCAGGAGATCTTCTCGATCCAGGGTTGGGACCTGGGTCTCCAGCATTGCAGGGGGATTCTTTACCATCTGAGCCACCTTTGGTTAACATCCATTTCCTGTTCTCTCCTGTAAGCTCCGTGAGGGCAGGCACATGGCTGTTTTGTTCCATAACTTTTGTGAGTAAATGATCTGTGTGTAAGAGAACATGTCTGAGGAGGGCAAGGCTGGGGCTGAGTTTTATAGGGCAGGGACTCAGACATGACAATCCACAAAGCCTGGTGGACCTGCTGCTGTGGCCTCTCTGGGTGGCTGGTCACCTTTGCGTAAGAAAGCCAGGGGCCTTGGCTATTTAATGGGAATCAGGTCATGTTGCCAAAACACTCACCACCCCTCCTCCCTCCACACAGGGGGCTCCTCCCAAGAGTCCAGGACCACAGTGAGTATCTAGGGAGGCAGAGGGTGGAGGAGATGGACTGTCTGGGTCCCACAGCGTGTCCCTTCCCAGGCGCTCCCACCCACCGCCCCCACCCGGAGGCCAGGGAGGAAGGAGGCCAACCAAGAGAACTCTGCCTGGATGGGCCAAGTGCTGTGTCCAGGTTGTGAGAACACCAGAAGCAGAACCACTAGGAAAGAAAGAAAGTGAAGTCACTCAGTTGTGTCTAACTCTTTGCAACCCCATGGACTGTAGCCTACCAGGCTCCTCCGTCCGTGGGATTTTCCAGGCAAGAGTACTGGAGTGGCTTGTCTTTTCCTTCTCCAGGGGATCTTCCTGACCCTGGGATCAAAGCTGGGTCTCCTGCATTGCAGGCAGGTGCTTTACTGTCTGAGCCACTGGGGGAAGCCCCAAGAGCCACTATAGTAGTTTCTAGAAGAGCTCCACATTCATTATCTTATTCTGAAGTGCACAGGGCATGTAGGACTATCCTCATTTTATAAATGAGAAAACTAAAGCTCAGAGAAGATGCAACATTTACTCAAGGTCACACAAGTGAAAGGGGCAGATCCAAGACACCTGTCCCTGGAGAGAGTGGTGGCTGTGTGTGTACGTCTGTGTCCAAGAGGGGAACAATCACCCCTTTAAAAAACACATGAAAAAAATAAAGCAAGAAGAAGCCTGGACCTCCATAGGAAGAGAGGGGAATACAAACTCTCTTTTTCCTTTTCCCAGAACGGCAGCCTGTGTAAGCCTGCAAGGCCCTCACATCTGTCCCCTCATACAAAATGAAAGAGGTTCTGGAAAACAAGAGGGGCTATAATAAAGCAGAGACTGTGTTGGCAACGGAGCTGTGCCCAGCGCGTCCTGTCGCTGTCACCACTGAGGAGACAGCAGCCGGGTTGTTCCCGCACCCAGGCTTCTCTCCAGCTCCGGAGCTCCCGGGGAGGGGCACACAGAAGGTCACTCTCGGGCAAGACCGAGGGAGGAGCCAGGAGGCCCAAAGACCAGCCACGCAGGAGCAAACACAGCTCCTACTGTGAGCAATCAGGGACCCACACTCCCACAGTAATATCACTGTTGTTACTCGGAATCCAACCCCAACCATAGGGCTCCCTAGAGCCCTCCCGGAAACCACAGACTGGCAGCGTCTCTTAACAGGGCTGTATTAGGTACCCACTGCTGCATGACAAGGGCTTGCTAGGTGGCTCAGTGGGTAAAGAATTTGCTCGCAATGCAGGAGATGCAGGAGACGCAGGTTCGATTCCTGGGTTGGGAAGATCCCCTGGAGGAGGGGATGGCAACCCACTCCCAGTACTCTTGCCTGAAGAATCCCACGGACAGAGGAGTCTGGCGGGCTATATACAGTCCATGGTGTTGCAAAGAGTCAGACACAGCTGAAGTGACTGAACATTCACGCATGCTGCATAACAAACCACCCCCAGACTGAGCAGCTTAAGACAACAACCATTTATAACTACACACAGTTTGTGAGGCCAGGAATTGGGAGTGGCCAGGCTGGGTGATTCTGGCTCATAGGGTTGTGCCATTGCTGGCCACGGCCACATCTCCACGTTCAGCTCCTTTTATCTCCAGCTTACTCATGTGGTTGGTCAGGCCTCCTGGCTGTGGACTAGAGGCTTCAGTTCTTCACCATGTGGGCCTCTTCCTATGGGCACTCGTAACTGACTGGTGGCCCTTCCCCAGAACCAGTGACCCACAGGCAGAGATGAAGTGAAAAGCCACAGTCATTTAAGACCCAACCTCAGTGGGACTTCCCTAGCGGTCCAGTGGTTAAGACTTCAAGCTCTCAACGCAGGGGATCCAGGTTTGATCCCTGGTCAAGGAACTAGAGCCCACATGGCCCAGTGAAGACCCGGAAGAGCAAAAAACTAAATAACAACAACAGTCTCGGAAGGGACCTCATCACTCTTGTCACATGTTGCCACCCAGGTACAAAGTGGGAGGGCATGACACAAGGGTGTGGATACAGGGAGGGGAGGACTTGGGGGCCATCCCAGAGGCTGGCTACCATGGGAAGGCTGCAGTATTTGGGCTGAGTCAACTCTACACTGGGTTGGGCATCCTTGGCCCCACCCTCTGAATGCCAGAAACTTCTTCCAGTGCCAGTCATACTACAGCTAAAACATCTCCCTTTTCCCTTTCCTACTCCCCTACTCTCCCACTCCTCCCAACTCCCATACTTTCAAAGCATCACAGGACCACTGGCTTCATCCCTTAATTTTACCAGTGAGTGAATGGCTTTGGCAGTAATGCAGAGGACATCTATAACATGAGAGGGCAGAACCACCGCCACGGTCGCTCAGGCGCACAGCCCACTTCACTGAGCTTTTGAAAACGTGGGCAAGTTATTTGTCTCCTTCCCCTTAAGGTTTCTGATCTGAGAAATGGAGGCAGAAGACCCAGCTCGCAGAGCTGCTGTGAGGGATAAATGAGATTCTGTGTGTTGAGCCCCTGGCACACAGTAGGAACCCATAAACCACTGTACATGGCATAGTTGCTGGGCTCCTGCCAGAGAGGTGCTGTTTCTTTAATATCCACTGCTTTAAGGGGGTGACCCTGGCGAGCTGAGAAAGAATAGTCTCTTCTGAATCAGGAAGTTCAATCTCTGCTCTTGGTTTGGGATGAGTTGCTTTAAACTTTCCTGGGCCTCAAGTCCCCCAGTTATAAATTAGAAAAAAAAATTTTTTTCTGTTATTTTTTCCTTTCCAGGGATGCTATGATGAAAAAGAAAGAATAGGTGTAAAAAGCCTTTCAGGATTTCAATGTGGAGCATAGGGAACAATGGCCAAGTTCTGTGTCTGCTTCATTTTATGTCCCCATAGAGGTGGGTCCACAAGGATACACTGAGTGCCCACTATGTGCCAGGCACTAGGCCAGTCAGCCACTCCCAAAGCAGATCACAGGATGATGCTTCCTGTGACTAGAACAGGCAACTTCGAGCCCACAGCACAGAAAACTACCATGCTAGGAGGCTTGCTAGTCCACATGAGGAAGTTCTAGAATCTGGGATTCATGGTACTATGGTGGATACACATAAGGTGCTGCTTATTATGATGAAAAGGATGGTAGCCCTCCTCAGAATCAGTGACATTCTACAATCCAGTAACTGTAACAGATTCATTTGCTGGCCCCTGGGAAGGCTTCATCGAGAGATGCATGCAAAGAAGGTTTTATGAAAGATGTCTTGGGCTTCTCACATCAAGAAGCTGTCCAGGCAACAGGAACAACTAGAGGGCATCCAGAGAGGCCTGAGATGATACGGTCAGTTCCAGGAAGCGGGAGAAGTCCAGTGGGTGGAGATATTTATTACCTAGACGGCCAGGAGTCATGAGAGGTTTAAAGTCAGGCAGCGATATGATCAGATCTCTATTTCAGATAGAGGTGGAAAGAAATCAGAGGCACGGAAATCAGTTAGGAAGCGATTGCAGGTTGCATGGGTGAAAGATGATGGCTGCCTGCAACCTGCCAAGTGCAGGTTACTCAGCAGCTGTTACGGTGAATGACTGCGTGTGAGTATACATCTATATACAGGGACGTGTTATGCATTGTTCTAGAACAAGATGATTTCAAATAGCTTCTGTTCATTTCTTCACCACCCACACACTCTGAGCTCCTTCCTCACCTTCTGCCGGCAGCCCAGCAATTCCTGCCCCGTCAGTACTTTTCTCGCTAGAATCTTCCCAGTTTTCCAAACAGGATGAAACCTATTTTGCATTTCAGGTCATTTCCTCCCTAGGAAGAATTGTGTGAGTCTAGCGGTAATTACCTCACTACTTTTCAAGTCTTCCCCTGGATGCCGGCAGCAGCCAGAGCCCTCTGTGTGACGTCAGTATTAGTCCTACCACATCAGTGTCAAATCACACTTCATCCTCACCGGCTATCCTGTGTCTGTGCACATTTAGTCCCTCGTACTCTGCTCAGGATCTCGCTACAAAATGTACTTACATGCGTAATCATAAAAATATGGTCGATCGGTTTCTCCATTGAGATTCCAGGTCCAAAGGCTTGAGTTTCCTGGGCATTTCTCCTTGGCTCTACAGGGATTTTCAAAGTCCCCAAAGGAGAAGTTTAGGACACGTCTCCTGCAGACTAGCCTTCATGACCTGCAGCAGCCCCACACAGGTGCCGTCTGAGGGTTTCCACCAACATAATCATATCTCTGTTTAGGGAAAGTGATTTGGATGGCTACCAGGGATGCAGCCAGCAGTCACCCTGTGTCACCAGTCCCTTATTCCACATCTTGGTAACTTCTATGATAAGCGATGAACAGGAATGCTGTTACATCCTAAAAGGAGGTGACTAACAGAAGATTCCACCAGAAGACAGAGGGGAAACACCTGCAGCCCAGCTGAAAACCACACTACACAGCCAGTAAACACCTCGCAGCTCTTGAACACATGTTGTCCTATCTGATCCTCCAACCACCACCACGGGGTACCGAAGGCAGGCATTTCAGCTCCTAACTGATCAAAGAACTAAAGCACAGCAAGGTGAGGTGGCAGGCTTAAACTGCTGCTACTAAGAAGAGGCAGTAAAGAGACACGAATCCCAGAATCCTGTCTCCCATCACACAGGTTATTACGAAATGTCAGCCCAGGACAGTGGTCCTCAAAGGCGGCCCTCAACCAGCAGCACCAGCATCCCCTGAGCTAGTGATAGAAATGTCAGCCCAGGGCCACTGAATCAGATATTCTGGGGCTGGGATCCACCAGTCTGTGTTTTAACAAACTCTCCAGCCAATGGGGATGCACACGTAAGTTTGAGAACACTATCCTGGGACCTGGAGATGGATAACATGATAACAACATAAAAGGATTTCAATCCCACAAAGCCTGTGTGTCACCAGGACATGCCTGGGAGGAACTGGTTCAACTGTACACAGTGCAGGCTCTCTTGCTGAAGTCAGCCTTAGTTCCCCCTGTACCTCCAGCACGTATTGGACCTTGTGTGTGGTTATTCAGCTTGTGCACTGCACAACTCAAAGGAACAGTGCCCTTGGAGATGCGCTGCTCAGCCACGTGCGGTGGCCACGCTGCTGGTCTCACGTGGTGGTGGCAACGAGCAAGACAGATTGACCAGAAACCAGAGGGAAAGTGAAAGGCTCTCAGTCACGTCCGACTCTCTCCGACCCCATGGACTGTACAGTTCATGGAATTCTCCAGGCTAGAATACTGGAGTGGGTTGCCGTTCCATTCTCCAGGGGATCTTCCCAACCCAGGGATCGAACCCCGGTCTCTCACGTTGCAGGTGGATCCTTTACCAGCTGAGCCACCAGGGAAGCCCCAAAACAGGATTAGAAGGTGGGATTCTGTGTCATCACATATGCAGAGTCATTTGTTTCTAATTCTAGAGCCCCTGGGCCCCTCACCACAGACCCAGCGCCAGGCCCCTGAGAGATGGTACATACCAACCCCTACACTGATTCATCTTTCCCCATAATAGGGCACATGATCATGTGATGTGGACCAGAGTTCAGAAGAATCAGTGAGTAGAGATTCCTGAAAGGGATTTTTTTTTTTTTTTAACAAAGAGCTAAGTGAAGAGAGAACAGGCTGCCTGGAGAGACAGGAGCTGCCTGGCCACAGGGAAGATTCAGAAAGAAGCTGGACAATTACTAATACCCATAGCAAGGGAGATCAAGCTCCTTTCATAGACTATTTTATCTAATCATGGAAATGAAAGTGAAAGCGTTACTCAGTCATGCCCTACTCTTTGTGACTCCGTGGACTGTGGCCCCCCAGGCTCCTCTGTCCATGGGATATCCAGGCAAGAACCCTGGAGTGAGTTGCCATTCCTTTCTCCAGGGGATCTTCCTCACCCAGGAATCAAACACAGTCTCCTGAATCTTAGGTGGATTCTTTAACACCTGAGCCACCAGGAAAGTCCAGTCATGGAACTGGATCTGTGCAAGCCACAAGGAAACTGAGGAGAGCGTACAGCACTTGCCCTAGGTTGCACAACCACTAAATACCTAGTCAGAATTTAGACTTGGGCTCTTCAACACTAGGGTCACCAACCATCTCAGGGATGGCTCCTGGGACACAGAGCTTTCAGTCCTACACCAGGGAATGTGGGTAAACCAGGATGAGTGGTCACCTTGCCTAACACCGAGAGTTCTCTAGCTCCAGCCAGTCGGTGGACCGCATTGCTGATGTCAAAAACCTCTGTCCAGCTGCACGCTGCATCCTGGGAGAAGCTCGTTCCTGATACCTGCCTCCACATCTCAGGCATAGTTGGCTGGCCTTCATCACCTTCACGGTGGGACAGGGGGACAAGAGTGGAAAGGTGAGGCAGGGTTCACGCTGGCATCCACTGGGTTTTATCCCTACTGGATGGTCTCCGTCTGCTCCCACACTGCGAAGGGGTTACTCTGGAGGAAGCAAAACAAGGCATCATCTCTCTTGGGCTCTGGCTCCCTGACAATGGGCCTTTGGAGGGTCCTCTGGCCCCCGTGAGGTGACAGGGCATCCTCTCATACTGCGTTCCCAGGGATCTAAGCGGGTCTCAGAGATGCGTGGTAACAGAATGCCCTTACCCAATGTCATACCCTACACTCAAGGGAAAGCCTAGATTCGAACCTGAATTCCTGACCCCACATCTGAGGAAGACGGAATAAACACGGAGCTGATTCACTAACAGCTGAGGATCCAGGCGTGGCAGAGGCTCATCTGAGGATGGTGGGGGTCCCACCTCAAGTCTGCCTGTGGCACACTCCTGCTCACAAACACAGAATCTCAAATGCTCTGAAAGGCAATGGGATCCCATCCACCTGGTGACACCCTGGGCTTGTAGAGAGCAGAGGTGCCTGGGTGGAGTGTACCCGGGGTGAACCAAGGGGAGGCCCTGCAGCTGGAAGCCCCTGGGGCCCCTGCGCTGTGCACACATCCAGTCATGTCCAGTATTCTCCCAGTAAACAGAGTTCCCAGTTACTCCATTTACCAACAAATGCATGTGGTATTTGGGCTGGTTTTACCCCTCAGCTACTAATCTATCTTTAGAGTTAATACATTTGGATCAGAGAAATATATCTGGAGAAGAAGGCCACTGGGGAGAGGGCAGGGTCAGGTCTTATCTCTGAGAACTGCTGTCTAGAATCTGCCCTTGGCCCGCCGAGGGACCCAAGTCAGGCGACGGTGATGAACACCCGGGAACTGTGGCCGCAGGTGGCCTCTCCCAGTCTCTGAGTGTCCCTTCTGCGAGGGCATCTATGGAAATGCCCTCTCTACTCTTCCCTTTATCCAGCCAGCCAGCATCAAAAAGCCTGCCTCGTGCCAAGCCTTGTGCCAGGATGAGGGAATAGAGAGGAAAATAAGACACAGGCTCTTGCCCCCAAGGCACTCACAGTCAGCAGAAGAGACAGGCAAGCAAACGGGCAACACAACACAGCCTCAGGTACTGCAGACGAGGAGCAGATCTGGGAGAAGGTGTGAGAAAGAACAGAAAGCAGATGGAGACTGGGAGGGAGCGGCAGGAGACAGCCAGGCCCAGAGATGGGGGCCAGAGGAGGGGTGCTGGGCAGGAGGACCACAGACAGGCACACATGTCTGTGGGAACAGACACAGAGCCTGGTGGTGACCTGTCTGCACCCATGCCCCACAGAGATCCCTCAGCCCTGGACGTCTCCAACCACACCTGTGTGCAACCAGGGCCCTGGGTCATCTCAGGCTCCCCAGGAAGCCAGCTGCTCACAGGCCCATTGGCCCACCAGTCCCCTGAGATGCATGATGCTTGAGTGGAGCCCAGTACCCCTGGGCCACCCCATCTCCTGCTCTTCAGCATAACCACACACTTGATCCCTGGCCTGGTTCCGTGGGAGAGCGGGTCCTTTCTGAAACCCAGATCCTCTGAGTATTCTCTCTCTTCTTTTCCAAGAGGCCTCTGCCTCCCTTTCTCTCACATAAGTTAGAGCTTGTTGGGAGAAAAAAACCTTGTGCTTATCCTTAACAATTAATCCTTCGTGATTAACAGGCAGAATTTACTACCCATCAGCACACCAGCAGCCTGTTCCTGGCCTGCCATGTATCAATCCCATCCCTAACCTATGTGAGCAGAAAGTGGCTACTGGCCACCCCTCCATCTACCCCACCTGAGAAGAGAACTCCTCTTTCAAACTTTGGCTCCTTCTGCCTCCTGGACAGGACAGCTCCTCAGCCTCAGTCTCCTCATCTGGAAAACGAATGTAATCACACTGCTTACTCTAAGGCTGTTGTGTGAGTTAGAATAAACGATTCGTGAACAGCACCCTGGCTTCTCTAGATAATATGTGTGGCTAATCATGTGTTATATACGGTTTAGTGTTGCACATGGGTTATCTCAATGAAATCTCACAACAACCTCTTGAGGTATGTACTATCATTATCCTTATTTTATAAAGATCAGAGAAGTTAAGCAACTTCTCTAAGGTCACACAGTAAGTGGCTGAGCCAGTATCCAAACCCAGACAGCCTGGCTCCAGAGTCCAAGTTCTTGACCACCTCAATGTGCTGCAAAACTTATCACACTGCAGTATGCTAAAGCAACCAGTCATATTAGATGCAGATGCTGATGCTGCAGGGCATGTGGGGCCTGAGATTCTGCATTTTGACAAGCCCCGGGGATGCCAGATGAGGCCTCAGGATACATACTAGCATTTTTCCTTCTGTAGAAAGACAGTCTTTACAAGAAACCTGGATCTCTGGGATTTCTGAGCTGGAAGGGACCTTGCAATCCTTCAGTTCCCCTCAGCATCCCACCAGGCTTTGGCTGATGGGTATTCCCTCCACTCTCCAACTAGATCCAGCCACAAGTCACCCTAGTAACCAGGGCCCCAGGGGGACAAAGTCCACAGCGACCTCACCCAAT
This sequence comes from Neotragus pygmaeus, assembly GCA_006410875.1. Taxonomy (NCBI): domain Eukaryota; kingdom Metazoa; phylum Chordata; class Mammalia; order Artiodactyla; family Bovidae; genus Neotragus; species Neotragus pygmaeus. Next base: position 66,212 of record SJYV01037905.1, on the reverse strand, counting down.
GCCTGGTCTGTGCCTTCCATTCAGGCCTGAGCCAGAGGCTGAGAGATGGAGCCTCAGCCCTCAAGGCCTGGTTTTGATTCTAGACAGTGGTTTCCTATTAGAAAAGTAAGACCAAGGTCTCAGAACTACAGATGAGAATAAAGGACGTCACAGAATCAAGGCGGGTCATTTCTGAGACAAACAGGTCCTGTGCCCAACCTCACCTCCCCACCCCATGGAGGGTGGAGGAACCAGAGCGGGTATATGTGGACAAGATCAGGGGCTGCCTGCCAACCGGGGTGATTAAAGACCAGGACAGCAATGCAATTCACAGGTGAGCCTCCTAGACGGCATGCTGAGTCCAAGAGCCCAGGCTGAGAAGACACGTGCTTCCCTTCCCGTGAAGCTCAAGATCACGCAACGCTGATCCATGGTGACAGGCATCAGGAGGGTGGTCACCTTGGGGGTGGAGGGACCAGCTGCGGGAACACACGAGAGGCTTCTGGGGTGCTGGGGAGGTGCATCTAGAGGGTGGCTACACAGGTGCGTTCATTTTGTAAGGATTCATTGAACCATACATTCAAGGTCTGTGTGCTTTTCTGTATGTATGTCATACTTCATTTAAGAGGCAATTAAAGAAAACAACAACAAACCCAACCTAGCTGCAACACAAAACAATAGAAAACAGAACCAGGGCAGGCTACCAAGGGAGTCTGGGCTGCTCCACCCCAGGGAGGCTTCCTTCCCTGAAGGAAAAGGCAGGGTGGGATGCGGGAACAGGGACGGGGTAGCAGGGACCCTGCCCCTCTCTGTCCTTCACGTGGAGTTGGACCAGCACTGACCAGGTGGAGCCGTCCGGGGTGCCCTAAGCCTGTATCCCTTTCACTCACATGAGCCAAAGGGCATCCCTTTCACCAGGGCTTGTGGCTGCGGACATCAGCCCCCAGAGAGACTCATGTCACCCACTCAAGACAGACGCCCAGCATCTTCCTTCCCTTTCAACAGGCTAGTTCTTAAAGAGCTTATCTTCTGTTTCATCATCCGAAGTCAACCAAGCAAGCAGACTCAGAGCTCCACTGCCTAGGGGCAAGTCCCCACTGGGCCATTTAGTGGCGTGCGGCCCAGGCAGCCCCTTAACTTCTCTGTGCATCAGGGGTCTTCATTTGTAAGGTGAGGATAATAAAAGCACCTTCTTCAGGCTTTGCTAGTGGTCCAGTGGTTAAAACTCCACACGCCTAACACAGAGGGTGCAAGTTTGATCCCTGGTTGGGGAAGATCCTGCAAGCTTAACGGCACAGCAAAAAAAAAAAAAAAAAAAAAAGAGCATCATCCTCATACCATTACTCTGACGATTTAATTAATATANTGGTTAAAACTCCACACGCCTAACACAGAGGGTGCAAGTTTGATCCCTGGTTGGGGAAGATCCTGCAAGCTTAACGGCACAGCAAAAAAAAAAAAAAAAAAAAAAGAGCATCATCCTCATACCATTACTCTGACAATTTAATTAATATATGTTAAGTGCTTAGAACAGCGCCAGGTCCATAGTAAGGACTATGGAAGTGGATCTGTGCTATCATACTGCAGCATTTTGCAGACATGTTAGGCACTACAGATGTGGGCCTTACGGAGCAGGCCAGAGGTCAGGCAGCCAGGGGGACCAGGGTCCAGTGCTGGTGATGTGGCTGAGAAATGCCCTGGCAGAGGGCTCTGGGGCTCCCTGTCTGTGCCCCTGGCCCTGTCACAGGGAGCCGGGAGGTTGAGGGAAGCACAGTGGTACCCAGGGAGGTGCAGGGAGCCCACAGGAGTGAGGTCATTTTCCTCAGATCCAAGCCACCCTTCTGCTGCCGTCAGGGCGTCTTTCTGAAACAGACGCCCAATCATGCTGCCTCTTCCTTAGATCCCCAGGCAGCTCTGAGCATGCTGTTGGCAACCTGGGGCCACAGGGCACTCTCTTCTGCCTCCATCCCCTGGCACACTCCTGTCCCCTCCTCACCGGACAAGGTCCTACTTCTGTCTCAGGACTCAGCAGAAATGTCAGGCCTCTCCTGAAACCTCCCTCCCTGGGCAGGCCTGCTCCCCTCATCCTCTCGTTGGGGCTCCCTAAGCACCCTGGATACAGCTCCATCTCGATGCATGACACTGACTTAGAGTCTGCAGGTCTGCTAGGTGCGTCTCACCTCTGGGTGGTGACTCCCAAGAGCGCACAGTGAGTCACAGATGAGTGAACAAACCAACGCAACCCAAGGGCCACCAGGACATCGCACGCCCGGGGCCCCGACGCCAGGCCCCCTGCCACCCTGTTGCCTTCTCTGCCCATCTCCCTTCCTCCCCCACCCCACTCCATTCCACACCCACAGTCTATGTTGGCTTTTATTCCCTCCTGAAGCCCCTGCCTCTGGACCCCGACCTTCCTGACCTAGAGTCCTTCTCTCCGTCACAACACTGATGCAATAAAGTTTTTCTCTTTTCATCAGTCTCAAACCCTCAGCCCTGGGACTGGGTTTCCTCAGATCTTAGGTACTTCTTAATGTGATTCTGGCCAGGGTACAGAGTGTACTTACAGACCCCTGCCAAGCAGCCTGGGGACTTCAGTGACCTGGGTGCCCAGGGGTCAGTCGATCAATAACCACTCACCACTCTCTCCCCACTTCTCAGCCCACCATTGGCACAAACGCCAAGGGCAGGGCTGGAGTTTCAGTTCAGTTCAGTCGCTCAGTCGTGTCCGACTCTTTGCGACCCCATGAATCATAGCACGCCAGGCCTCCCTGTCCATCATCAACTCCCAGAGTTCACTCAGACTAACGTCCATCGAGTCAGTGATGCCATCCGGCCATCTCATCTTCGGTCATCCCCTTCTCCTCCTGCCTCCAATCCCTCCCAGCATCAGAGTCTTTTCCAATGAGTCAACTCTTCACATGAGGTGGCCAAAGTACTGGAGTTTCAGCTTCAGCATCATTTCTTCCAAAGAAATCCCAGGGTTGATCTCCTCTCAAGAGTCTTCTCCAACACCACAGTTCAAAAGCATCAATTCTTCGGTGCTCAGCCTTATTCACAGTCCAACTCTCACATCCATACATGACTACAGGGAAAACCATAGCCTTGACTAGACGGACCTTAGTCGGCAAAGTAATGTCTCTGCTTTTGAATATGCTATCTAAGTTGGTCATAACTTTTCTTCCAAGGAGTAAGCGTCTTTTACTCCTTTGCAGATGGTGCAAAGTCACCATCTGCAGTGATTTTTGGAGCCCCAAAAAATAAAGTCTGACACTGTGTCCCCATCTATTTCCCATGGCTCCACAAAAACCCATCCCATCAGAAAAAAATACCTGAACAAATGACAATAGCCCTCCCTACTGAGCTGCCCCGAGGAAGAAGAACCGGGCACCCCAGGGCAGCCAGAGGGCAAGCTGAACTCTCAAGGAGGCAGGGGTCTTCCTAGTCATGGAACCTGGGGCCTCAGGGTCTAGGACAGACCACCCAGATCCTCGGACCTCAGGTCCGTCAGGTAACGTGGGAGAGGGCACTGTAGTGTGTCTGGAACACATGCCCTGCGGGAGAGTCTTACCAGCTGCTGCAGCCATGCCCTGAAGGTCCAGGAGAGCCCCAGTGTGGAGGTCAGACTGAAACGCCAGGTAACCAGAGGCAAAGGGCTAAGCAAAGATGACTTCCTGTGAAGTCAGCCACCACATCTTTAATAAGAAGGTTCTTAAAGGTCATCTGGTGACCCCTTCCCCCACACCAGAGGCTTCCCTTCCACAAGCCCCATAAAGTGCCAGGAAGAGCACAGGCTCCGCAGGACAAGTCTGCTCTGCTTATTTATAAGCTGCGTGATCCTGGGCAGATTACTTAACCTCTCTGAGCTTACTGCCACCAGTGCCTTATGGGGACAATGGTACCTCTAGCGCGTTACTCGGAGACAGTGAATACAGAACCAGAACCCCTGGCACATAGCAGGCACTCAGTGAGTGGTAACTAACATCACCACCCGGCTCTGCTTTAGACCCACTCGGTAGTGGTGAGCTCACTGCCTCACCAGGGAATCCGAGCCCCTGCTTGAGCACTTGGTTAGAAAAACCACGTCGTCCTCCCCGTGATTCCTGCCCACTGGTCCTGCTCCCTGAAGCCGGGTGCACAAGGGAGGTAGGCCTGCTCCCCTCCCCCTCTGATCACACCTCCCATTAGAGGGAAGGCTGGAAGCATGTCCTTCAAAGTCTTTTCTCCACCCACACAGTCTGATTCCACCAGCTTTTTCACAAGACCTGACTCTCCCTGATCACCAGCCACCAGCACGCTCCTGGAGTAGCTCAGAGCAGAGGACAGGATCCAGCTGGTGTAGAACACAGGGCCAGGGCCTCTCTGGTCCGCAGTCCACTTTGTCGATGGATGGGGCTTGGAAGAGAGGAGGGCTGGGGCTCCCATCCAGGCTGGTGGTGTTGCTTGGAGTCCAGCCCAAGTGCTATGTCCAGCATCTGAGACTTGGATTCCCCTCTGAACCCCCACTGAGGGAGACTCAGCCACACAGGGAGGCTGAGAAAGGCCTGCATCAACTATACCTTCCCAGTTCATCTCAATCACCATCACCCCACCGTGGGGGGCAGCAGGAGAGGCAGGGGTGCTATGGGTGGTAACTTCTCAGGGCCCCACTGCGTCCGCCCAGCCGCTGGCAGGGTGGAGCAGGTCAGATCTGGCTCCAGTTGGCTCTGTGTTCCCATAGCCCAGGACCAACCATCACATATTCCCTGGGGGTCCTGCCAGGCTCTGAGGGAGGGCTCTGTGGTCTTCCTCAGCCTTGCCCCAGGTAGGTGGAACAGGCACATTCCCAGAGCGGACCCACAGCCCAAGGATGCAGGAGAGGGAAAGGTTAAGCCTAGAACGAAGGGTTCCTTCTCCAGAGCCCCCACCCCATTTCCCTGGTCTCCTCTGAGCCAGATGGGACGTGAGCCAGGATGAGAACCTAGAAACATGCTGGAAACCAGATGCTGCTGTGGAACTGTGCCTTCCCAGGTAAATAAATTACACACCGAACACAAACAATCTGCTGCCTGCCTCTTCCCATTCAGAGGGTGGCATGCACGGGGGTAGTGAGCCATCCCTGAGCAGCTTTATTTCCTTGTGAGGGGTGGGGCAGGGACTGGCCCCATGTCTAGAGCACTCTGCACCCTGTCACCTGAACATCTCAGGTAAATTATGGGAAAAGGAACTTTCTGAGCAGTCTGCTGAGAGGGCAGCAGAGAACAGGACTGGGTGGGCAGCAGACTGTAGCCTGAAGAACCAGCCCATCTGCTGGGGAGGCGGCAGTGGGCGACCTGGACCCTTCCTGGAAAGATGCTGAGGCCCAGACACAGATGAACCCAGCCTACTCCTGGGCTTCTGAATGGGCCGGAACCCAGGCTAAGCTGCATTGCAGGAAGGGCAGGTCTGCCAGGAGCTCGCCCTGGGCAAGAACGGGATGTGACCCACAGCAGATGATGGAAAGAACCCACCTTCCAGCCGAGAGACTTGAGGCTGCACCCCGAGAAGGATGGCTGAACAGGAGGTGTTAGAAGGACAGCCCCAAGGGGCTGTGCAAACTTGAGTTCTGGGGTCCACAAGAGCAGACACCCAGGCCAGGAGGGACCCTGAGGGGCACACAGGGCAACAGGCCTGTGTCTGGGCACTGTCTAACATGCCAGGGTTTGATGTGGTTGCCAAGAGGCACCAAGGAGTGACAGCTTAGAGGCTGGAACACCTGTCTGTATTCTCGCTTTGCACCCAAAGAGCCGGTGACCCTCTGGGGCCTGGGTTTCTCATTTGGGACATGTCAGTTCAGGGGAGGAGAGAGAATGATGGAGGATGCATCCCCCAGCAAGAAGTGGGAGCAGAGCTGGGGGGACCCCCACTAATCCCTAAGGGGCTCTGTCTTCTCCTCCCACTCCCCCCATCCTGCTGCCTGCCCCGGCACAGCGCTGACTCTTTCCTGGGGGGAGCTGGCAAGGGCTGGCCTGGGCAGGTACATGCCTGTGTCTTTGTGGGGCCTGGGGTGGGCACGGCTGGGGGCAGGGTGTCTCTACTCCTTTGGCAGAATGGGGAGAAGACTGAGTCTCCACCAGGGCAATGGAAGGTGACCCCATTAGTGGAACTTCCAATGGCTCGAGACCATGAGACCTAGAGAAACTGTCGGCTGCTGAAAGGTGGTACCTGCGGGCACATGCGTCAGGCAGAGAAGGGGTAGATAACGCTCAGTAAACACTGATGACACGTCTCCTGGGTGTGGCTATGCTGCCAAGCACATGGGCCACTGCATGCATGCCAGTCTTCCCCAGAGGGAGCAAGATGAGGATGAAAGAAAACAGTGTGGGTCTTGCTGGTGATGGTGGTTTCATCACTCAGTCGCGTCCATGTACTACAGCCCACCAGGCTCCTCTGGCCGTGGGATTTCCCAGGCAAGAGATAATTCTAATCCCCAGATGAAGTCTTTAGCAGAAAAGTGCCTGGCCCGGGAGTCAGCAGACCCGTTCAGACCAGATGGGACCTTGAACAAATGCGCAGAACCACGTACTTTATGAAAATACCCAAATTAACCCCCCAGGTTGGATAGACATTGTTCAGCAAGATCATCCAGCCCCAGTGCCTGCCCCCCGAGGGTTTACATGCTATAAAATGGCAGGAGGCTCACGTGGGTGGGATGACGAGAGAAGGGGGGCCCTTCACCCCACATCAGCTGAGACTCTTCCCTTCTGGGGTAGAATCTGAGCTGTCCTGCCCGGCCCTTCGGTTATAGCCTTCCCTTACCGAGACCTCGTGCCTTTTTTGGGCACCTTCTGAGGTTTCTGTTTGGGGGAGGCCAGCGGCTAGGGGCGGGGGCTGGGGCTACCCATGCATGCGTGTTTGTGTGTGTTTGTGTGTGCGCAGGCGTGTTGTTGGCACGGACGTGACTCTGCATTATCCAGGCCCGTAATGAGTCCTCATTGCAATGGGTTTGATGGAATAATTATATTCTGGAAAAACTGCAGGAAACTGCGTTCCACTTCTTAAAGGGCAGGATNCAGGACCAACCATCACATATTCCCTGGGGGTCCTGCCAGGCTCTGAGGGAGGGCTCTGTGGTCTTCCTCAGCCTTGCCCCAGGTAGGTGGAACAGGCACATTCCCAGAGCGGACCCACAGCCCAAGGATGCAGGAGAGGGAAAGGTTAAGCCTAGAACGAAGGGTTCCTTCTCCAGAGCCCCCACCCCATTTCCCTGGTCTCCTCTGAGCCAGATGGGACGTGAGCCAGGATGAGAACCTAGAAACATGCTGGAAACCAGATGCTGCTGTGGAACTGTGCCTTCCCAGGTAAATAAATTACACACCGAACACAAACAATCTGCTGCCTGCCTCTTCCCATTCAGAGGGTGGCATGCACGGGGGTAGTGAGCCATCCCTGAGCAGCTTTATTTCCTTGTGAGGGGTGGGGCAGGGACTGGCCCCATGTCTAGAGCACTCTGCACCCTGTCACCTGAACATCTCAGGTAAATTATGGGAAAAGGAACTTTCTGAGCAGTCTGCTGAGAGGGCAGCAGAGAACAGGACTGGGTGGGCAGCAGACTGTAGCCTGAAGAACCAGCCCATCTGCTGGGGAGGCGGCAGTGGGCGACCTGGACCCTTCCTGGAAAGATGCTGAGGCCCAGACACAGATGAACCCAGCCTACTCCTGGGCTTCTGAATGGGCCGGAACCCAGGCTAAGCTGCATTGCAGGAAGGGCAGGTCTGCCAGGAGCTCGCCCTGGGCAAGAACGGGATGTGACCCACAGCAGATGATGGAAAGAACCCACCTTCCAGCCGAGAGACTTGAGGCTGCACCCCGAGAAGGATGGCTGAACAGGAGGTGTTAGAAGGACAGCCCCAAGGGGCTGTGCAAACTTGAGTTCTGGGGTCCACAAGAGCAGACACCCAGGCCAGGAGGGACCCTGAGGGGCACACAGGGCAACAGGCCTGTGTCTGGGCACTGTCTAACATGCCAGGGTTTGATGTGGTTGCCAAGAGGCACCAAGGAGTGACAGCTTAGAGGCTGGAACACCTGTCTGTATTCTCGCTTTGCACCCAAAGAGCCGGTGACCCTCTGGGGCCTGGGTTTCTCATTTGGGACATGTCAGTTCAGGGGAGGAGAGAGAATGATGGAGGATGCATCCCCCAGCAAGAAGTGGGAGCAGAGCTGGGGGGACCCCCACTAATCCCTAAGGGGCTCTGTCTTCTCCTCCCACTCCCCCCATCCTGCTGCCTGCCCCGGCACAGCGCTGACTCTTTCCTGGGGGGAGCTGGCAAGGGCTGGCCTGGGCAGGTACATGCCTGTGTCTTTGTGGGGCCTGGGGTGGGCACGGCTGGGGGCAGGGTGTCTCTACTCCTTTGGCAGAATGGGGAGAAGACTGAGTCTCCACCAGGGCAATGGAAGGTGACCCCATTAGTGGAACTTCCAATGGCTCGAGACCATGAGACCTAGAGAAACTGTCGGCTGCTGAAAGGTGGTACCTGCGGGCACATGCGTCAGGCAGAGAAGGGGTAGATAACGCTCAGTAAACACTGATGACACGTCTCCTGGGTGTGGCTATGCTGCCAAGCACATGGGCCACTGCATGCATGCCAGTCTTCCCCAGAGGGAGCAAGATGAGGATGAAAGAAAACAGTGTGGGTCTTGCTGGTGATGGTGGTTTCATCACTCAGTCGCGTCCATGTACTACAGCCCACCAGGCTCCTCTGGCCGTGGGATTTCCCAGGCAAGAGATAATTCTAATCCCCAGATGAAGTCTTTAGCAGAAAAGTGCCTGGCCCGGGAGTCAGCAGACCCGTTCAGACCAGATGGGACCTTGAACAAATGCGCAGAACCACGTACTTTATGAAAATACCCAAATTAACCCCCCAGGTTGGATAGACATTGTTCAGCAAGATCATCCAGCCCCAGTGCCTGCCCCCCGAGGGTTTACATGCTATAAAATGGCAGGAGGCTCACGTGGGTGGGATGACGAGAGAAGGGGGGCCCTTCACCCCACATCAGCTGAGACTCTTCCCTTCTGGGGTAGAATCTGAGCTGTCCTGCCCGGCCCTTCGGTTATAGCCTTCCCTTACCGAGACCTCGTGCCTTTTTTGGGCACCTTCTGAGGTTTCTGTTTGGGGGAGGCCAGCGGCTAGGGGCGGGGGCTGGGGCTACCCATGCATGCGTGTTTGTGTGTGTTTGTGTGTGCGCAGGCGTGTTGTTGGCACGGACGTGACTCTGCATTATCCAGGCCCGTAATGAGTCCTCATTGCAATGGGTTTGATGGAATAATTATATTCTGGAAAAACTGCAGGAAACTGCGTTCCACTTCTTAAAGGGCAGGATCATCAAACATTTGTGCTACATTATTTGCAGTCACACCTTCTGCTGCATCTGCTCCCTTAAAAAAAAAAAATCTCCAACTCCAATCTGATCTGAATATATAAATCTGAATTATCACAGCAAAGGCGATATGCTCACACCTTTTTTCTTTTTTTTTTTTTATCTGTTGCCATGGTGATTAGATAAAATTCACGCCAAGTCTCCAGGGAAGGATGGAATTATTTCAGACAGTTTCTCACCCCTCTCAAGCTACTTCTCTCTGTAACATGCCTGGGCACCATCTCTGGGCCTGGGCAGAAGAGCAGCAAGAAGAGAAGGCACCACTTCTTTGGGAAGCCCTGGACAAGCAGCAGAAAGCACTCCTCTTTCAGAGATTCTCTTGGTGCCAAACTCTGCCCTTAGCCACAGAGCCAGAAACAGGTCCTCAATTCACAGTTTTCCCAACCATCCCTGAAGCCATCTGGGGAGAAAAATGGAGACCCAGGCAGGGAAAAGATACCATCCATGTTCAAGGTCAAGGCAAAAGGAGTTGCAGAAATTGACCCAGGGCTGTGACTCTGTCTTTCCCAAGTAGGGCTGAACAGGGAAACGTTTTCCTGGGAAAGCAGAGTCTCAACTCCCAGCACTGGGTCTGCGTCTGGATCCAATTTCCATCATGGCTTTCCCAGACTAAGATTCTCACAGGGGCTAATTATCAATGGATGTAGTTTATTAAAAGGTTTTTTGCAAAGGGTATTACTGACCTAATTGTTATTTAACACCACCAGTTCACGAACCTCTTCTGTGTGTGTGTGTGCACATGTGACTTAAAAGATCCAGCGTGCATTACAGCACACAGCGTCTCCCTTTCTAGCATAAGCTTTCTTATTTTGATCAAAAGTCTGAGTTCCAGGGTAGAGGAGATAGGAGCACTGATCCCTGGAGACCTCTTTCACTGAATCCTCAGGGGCCTGAATTCACACCCATAAAAGCTAAGAGAAGTTCATCAACAAAACCACAGCTGAGCAAGAAGGGGAAAGCTTCGTCAGTCCAGACTACAGGGCGGGACAATGATTTGTGTTCGTCTACTCCAGTGGCTCACGTTAGGGTCTCATCAGCAGTCCCGTCGATAAAGAGGAAGGCATTGGGGCACATATAATGTTGAGTGTTATCTCACGGCAGCATTTTACCTGATGAAGTGTTAGGAGAGTGAAGCCTGGTTGTGGGGTGGGGGGCGGGTAGGTGCCAGCTCTTTCAGGGGCTTCCTCCCAACCCCTCAGGGCCAGGACACAAGGAAGAAGTACACCACAAGCAGGTCGCTGGAGCAAAGATTTCTTTGAGTATTAGGCAGACAATGTGTCTTTGGGGGCAGCTCACCGGGACCAGGACTCTCCAGCAGAGCGGCCTGGGGGAGATGGCGGGGTCTGGCGGCCCACAGGTTAGGGTTTGCTAGAGGCTCTGTGTGAGCCTGCTGTTTCCCTCTGGGCCTCAATTTTCTACTCTGACAACAGGGGAGACAATGCCTATTTCTGTCCCTACTGGGAAACGCTGCAAGTTCTGAAATCAGGGATGGTATTGTCATGTGGGGCCAGTGGAGAAGCAAGGACACCGGGAGGACCAGACAGGTCTCCCCTCCCAACCTCTCCACCCTGGACTAACACAGAGCCTGATACATGAGCCAGCGAGAGCCAGTCCCTAAGCCTGTCCTGTCTCTCAGCCCACAGCTGTCCCAGGAGCGCTGTGACCCCAGGATGGTGGCAGGAGGGGTGGGGACACAGGAGTGACGGCATGGGTGGGGAGTCCAGCGGGCCTGGTTGCAAATACTGCAGAGAGCACTCAATAGCTCTTCACCCCAGGCCATGCAGCCACTTCGAGCGTCTGTTTCCTCAGCTGTGAAATGGGAACACATTTAAAAACTATCTCCCGCTTGTAGTCAGATTTGAATGGTATGAAATCTATAAAGCACTCAGCAGAGGGTTTGGACCAAAGCAAAGTCTCAACACATGGTAGCTCAGATGACGATGAGGATGCTGGAGGGGGAAGAGGATGGCAGCATCCCCACAGCAAAAGGTGGTGCAAACACAGTACAGAAGAGCCCTGTGCTCTGGTTCCCACTTTGCCACCCACTGCCACTCAGCTGGGGGCATGTCACTTCATCTCAGATCCTTATTCTTTATCCACAAAATGAGAGTCTACTCTGTTGTGAACTTGTGCAATAAGTGTTATTAGTCTTGATTTTCAAACGAGACAAGGAGGCTTCAAGAAGATAAGCGCTAGAAGTTGCTCAAGGTCACATATTAGTTAGTGGATGAGTTGGGACTCAAACGCAAGTGTAAGAGTATCCCCCTGGCTTTCAATGCAGCACACACAACATAAGATGGGGAGCGTACACTTCTGTTGATTGTCAAGTGTGATATGTGGCTAAGTTACCATGGTTGTGGGCATTGCTTTGAACTGGCAGCTGGGACCTGTGACTTAGTGGGGCTTAGATGCAGCTGTGGCTCACTCTGCGTGCTGCCAGAAGAGATGGAAGCCAGGGAGATGGCTTCAGAGAGCCTGGTTCTAAGTCCCAACTATCACTGATTATGGGACTCTGCCAGGTCCCCTCCCAGTGCCAAGCCTCTGTGATTGTAGGATTCAGTCACTGGAGGCCAAGTGAATAGGCACTGTTTGCAAAGGAGAGGCTGGGGCCTTGCCTAAGGACAACTAAGGGAGATGAGAGAAGGAAAGGGTCACCACAGACACATGTACACAGCTAAAAAAGATCCTGGAGTCCTTTCCCTTTAAGAGAAGCAAAGATCCCTGACTTTTGGATGAGGGCTGTGCATGCCTGGAAGGAGGAGGGGGCCAAAAGCCCCCTAGTCTAGAGATTCAAAGGCACCCCAGGCCCTGCGAGATGCAGAAACTCTTAATTGGAGCTGTGCGTGCATCCAGCACCGATCACGCCATGATGTGCCTTTCTGAGGCGGCACAGAAGGCAGCCCTTCATTAAATTTGACACCAGGGAATTAATGCAGCTCGCTGCCGTCACCCTGTCTCCGTCACCCTTTCCCCTCAACAGCCAGCTCCTTGATCTTCCCCACCTTCATGTCGAAAGTTCCCCTTGAGAAGGGAAGATTCCTCTGACTGTCACCTGAGCTATGACTATATTGAGGGCCAGGACCCAGA
>SJYV01037905.1:0-49849 GCA_006410875.1 Neotragus pygmaeus | reverse complement strand
CCAAGATGTCTGGCTCTAGGTTAGTGATCACATCAGCATGATTGTCTGGGTCATGAAGATCTTTTTTGTACAGTTCTTCCGAGTTTTCTTGCCACCTCTTCTTAATATCTTCTGCTTCTTTTAGGTCCATTCCATTTCTGTCCTTTATGGAGCCCATCTTTGCATGAAATGTTCCCTTGGTATCTCTAATTTTCTTGAAGAGATCTCTAATCTTTCCCATTCGGTTTTTTTCCTCTATTTCTTTGCATTGACCACCTGAAGAGGGCTTTCTTATCTCTTCTTGCTATTCTTTGGAACTCTGCCTTCAGATGCTTATATCTTTATTTTTCTCCTTGGCTTTTCGCTAGCGCCTGCCAATTTCATCATCATCTCAATTCTTTGCTTACTTGGTTTTCCTATTATATGTAAAATATGCTTCTGGGCATTTGTATTTTCTGTTCCCTGTTCTTGGAACACTACTCTCAAATATTTTCATCTCTGTTTTGCTTCATTCACATTTCTGATAAAGTGCTATCTCCTCATAGGAGCTATTCCTGAGTACTTTGTGTAAAATAACTCCTGATCACTCTCTATCTTCTTACCCTTTTATGTATTTTCATAGCACTTACCACCACAGTCCCCTATGTATTTGCTTTTGTATATATGTATATATATCTACATATATGTTATGCATTTATATATTTGTCTATCTATTGTGTCAATCATCATGCCACTAGATTCTTGGAAAATTGCCTGGTAGGCACTTAGTATAAAATATTGGAAATTAATGTAGAGTTGAATAAAAAGAAAAGTGAACTTCTATTTTCCTTACTATCATTGCCTGAAGAATAAAATTGCTGTACTAGGTGTAACAATACATAAATGTATTGATAACCATATATGAATGTTGTATATTTTTATTATATGCATATTGGATATATATAAAAATATATATATATATATAATTGCAAAGAATGATCAAGAATCTTCAAATTGTTGAGGAGATCTCTAGTCTTTCCGATTCTGTTGTTTTCCTCTATTTCTTTGCATTGACTGCTGAAGAAGGCTTTCTTATCTCTTCTTGCTATTCTTTAGAACTCTGCATTCAGATGCTTGTATCTTTCCTTTTCTCCTTGGCTGGCTTACACTTGCCTGGCTTATATATCTAGTTTAATTTTGTTTCTGCTTTCAACATTCTATTGAAATCAGCCTAGGTAAATTCAGCAATAACCATAATTGCCAAATTCAATGGGCATTTTCTAGTATTTTGTTGATGATCCTCTTTTCTATAGTTGATATTGATAACTTAATTAACTGTCTTACAATATATAATTACAAAGAAGTATGTATAATTCTAATATATAAATGCAGAATTCATTCACATCTAAGAGGTAGCAATTCAACTCTATTTTAGTAATGCTTATTTCTCAGATTTCCTCTCTTCATGCCACTATTTTCCTATGCAATTTAAAAATTTTGTAGACTCTTGTCAGTGTACAAGCTAAAGTCATTTAATCTGGACACTTTTACAGATAGTAAATGTCTTTCCTCAAAGAAATATCACTATGTCTAAAAATATTTTCTTTTGGGTGAATTATAAACCTGTCTCTTATACACATCTCCTTCAGTCCNTAGACTCTTGTCAGTGTACAAGCTAAAGTCATTTAATCTGGACACTTTTACAGATAGTAAATGTCTTTCCTCAAAGAAATATCACTATGTCTAAAAATATTTTCTTTTGGGTGAATTATAAACTTAACTGACCAGGAAATTAGAAATAAGATACTTTGTTTAGATTCTATATTGCAACTCCATGGGTTTTTTTTATTGAAAATTCTAAATAAAGTTCATTTATGTGGTATCTCTCAAAGTTAATGCATGGCTTAGTAGCTATCAGTGATTGTGCCTGGGAAATTTTTACAGCTAGATAATCTCATAAGGACGCATTTAATAGTAATTGTTATCTACCGTTTTGTATTTTTTGTTGTGTTTTGGGGTTGACTTTAAAGTTTTATACATTCTGAACTTATTTTCTAATATTCTAGGTTAAGCTTTGTTTTTGAAAGCACAGCCAAACACATNGCCTCAGCTCAAGATGAGTCAGGGCGGGTCCCAGTCAAGTACAGCCTCACTACTAGCCGTGAGAACCAGGTAGTTCCCTAATAGGCTACCTTGTTCTTTTGCCCCAATATGCCAGGTTGATATTATCTTTGTTCTACTCACGATGAAAAGTGAAAACAGTTGGGAAGCACTGCCCTAGGGCTCCAAACTCTGTGATCTGTCTGTCCAAGGAAACAAAGCCTCACAGCCTTCAGTAACTTCTATTGTAAGTCACTAGACAGGACACGACTGAAGCGACTTAGCAGCAGCAGCAGCAGACAGGACTTGAGTTTAATTCCTCTTTCTCTATGCAGTCCCAAAAGATGTGTCCAGGGCTGGTAAGGAAGACTATAACACAAATAAGACCAGGGAGAGGGAAATGGGTTATGTGAATGCTAATTTATGACAGAAGAGAGATTTAAGGAAGAAGTGCCCTAAAGGAACGAGGCAGATTCCCGAGGGAAGTATTAGTAGCTGACTGGGGCTCCTGGCTAAGGCAGGTATTATTCAGTCGCTGAGTCACATGTGTCTCTTTGTGACCTCCTGGACTGTAGCACACCAGGCTCCTCTGTCCTCCACTATCTCCCAGAGTTTGCTCAGATTCATGTACATTGAGCCAGTGAGGCTATCTAACCATCTCATCCTCTGCTGTCCCCTTCTCCTTTTGCCTTCAATCCTTCCAGTATCAGGTAGGGATAGCCAAGGAAATAACACAAGTAATAACTCCCATTAATTAGCATTTTATACGGGTTGATCAAAACGTCCATTTGGATTTTTCCATTCAATATTACACAAAAACGTGAATGAACTTTTTGGCCAACCCAATAGACGAGGAAGTTCCAAGAGGTAAGTAATTGCCCCAAGTGAGACCCATCTGAGACCCAGTCTCAGGACCAGTCTCCTCTCTCCCCTACATCAGAGCTTCCTGCCTTTGGAAGTGTCCCACTCGCTCAGGAATGCCAACTAGACAAAGTCTCCTCTTGACTACAATCAAACTGCAGAGTCAAGTCAGAAACAGAAAATGAGCCATTTTAAAGAGTTCTTGATTTTGTTTTTTAACATTCTTCAGGAATTCTGACATTCCCTTTTCATTAAGTCACAAAATCAGACCGTAAATTTTTCCCCCCGCTAAGGTAGGGTAGAAAGACTGTGTGTTGGGGCTGAAACTATGGTAACAAAGGAGCATCTGGTCGTGGACTGACAGCCTGTTGGCCACCCATCATTAAGATGAGACATCACACCTGTACGCTTCTCACCAAAACCAAAGCCACCAATATGTCTGGAGTCTCTGTTACACCCCCTACCACCTGGGGGAAAGGCCCTTTGTCCTGGGAGCAGGAGTGCCCTGCTCTTTGGTGAAGCATCAGAAGAGGGAAGGGGAAGCAAATCAGCTCTCCTGGGTTTTCTCACTTTTAAAAGTATTAATATGGGCTTCCCTGGTGGCTCAGTGGTAAAGAATCCATCTGAAATGCAGGAGACATGGATTCAATTCCTCGGTCAGGAAGATCCCCTGGAGAAGGAAATGCCAACCCACTCCAATATTCTTGCCTGGAGAATTCTATGGACAGAGGAACCCAATGCAAAGAGTTCCTCTGGGGTTGCAAAGAGTTGGACATGAATTAGTGACTAAAATAATAAAAAGGTATTAATATACATCAGTATCAACATACTCCCTGTGTGAAAGATCCTAGTGACCCTCTGAATCCCCCCTGTTGGAAGGTTAATTTAGGAAGTTGAAAAGGGTAAAATGATGCTGAGCTCCTCTCAGAGATGGGACTGGAGGTTCAGAGCTGGGGACAGGAGGAAAGCCGCTTAACATGGCAGGTGCCCAATGAACCCTTAGGGAGTGCAGCACATTTCTGCAGTCCCTGTCACCCAAAAGCTCATAAAAAGGTCTACAAGATACGTGTGGACCTATGTGAGGGTGGGACTTTTGTGAAAATTAGGAAGGAAGTTGAGGTCACATCTGATCAGCAGCAGGACAGAGTATCCCTGAAACAAAGGGCAAAGAATGGAGATTCAGAATAGTTGGGGAGCAGGAGTCAGTGATGCTATGAGACCATAAACCTTCCCAGAATTTGTAGACATCTTGGGAAGGACACGGAACATTCCTAAGGGTGTGGGATTAAAATTAGAGACAACTTTCAGAGCTTTTAGGAGGAGGGACCATCGGAATGATATATGGGTTGTGGAGTAATATTATTATTCCTATATTAGAAATGAGGAAGTTGAGAAATTCAGGTTAAAGGGCCCAGGGCTATTGAGGGCCAGGAGGCTCAGAAGCAGCTAACATCATGAGTGGATAATAAAAAGGCAGATCCCAGGCTGTACTAGTGGAGACAGCATGTTCCAATGAAGGAGGGGGCGAAGGTGTCATTGAACCCTCTGTTCCTACCATCTGTGGTGCAGGGCATTCACTCTGAGTCTGGGTTCTGAGAAAGACATTGACAAACTGGAGTTTGACCAGAGGTGGTACCCAGGATGCGATGAGACCAGATTAAATATACAAGGGCCTGCTGCAGAAATAGGCTGCATGAGCCAGGGGGATGGGACACTGGGGGAACGGAGGATGGGCAGGAGAGGATGGCAGCTGTCCTGTTACAGTGGGTACTACAGACAGAGAAGGAAACTGTGCAATTCTGCAGAAGTTTGGGGGTGGGCAAGGGACTGGGTGAGGACCTAAGGGATGAATTTCATGAAAGAAGATTTTAGCCCAACCTAAGAAGGAACTTATAAAGGAGGAACTTCCTAAATTAGCAAGAGCAGCAGCTACTTTGCAAGGTACCTATACTTAAATATGGCTTTTCAAAACCACTTCACATTTAATCTTCTCAAAATGTTCTTGCAGAGTGTAGAAAACTATAAAAGAGAAAACAGAAATCACTCCTAATCTCACCACCCAGAAAGAACCATAGCAATCGCTAACAGCTTTGAAGTAGGTCAAGATATCCGTCTAAGATATAACCATGAATGTGTGTGTGTGTGTGTGTGTGTGTGTGTGTGTGGGGATCCTGTCATACATATATAACGTGTTTGCAACTTAAGATCATATGATCTTTTTTCATGTAATTGAAAACGTATTAGAATATTTCATTTCTATTATTGTGTGATTAATTATTTAATCATTCTTCTATCACTGGATATGTAGGATTTTTTTTTCACTTTTGTAAATAAGACAGCAGTTAACAGAAATCCTCATTGCCATCTTTGGTTACTTTTCAAGGATAGAACCCAAAGGATATGGACATTTACGGCTTCAGCTACCTACTGCCAAATTGCTTCCCAGAAAGGCTGTCCTGGTGTCTCCTCCTATCAGCAGAGTCTGCCCAGCTCTTCCCTTGCTTGCCAACATCACCTCAAGGTTTTTCCTAAAAAGAGCACTCCTCCGTATTCAGATGAGAATTGAGACCTCACTTTTCAGGAACACGTCTGTTATCTGCCTGCTTATGATAAACAAGGTACAGACGCTGTCCTGCACACACACCCTGATACACACACACGCTAGACCATCTCGCAACCCTTCCAGACCTTGGGGAATCTCACCCCAGACCCACCTTGTTGAGGATGACATCTGCCCTCATCCTGCAGTGGGATGCCTCTTGAGGACTGGGTCCCAGCTCCTTCAAGGCTACCAAGGGCATCTATATAATGAGCAGGGGGCTGGGCTCCAGGGCTTCCAAGGCCCCTTCCAGCCCTGACACATCAATTCTACCATCTGCACGTGCCACCTGGGAACTTGGGTACGTAAGAGGGTCGGGGAAGCAGAGGAAAGGCAGGACAGGGGAAATCATTGTTTCCAGGCAAACTGGACTAGAACTAAGTGTTCTAGAAGGCAGCACCCGGTGACCCCTGCCTGCCCTCTCCCCAGCACACCCTGTGTTCTCCAGGCCCCAGGAGCATCGGGAGATCACTTTTCTGTCTCGGGTTTCCCTATTGACATGACCTGGCCTCCCAGCCTTCTCTTGTAATTTGAGCTGGAATTGGGAGTAAACTTCTCAAAATGGGTAATTATCTGAGCACTTCCCTCCTCCACCCCCAAGTCACTTGTCCCTACCCAGCTGGCCTCTGACATTGATCAGCTGCCCCTCAGGACAGAAGGACAGAGGAAGACTGCCAGGATGCTCCCTGGTTCCCAGCTTCAGAGAGCAAGGGAGTCTCACAGCCCTGCGAACGCTCCTGGTATTCTTAATTTTTAGTGGCCTCATGCTGGGTCTCCAGACTCTCATTAAATCGGGAAATGGATTACAGTGGGATCCTGAGGCAGACACATCTCTCCCCCTCTTATATCTACACCGTTTCATTGTTGTTATTTAATAACTGCTGAGCACCAAGCCTGGGCAAGGTGGCCCAGGTAGAGGTGGCAGGAACTAGGTCGCAGAGGGCATAGCTGAGATGCGGGCTGTGTACTTGCCCCTCCTCAATCCCACCAACTCAGGGCCCCCTGGATCAGCCCCACAATCTCACTTTCACCACCAACCTCTGCTCTCTGCTCCCAATCCCCCAGACCTAGACTATCACAGAGGCACCCACTGTAACCTCATCCCTCTCCTGGCATTTTGCCTATGATGTTGAAATGGGTACTTCTCTAATGAAATATATCATGCCTATAGAAAGAGGAAAAAAATAATAGGAAAATATCCAAGCTTACTTTGACTATATTTTCTTGTGATCTGTTTTAGAAGAAACATTTTAAGAACTAAGACATTCTGAAAGCAGTTATGTTTCTCTCCGTGAGCCCATTGCCTCCTTCGTCAGAGGTAAGCGCTGCCCTAAATATGGTGTTTATCATTCTCCTGCGTGTTTTGGTACTTTTGCTACATATGCATGTAGCCAGAAACAACACAGGATACTGTTCTGCATGTTTTCAAACTTTATGCAAATGGTACCATAATGTACGCATCCTTCTGCACTGTGCTTTTTCCATTCAGCATGTTTCAATGACATGTCCAGGTTGATTTGTAAAGCTCTGGTTCATGCGTTTCCCCTGCAGTATAGTATTTCATCGTTGGAATATAACAGATTTAATTTATCCATATTGGTTTCCGTTGTTTTGCTATCACAAACACGGCTGCGTTGACAACGCCTGTCTTGCACCTGTGCAAGAATTTCTTTAAGGAATATATGTGTTGGAGCTCATTTCTTAACATGCCTGTCTCCCCAAGACCTATCACTGTTTGATGGAGGGCACGTGGAGCTCAGAATTTGTTAAATTGAACCGACCTGGAAGGGGTCTATGGGATCATCCGTTTTAGCTCCTTCCCTTACAGGTGAGGAAACTGACATCCAGTAAGGGAGCATAAAATCATTTTGTGAGAGAGCTGGAACTGAAACCGTAGGCCCCTCCCCATCTTTCCAGCCTGATCCTTACCAGACTCTAGGGGAGCTGGCGACCGCTACACAAATGATCCGAACGAAAGAGGGAAGAGGCAGAGAGCAGAATGGTCCTTAAAGGGGTCACACCTGGACGCCTGGCGTCCAGATGTAGTCCTCACACCTGGACATGCTCTCTCCAGATGAGGTCACCTCGGATCTGGACACCTGGGGCCCAGACCGCAGCTTGCCTTGTGTGTTTTCCCTCCCGACTCCTAACCCAGTCCAGGGGAGCAGGCCAGAACAGAAAAACAGGAGACCTGGATTTCATGGCTGAAAAGTGAAGAGTGGGCTCAGGGGCCAGGTGGCTTGGGATGGAGTTCCCACTCCACTTCTTACCAGTTGCCTTAGGTGAGTTGTCGTTGGTTTTCAGTTGCCTAGCCATGTCCGACTCTTTGAGACACCAAGGACTGCAGCATGCCAGGCTTCTATGTCCCTCCCCATCGCCCAGAGTTTGCCCAAGTTCATGTCCATTGTATCGGTGATGCCATCCAACCATCTTATCCTCTGTCACCCTCTTCTGTTGCCCTCAATCTTTCCCAGCTTCGAGTTCTCCAGTGAGTTGGCTGCTTGGAGCAGGTGGCTAAAGTACTGGAGCTTCAGCATCAGTCCTTCCCATGAATATTCAGGGTTGATGTCCTTTAGGATGGACTGGTTGGATCTCCTTGCCGGCCAAGGGACTCCCCAGAGGCTTCTCCAGCACCACAGTTTGGAAGCATCCATCCTTCAGTGGTCTGTCTTCTTTATGGTCTAGCTCTCACAACCACACACACCTGTACGTAAAGCCCTGACCATATGGACTTTTGTTGGCAAACTGATCTTTGCTTTTTAGCACGCTGTCTAGCTTTGTCATAGCTTTCCTATCACTCTACCTCCTTTCACTTCAACTCTACATGCCTCATTTCCTTCAACTTTAAAATGGGGATGATCATTCTACCTACTGTAAGATGATATTGGGAGGACTAAACAAGTTAGTTTATATAAATTGAATAATTTGAATTGGATAGGCACAACTGGAATAGTGCCTAGCACACAGCAGATGCTATATGGATATTTTTTAATTGAAGTATAGTTGTTTTTTAATATTGTAATAGTTTCAGGTGTACAATAAAGTGATTCAGTTATATATATTTTTCAGATTATTTTCCATTGTAGGTTATTACAAGATGTTGAATATTGTTCCCTGTGTTTTCCAGTAAATCCTTAGCTTATCTATTTGATATTTGGTAGTTTGTGTCTCAGAGAAGGCAATGGCAACCCACTCTAGTACTCTTGCCTGGAAAATCCCATGGACGGAGGAGCCTGGTGGGCTGCAGTCCATGGGGTCGCTAAGAGTCGGACATGACTAGTGACTTCACTTTCACTTTTCACTTTCATGAATTGGAGAAGGAAATGGCAACCCACTCCAGTGTTCTTGACCTGGAGAATCCCAGGGACGGGGAGCCTGACGGGCCACCGTCTATGGGGTCGCACAGAGTCGGACACGACTGAAGTGACTTAGCAGCAGCAGCAGCTTGTGTCTATTAATCCCGTACTACTAACTTATCCTCCCTTCAGTAACCNCAATGGCAACCCACTCTAGTACTCTTGCCTGGAAAATCCCATGGATGGAGGAGCCTGGTGGGCTGCAGTCCATGGGGTCGCTAAGAGTCGGACATGACTAGTGACTTCACTTTCACTTTTCACTTTCATGAATTGGAGAAGGAAATGGCAACCCACTCCAGTGTTCTTGACCTGGAGAATCCCAGGGACGGGGAGCCTGACGGGCCACCGTCTATGGGGTCGCACAGAGTCGGACACGACTGAAGTGACTTAGCAGCAGCAGCAGCTTGTGTCTATTAATCCCGTACTACTAACTTATCCTCCCTTCAGTAACCTTAAGTTTGTCTTCTATGTCTGTGAGTGTATTTCTGTTTTGTATACAAGTTCATTTGTATTATTTTTTAGATTCCACATATAAATAATGTCATATAATACTTGTCTTCCTCTGACTTACTTCACTTAGTGTGATCATCTCTAGGTCCATCCATGTCGTTGCAAATGGCATTATTTCATTCTTTTTCATGGCTGAGCAATATTCCTGTGTGTGTGTGTGTCTCTGTGTCTCTGTGTCTGTGTGTGTCTGTGTGTGTCTGTGTGTTACACACACAATCGTCTTAAACCAATCATCTCTTGCCGGGCATTTAGGTTGTCTCCATGTCTTGACTCTCATGATGGTGCTGTGATCATTGAGGTACATGTATCTTTTCAAATTAGATCTCTAATTCTTCTCTGGATATATGCCCAGGAGCGGGATTGCTGGATCATGGGCTAACTCTATTTTCAGTTTTTAAGGAGCCTCCATCCTGCTCTTCACAGTGGCAGGGCAGGTGCTGTGTGTTTACTTCCCCTCCAACTCCACACGAGGAGTCAGGGCAGCGTCAGCACCCTGACACACAGCATGGCCTTCCTTGCCATCTGACTCTGCTGCATGGCCAGAGGAAGGTGTTTCTCTGAGCCTCAGTTTCCTCATTTGAAAGTGGGGGTGATACCATCTCTCACAAGAATAAAATGAGATAACACAAAAGGGTCTTGATGAGACACACTCCCCAAACAGACCTGGAGCAGTGGTCCGGTGGTTTTATTTATCCAATTGTACCACTGCTGGTGAAGCTAAGTATCTTCCCAGGCCACAGACCGTGAGGAAGCAGAAAAGAGATTCTGTCTTTAAAACATGAGGTCACCGCTGTGACAGCGCCTGGCACAGGGTCTGGCCCGCAGGCCAGTGGCCGAATAAACGCTGGCCCGTGTGCTCCCTGCTCTGTCCCGGAGGTTTTCTTCTCCCAAGGACAGGAGAAATCAGAGAGGCCGCAGAGAAAGGTTCCTGAAAGCCTCAGAGCCTCTGTTTACTCATCTGTAAGTCGGGGTATCTGTTTTACACAGAACTGTGCTGAGTCAAAGTGGAACATACACAAAGTGTGCTGTAAACTCTAAAAGCACAATATTAATTTACTCACACGTATTACAAAGAGTATGTCGAGCCTGCCTCAGATCCCCATCCTGCTTAAACTCTGGGTGTGACATCACGGGGCCTTTCCTCCCACAGGCCTCGCTGGCAAGCTCCCGCGTCCATCTTGCCAGTGCCCTGGGTTATGGGACAGCCGCCTGGGGAGCGGCAGGAAAAAGAGGGAGAGTGTGGGGTGAGGGACGGCCATCAGCCTGTAGGAGGCCCAGTGGTCGTTCCTAGGAAATTCAAGGGCTGACCTCGGTTCCAGGAGGCGGAGCAAGGATGACCGCCGTGTCTCTAGGAACATCCTTCATCATAGAAGACTAACTCCCAAAAGTCCTTCCAAAATATTCCCTATCAAAATCCTCAGTGGCTCCCACTGCCCTTCAATTATACACAACTCAATGCAGCATCAACCATACCCTACCCTTACGTGGACCCTGAGCTCTGGCCAAACTAGGCTTCTCCCCACAAAGAGTGCAGCCTTGTTCTTGGTGCGCCTGGATTTTACATCTGCTCCCCAACACCCTGGTCTCCTAAACAGGGGTTTGCAACCCAGCTGCTCACTAGATTCACCCGGGGGGCTTTCACGAATACAGGTGCCAGGGGCCTCCCCCAAGGATCCTGACTTAACTGTTAGGGGTTGGGCTGGCCATTGGTGTTTGTTTTTTTTAAATCTCCCCAGGCGACTCTAAAGTTGAGAGCTGACAGGTCTAGAATAGTCTCCCCCGCAGGAGCTCCGCCTGCCAAAACATCCATCCTCCACGACCCACGGAAACTGCTGCCCTGCACGGCGCCTGTGCTAATCACAGCAGGCAGGGCGCCTGCCTCTGAGCCCCCAGAGGCCGTGCGTCTGCGCATCATACTCTGCCTCGTGGTGGGCTCACCTGTGTCCCCAGTTCATCCCACCTGTTAGACAGCAAGCCCTCTGCAGATAAGTAGATCATACCCCACATCATCCTAGCTTCCATTCACCCTTCCTGGACCAAACAGGCCCCATTAAATCATGATCTATTCAAAACTGTCCATGAAATTCAGAACACGTGGGCCACCCCCAGCCCAACCCAGAAGACTGTGAGCTGAATGAGGAGTTGAGGAGGGAATAAGGATTTGTTTTCTTTGTTCAGGAGAAAAGGCCCAGAGTACTCACTCACCCAGACACACCTCTGACCTTTACGCTCCCGTGGCGATGCGCTGTCCTATAGACAGTGGGCCAAGGTGTCTGCCCTGGCCCCTGCTCTGGGGTGCTTCTGGTCTATATAGGTGAATCTCTCACCCCTTTACATAGGCAAGGAAAAGTGAGTATGAGTGTGCAAGTACATGTATGTGCACAGTCAACTTGTACAAGTTACACCATGCATATTATTTGTATAAACACACACATATTTATTTTAATTAATATGAGTTTCTTTAGTGTGCAGGAAGAGGAATTTCTTCACATCCCCTGAGATCCTCAAGCAAAGACCCTCGGGAATCACTGTCTATATAACACGGCATCTTGCACACAGGAAGTGCTCAAAAAACATTTGCTAGATTAAATAATGAACTGAAAATTCAACCACCTGACTTGCTGATGTCAACACAGCCACCTAAAGAGATGCAGGGAATGAAGTCAGTGTAGGACCTGACACCGCCAGGAGCAGTCCAACAGAGTCTGTGCCTCTTCCTGCACGTAGACCTGACGGGGACAACTAGCCCCTCGAACTTCTCACAACTGCGTCCCTCAGCCGGTGTCAGGACAGATGGCTCTGGAATATTCCAGATAGAAGCCCTTTCCTTTTCTGCATCCCATTCTGAAAGGAGCGAAGAGGGACCCCTGCCACATGCTCTCAGAAGAGATTCCTTTGCTTCACAAAGTCCGAGAGCCCAGTGGAACACCGCACAGAGGACAAAGGTTATCCGACGCCTAGCTGCACACTGCCACTCACCATCACAGGCCTCTGTCCCCCACTCTCATCTGTTTCCCAGCTGACTGTCCAGATTCTTGGGGATCCCAGCCCTGGCCTTGAAATGGAAGAGGGGAATCTCCATGTGTGACAGGAAAACATTCCCAGTTTATAGGAAGCCTCTGAGCACCCCCTGCTCCGTGTACTGGAAGGCAGAGGGTTGTTCCTACTTCCGACTGGCTTTGCATTTATTTCATTACAAAAGGCAGGCTCGGCAGCTCCAAAAGACACATGCCTAGACTCCTGAGGATTCTGCGCACAGCAAGATGCCAGGTAGACTGCAAAGTGAAAGTGAAAGTCGCTCAGTCGTGTCCAACTCTTTGCAACCCCATGGACTGTACAGTCCACAGAATTCTCCAGGCCAGAATACTGGAGTGGGTAGCATTTCCCTTCTCCAGGGGATGTTCCCAAGCCAGGGATGGAACCCAGTTCTCCCGCATTGCAGGTGGATTCTCTACCAGCTGAGCCACAAAGGAAGCCCAGACTACAAAAGCCAAGGTTAAATGTTAGGGAGTAAGCGTCAGCCACGCAGGGTAACACGAAGGACTTACCCTGCCTCTGCCCCCACATGAGAGCTGTCTCCTGACCTTTCTAATCTTGTGCCCTTCACCCTGAAGGCCAAGTGACCTCCAGGGTAATGAGAGCCAAGACCATCCTTCCGCATACTTATTCCTGGCTGTTCAACCTTATCTGCTCACCCGGGCTCATCCCTGGATGCTCACTTTTGTATACACATGAGATGATGCTTACACCCGGATGCTCACTCCTGGAATCTCATTCCTCACAGAGATCTTCCGGGTCTCAAGAAGATGACTAATCTTGGTACAGTTAATCACGTGCCTGCTCAGAACCAGGAAAAATGGAAAACTTACAGATAGAGAAAGGATCTATATTTAGGAAGGTCTATCTAGAAAAATATAAACTATACCTGGAAAATATGTTTTCCCTACATAGAAAAAGTATATAATTTCTCTTGCTCTCATGGGAGGACACTGAAGCTCAGAGAGGTTAAAGGACTTAACTAAGGTCACATGGCAAGCAAGGAGCAAGACAGTATCTGAGCCCAAGTATCTCAGAGGCCAGAGCCCACACCCTTTCGGCTTTGCTACATAGCATCACTGCACACAAAGGGGCTGCAAGTAGGTCTGGCAGAGGTCAGGCATCCCAGGAGCCAACAAAGGCTTTATTCTAGTAGCCACAGGACCACGTCTTTCTCATCATTTAAATCTATTTCAGGGACTTCCCTAGTGGTCCAGTGGTTAAGACTCTGTACTTCCACTGCATGGGGGCACAGGTTCAATCCCGGGTTGGGGAACTAAGATCCCACATGGTATGCAGTGTGGCAAAAAAAAAAAAAAAACCATTTCATTTACAACCTAATCCAAAGGTCAGTCACCTTCCTGGTTAAACATTCTCTAGGTACTCAACAGTCATTGTCTGAGCACCTACTATGTGCTCGTGTAGTGAGGCTTATGGGATGATGAATGCCAGCTTCCCTCCCACCACCGGCCTCTGCTCCGGCCCATCCCACGTGGCTCCAGCTCTGGTGGCAAAGTCTCATTGATACGCAACAGAGTTCAAAATCACAGGCTTGGCAGGAAGTGCCATCTATACATAGCTCTACCATTCTGTAAGCACCGTTGGCTTCTTCTGAATAAATGCTACCCTACATTAAATGCCAGAATTCGGCGAGCCATACTGCATGTTTGCAATGAGATTGAGAACTAAAGGCAAGATTGATTCTGATGTGAGCACCAGCAAAGCAAATGGGTTTTTGAAAACCCTATAATTTCCCTGCAACCCTTGACTTCACTAAACACACATTTTTAGACTCCAGCACAGTTAGGTAGGCATTAAACAAAAATGAGGTAGTCTAATGATGATTTATGTGTAGGATAACCTTCTATAAAGAATTCTGCTCTGATTTCAGGGTAACTTACAGAGGTGCCATCTTAAGCAAACAATGCTGCTTGTTCTGTGTCCACTGCCACGGTGTGATCCCAGGGCAGGGCATTCATCTGCAATTGTCTTAAATCTCCTGAAATTCACCCAGTGGGTGCTCGGGAAATGCAGCACCTGCCATGAACTAAATGGAAAAGCAAAATACGACACATGCACACGCCGCCAGAGGCACCTGTGAACACAGACATTTCTGCTTGACTGAGGAGCTGCGGCTGATGGTTCTGGAGCCAACCAACTGGCATGCAAACGCAGAGCAGCCCGCCTGCAGGGAGACAGGAAGGGGTGCTGGGGAGCTGCGGCATGCATTCCAGGTGGGAACCTCAGGAGCTCCTGGGATGTGAGCATCAAACCAGAGATCTGGTACACCCATCCCTGGCTGTGTAACCTTGGGAGGGACCCCTCCGTTCTCCCCAAGCCTGGTTTCTTAAGTGAGGTTAAGAATGTGTCTCCCACAGATGGGTTGGAAGGATTCAGTAAGATGCTGCCCGTGAACTGGCTTTATAAACCTGAGAGCACTATATAAGTGAAGGATGACACAGACGTCAGGGTCCAGTGCAAGGTGACCCAGGTCACCTCTAAGAGCTGAAATTGAACCATCTGGGCTCAGATCCTGCCATACTATGCCCTCTATGGCCTTGGGCAGGGGACTGGCTTCTCTGCCTCAGGCTGCTCGTCTGCAAAATGGAGCTAATCATGCCACCTACTACATACGACACTTATGAAGATGAAATGAATGACTTATGAAGATGAAATGAATGACTCATGAAGATGAAATGAATGACTAATGAAGAGCACTTATCACACAAGCTCTCAATCACTGATCACTCATTTTCTTACTATTACTATCACTGTGATTATCATTTCACCTTAGGCCATTCGACTTAAGAGAGAATTCCTTGGCTGCTTCAAAATGGTTCCCTGTAATCTCTAACCTTCAAAGGGTCTGTTAAGGCAGGGTCCCCCAACCTCTGAGATCTAATGCCTGATGATCTGAGGTGACACTGACATAATAATAATAGGAATAAAGTGCACAATAAATGTAGTACGCTTGAATCATCCCGAAACCATGCCCCCTACACTGCTAGTCCATGGAAAAATTGTCTTCCGTAAAAAATGGTCCCTGTTGCCAAAAAGGTTGGGGACTGTAGTAGGCACTGAAGGTGGATTTTTCTCTCTGCTCTCAGAAGAGGAAGATGAGGGAGTCTGAATCAGATGTTCCCTTCCCCATAAAAGCAAACAATAAGCAACAACAACAAAATTAAGGATCAGTTGCCTTTTCCTCTCTACAACTGCCTCGATTAGAGAAAGAGTAATTGTCGTGAGTCCCTGGGTCAGCCTTCAGGGTGAAGTCATGTTACTGAAATGGAGCTTGGGCTTTGGGAACAAAAGCTCTGGGTCCAAGCATAGGCTCTGCCACTGAGAAGCTGTATACCCTGGAGCGAACTGCTTGGCCTCTCTGAATCTCATTTCTTTGTACTTAAGAATGGGGGTAGCACGCCTCCCTCAAAGGGTTAAGAGGAAAATTAAGTGAGGTAACTGACATCCAGGTACATGCCACAGAGCCCTGCATAAAAGTATATCTTAATACATGTTTGTCTCCTCTTTCTGACTTTTCTTCTAATTATACAAGTCCCAGAACCTCACTGCATCTCTTTCCTCATCTGTAAAAGGGAGAAAGGAATGGGGGTTCCTTTGGGGAGTCAATGAGATCATGTAAAAGCACCTTATAAACTGCGTAGTGTTATTACTGAGCCAGGGTTCGAGACTGAGTGGATGAGATCCAGGCAGTTTGTGGAGCTGATCTTTGCTGTGCTGATACCAAACCACACGCCTTCCTTCTTTCCTCAACATCATTCTGATCCGGCACCATGCAAGGCATAAGTGAATACAGAGATTAATAAAACAACAGCCGTTTTGTTTCTCTCATTCTGCCCGGATATCATGATGGCCTATTTGAGTTAAAAGCACTGCAGTGGTCATCCACCTGGCCCCAGCTATTTACAGCTTTCTCAAGATCATGTTTAGGGGAAACCATTCTCCAGTGATCCCAGTATCACAGATCCTCTGGGAGGCTGCATCCCTGGCTGACCTGTGTCCTGTCTCCAGCCCGGTACCCAGAGAAGGTACCATGGCCCATGGTTGGACCACATCATGAAGCTGGGTAGGCAATTTCCCTTCTGAGCTTAGCCCACTTTTTTTCCATCTGAGAATCCAAGTCTTGTCAGAGGCCTAATGTTCACCTAAAGGATTCCATATATAGTAGGTTTCATGGTCCCCGTTTCATAGATGAAATAACTGAAGCTTTGTAAGTTGCTCCAGGTCACAGATTAGAACCAGCAGACTCCACAGCCTGACTTCTTTCTGCCACATTCCCCTACCTCTCCTTCTTTGGTAAATTGTCTGCTCATATCTGTCACCCTATTTTTTTATGGTGTTGTCGTTTTCTTGTTGATTTGCAGCAGTTTTTTTAAAATATATATGTTCTGTATATTAATTTTTTATGAGACAACACAGTAAAGAGTTCAGAAGCACAAATAATGAAGTCTGCAAAAGTTTAAATTGTGGCTCTACTGCTGACTAACTTGGCAATTCAATTAGCTTCCTTGTGCCTTAGTTTGTTCATCTATAAAATGGAGAATGCTTATTTACTCAGCTTCAGACTTTTGTGAAGGTTAAATGAGCTAAGCATATAAAATATTTAGAACAGAGCCTGGAAACTTAGTAGGTGCTCCATAAACATTAGTCATTATTATCAGGCTGCCATTTTTTTCTAGAACTAGATAGAACCTTTATGAGTTAGATGTCCTTTCCAGATTGACTTCTCTCTCACCACTTCTGTTTGCCCTCCAGCCACATCCTCAGGTCACCCCGTCCTCTCCTTGTCTTTCCACACTGTGACCTCACCCAACACGCCATTGCTGCGCCAAGGCCTCCCTCTCCTTCAAGAGCCTTTCTGAGCAGACATCATCAGAAAGAATCCCAGTCTCTGATATATCATCTCTTCTTGGGAAGATACTGAAACCCCTAGATAGGAGCTGCTGAAGGCAAGAAACAGGTCATAGTTAAGCTTAATTCCTCTGTAAGGCATGAGACTGCCTAGCACCCATTTGTTAAATCACCTTGAGCACACCATCTATTTCATATTAGTACAGGCTGACAATCCCAGCCCATTTTCTCCAAGCCTTTAAGTAGTCAAGAGCTGAGATCCCCAATTTTGCGCCTAAACAACAGAGTGTCACAGAAGGAATCCATAGAAGTGGTCTCTCTCAATGTAGCTCTGAAGCAGCTCAGTGTAATAGAGATCAAATGCCATCAAGCCTAGATTTTATAAAGTATCATTTTTCCATGTGACCTTAGGCAGGTCTCCTTCCTTCCTGCCTGCCACAGGGCAGTCCAGCAGGGGAGAGAGAGAGAATCTGTCATTTCCTCACCATCGTTAATCATCTTCTCTGAATACTTGAGGGGATAGGGGTCTGAATGAAACACAGTTCCCATTCTTGCTGATTAGACATTCTCATAGTGGGGATAACACAGATTTTAAAATATTATAGGACAAAATACGATTAGTGTCTTGAGCAAGGAACTGATAGATTTCGGATGGAGTTCAGAAAAGGATCCCCTGGAAGGAGGTTAATCTGGATGATTTTTAAAACCATTCTTAGCAGAAATCAGGAAAGACATCATGGGGAAAAAGGGAGTATTTGAACCAGACTTTGAAAGATGGGTAGGTTAGACAGACAAAGAAGGAAAGAAGTCTGATAGTAAAAGAAAAGCATCCCATGAGTAGTTAAGATGTTATGCTCTGAGAATGAGCAAGAGAGAAGAGGGAAGTGACAGAAGAGGGCGTTGGTCTGGGCCTCCATTTCTTTATCAGTAAATGACGAGGCTGAACCATGTGACCTTAAAGGCCCTACAGTAAGTGACTCTGTTCATTTGTAGCCTACATGTGCCCAACAGTTTTCCAAGCACCACCTGGGCTCTCTCAGCTGTGCCATCCCCTGTCCAAGTTGGTGGAGATTCATGGGATCTAAGTAGCTTTAGCATCAGCTGGAGCAAAATGCAATTAATACACTAATCCTGCATTCCAAAGCCAAGCAAGATCATATCTGATTGTTATTGTGCTGGGATTATCCATCCTTGTCCATCAGAGCTGATGACATGAACAGAATCCTAAGTTCCCAGATCAGGACCAACTTTGTGTCTCCCACTGGGCCCCAAACAGAGCCAGGGCCTGATAAAGCCTCCTTGAAAGAATGGTTGTTCACTGATCTTGCAGCTGGAGAGCTGTTACTGTTGAGAAAGACCGAAGCCTCTGGTCACTGCACACAGAGCCAGAAGCCAGGACAAGTGCTGGGGACATGTTTTGGCCCCCAAGCAAGTGCAGGAAACAAGGATGAGCCCTCCTCCTATGCTGGAATCTGAGGACAGGCCATTCCTAATGAGGAGCCTGCTCCCGAGAGGCAGCAGGGACAGAGCAACTGGAGGAGCCCAGCTCACACCCAGGCCACTTAGCTGTGTGGCCTTGGGGAAGTTGCTTAACTTCCCTGGGCCTCCACTGTCCTCATTTATACAAAATTGGGGGGGAAAATAGAAAGGCAAAAAACTGTCTTTCTTAAAGGGTTATTGTGTGGATTGGAGGTAATGTGTGTAGAATGCCTAACACAAAGGAAGTCTCAATACTTAACGAATATTATCATTAATCTTATTATTATTACATTGCAACAGGTGCTGTGAGGGCCCTGGGGATAGAGAGATGGGAAAGATGGAATTGTCCACTCTCCTGCAGCAGATAGAAACAGTCTCCTCTACTGTGAGACACAGTGAATTAAATGTTTCAGGAATGGAACCAGAGGAGCCATAGGTCTGCTACAGGCTGATATTAAGGTTCGTGGAAGGGCACACATGTGAATGAGTTTAAAGGACAAAAGAAGAGTGCAGTGTCAATAATAAAGAAGAGGGGATTGGTGCAGACAGGCGGAGGAGGTGCAGGACCAAATACAAATAGGTATGACAATCTATGAGCAACTTGGAACACTGGGGACAATTAGGAAGGGCGGCGATGGGTGGTGGGCTCACTGACTCCCACCTGTGGTCTGGGAACACTGCCCATTTTCCAAAAGAACCCTCTAGCTGTTTCTCCTTGCTCCTGCTTCTCCCTTCCCCCAACACACAGGGTCCATCATGCACTCCCACCTCGGCCAAGGCCTGATGACAACCCAGCAGCCAAGAGCCCAGCCCACTTGGACCAGGGAGCTGCTCCAGGCTTGTCTTCCACACCCAGGCAGATACATCTGGTCCACGCATCTGGGCAGTGGCCAAAACTCCCCACTGGGGCCCAGACAACCAGTCAGGATGCTGGTGAAGAGCATGCTGGGAAACTCCCACAAGGAGCCCACATCAATATAATCAGGTCTGGTGGAAATTAAAAGCTATTAGGAACAGGGCCGGATTTATCTTTATATCCAGTAACATGCATTGTAATGGTGATCATGCAGATGGGAAATTAAACCACATCTCAGCTTCACTGGAGGTCTTAATTTTAATTTATGTTTACACACAGCCTTTTGCCCTATTACCCCCCACCTCCACACACTCTGTAGAGCCAGTTTACTTCAGACCAAGTCTCCCAGGAGAGAAGTAAGAGGTAGCACTCTGCCAGCTCCTAGGTGAGAGGCTCTGTGCTATTTTAGATACATCACTGAAGAGCCTGATGGGAGGAAGTTGACCAGCTTGAGGGGCAGGAAGGAGGAGGAAGAGATGGGCAGGGGTGGTAGGTCATGCTGGGGAAGGTAGCACTTTGGGCTGTCTCTCCAGCCTCTACTTATCTGTTCAGAGCACAGCCCCAAAGTGGCTCAGAGTTTCAGCAGTGGCTCCAGCAGACTTACCTGCCCCTCCCAATGGGTACAACTGGAAAGGCCAACCCGTGAGCCAAGACTAACCCACAGGGCTTGCTTAGGGCCCTGGCCTCTGATTCCTTCAACTGCTCTCAGAGAGGCCTTTGGAGGGCCCCCTCCTCATTTATAGGGGTCTGCAACCACCCCTTCCTCCCAGAGCACCCATCCTCCTAAGGGAGATATCTCCTGGGCCCTGAATGGCCCACACAAGCCTCTTGTTCCTCCTCCTGCTCTCTCATCTGTACCTACTGGCCCTGTGGTTGAAGGATCTGAGACCAGCCCTGCAGACCCAGAGATCAAAGTCAACACCATTCTCCTGGCTGCAGAAGCTGCCCCAAAGTGTCAGAGGAAAGTCACTCGAGCTCCTAAGGAAGTGCATCCTCAACCTCAAGGCAACCCCATCATTATATCTCCCCCATCACCATGAAAAGCCGCTGTCCAACATCCCAGCTGAAGTGTGTGCGCGCGCGTGCGCACACACACACACACAAACACCAGTTTGATATGGAGAGCAAAGTATCCTGTTTTTATGAAAAAATCAATAAGCAATTTGCATTTTCCAAAATTAAAGCCTGTGGCAGGTAGACCCAAGTTCTGGCCCTTTATCTACAGAGCCTGAAGGATGCAAAACTCTACTCCTTCTGGTTCTCATGAATTCCTCTGCGAGGCTGTTATAATTGGCTGCATGTGCTTTGGGAAGTCCATCCCTGGATCTAAAACGTAGCTACAGAGGATCTAGAATGAGGCTGGATGGAGTTGGAGAACTGGGCAGGGGAGGAAAATTCTCTGAGGCTCAAGGCAAGGAAGAGGTCTATAGAACCGATGTGTACAGAGCCCAGCAGACTGGCGTCTAGCCCACTTCCCTGATAATTATGCCCTTTGGGGCCACCAGCCCAGGCTTGACATCAAAGACAGCCCTGAAGCACCAACAACAGTGAGCCTGGGGGAAGCGCACTGCCTCCAGCTCCTCCACACAGGAACCGGGTTAACCTTCATCTCTCTTGTCTGAGACGAGCTTCTACTCACGCCCCCCACGCTTAGCCTATCCCAATGCCTCTGTGCACGCAGTTCCCACATTCTTTCAGAACTCTCCCAATCATCCCTTCACATATCCCCGGGAAATTTGTCCTGTGGTGCAAGGTGGTGTGTTAGGAGCCAGAGGGGTGTGTGCGTGAAAACAACCCAGGTTCCACTCTTGGGAAACACAGTCTGGTGGGGCACACAGGCCCTGATACACAGAAATACACACCCCACAACAGGAAGCAGCAGGACAGAGAGGAGAACGCTCTCGTCCCCTTATAATTATCATCACAGTCCCAACCCTTCCTCAGTGTGTGGCAGGCAGTGTTTGAAAACATCTGACACATGAACTAGTTTCCTTCCTACCTGATCCTTGTGAAGTAGGTCATTCATCACCCCATTTTATTATCGTTGGGGAAATGAGCCCCCATGGAGGTGAAAGTTACCCAGAGGGTGGAGTCTCTCTGATCCTAGGTTCTGAGCTCTTAGTCCTTACATTTGACTCAGTTCTATGAGCCTTTCCCAAATACCAGCACTGGCTTTTTCACCTTCCTGAAGCCAGGATCCCCCTTGTCTACAGCACACAAGCCTCTGTTTTACTCAGAGTAACTCTTCTTGGATACATTTGTATGGGTGTCAGGAGACAGTTCCATGTGGGGTTCAGGGCAAAGGCTAAAAAAAACAGCCCTGGGTCCAACCCTACCCCCTGCATGATAAGATGTATGACCCAAGGTCTCTTTACTTCTTGGAGCCTCAGTTTTCTCTTCAGAAAAGTAAAGGGAAAAAAAATACACTTACAGACTTTTTGTGAGGATAAAATGAGGTCATATATAAAAGTTTCTTAGCCCAGTGCTGAGCATACAGTAAACACTCAAAAATTATTACTATTTTAATGCATATAATTCTTGGTCTATAAATTCATGTCTATAAGAAAATACCACATTTCTTTATAGTCTTTAGATCATCTTTCCATGTGACTGCTGGAGAGACAGGACGTTCAATCTCCATCCTTACTGGGGCCTCCCCCAGGAGGCAGCAAGGTCCAGGGTCTTTCTGNCTTGGGAAACACAGTCTGGTGGGGCACACAGGCCCTGATACACAGAAATACACACCCCACAACAGGAAGCAGCAGGACAGAGAGGAGAACGCTCTCGTCCCCTTATAATTATCATCACAGTCCCAACCCTTCCTCAGTGTGTGGCAGGCAGTGTTTGAAAACATCTGACACATGAACTAGTTTCCTTCCTACCTGATCCTTGTGAAGTAGGTCATTCATCACCCCATTTTATTATCGTTGGGGAAATGAGCCCCCATGGAGGTGAAAGTTACCCAGAGGGTGGAGTCTCTCTGATCCTAGGTTCTGAGCTCTTAGTCCTTACATTTGACTCAGTTCTATGAGCCTTTCCCAAATACCAGCACTGGCTTTTTCACCTTCCTGAAGCCAGGATCCCCCTTGTCTACAGCACACAAGCCTCTGTTTTACTCAGAGTAACTCTTCTTGGATACATTTGTATGGGTGTCAGGAGACAGTTCCATGTGGGGTTCAGGGCAAAGGCTAAAAAAAACAGCCCTGGGTCCAGCCCTACCCCCTGCATGATAAGATGTATGACCCAAGGTCTCTTTACTTCTTGGAGCCTCAGTTTTCTCTTCAGAAAAGTAAAGGGAAAAAAAATACACTTACAGACTTTTTGTGAGGATAAAATGAGGTCATATATAAAAGTTTCTTAGCCCAGTGCTGAGCATACAGTAAACACTCAAAAATTATTACTATTTTAATGCATATAATTCTTGGTCTATAAATTCATGTCTATAAGAAAATACCACATTTCTTTATAGTCTTTAGATCATCTTTCCATGTGACTGCTGGAGAGACAGGACGTTCAATCTCCATCCTTACTGGGGCCTCCCCCAGAAGGCAGCAAGGTCCAGGGTCTTTCTGGTGCTCACCAGCCTGTTGTCCCTGCCTGCATCCTCACTCTGGGTCAAAGGCTGTGTACTTCATGCCTGCTTTGAATAGAAGGACCCTATCCCCAGTCCCAGACCCCACGGAGCCACCCACAGCGACCACTTCCTCCAGCCACGCCCACTGAGCAGGCCACAGCACCACCCTGCCTCTGGCATCTGTCTCCTGCTTGCTCACTGCCCTCGGAGGCTCTCCTCCCCAGCCAGAACACCCATCCTAATCTTTTCTGTTCGCTTATGGTTTTACAAAAGGCAGGAAGAGCAGATATCATCAAGTAGTTTCTAATTCCTGTACAAGATCTGAGACCAGGAGATATAATGGGCTGGCCATTGGCTTGGGACAGAGAGTAGGAAAAAGTTCCAAAGGCAAAACAAAAATTAAAGTCTGAAAAACAATATCACACCACCTTGGCTGTCAAGATGCTGAAGCACTGGTCTCCCAGCTTCACCTTGGAGCCACCCTAGGAGGAGGAGGCTTAAAACTACTCATGTCCAGGTTCTGCCCCTAGAGTTTCTGATCTGGGATGGGGCCCAGGCACTGGTATTTTTTCAAAGAGCTCCCCTGGACTTCAGCTGTGTAGCAAGATTAGGAACCCCAGCTTTACAGGTGTCATGAACAGAAGTCTGTCTTCTCCAACTAACCTGCAGAACTCAAGCAACTCGAACCACTTCCTATACCCCAGAGATGAGCCGTCAGTGCTGGAGGGGCACTCAGTGAGCAATCTGGTCTAGTGCCTCCGTTTTACAGAAAGGAAAACCAAGGCCCTTGATGGAGAAAGGAAGAGAAAGTGGCAGGGCCTCTGCGATGTACAGCAATGCGGGGAGAAATGCTGGAGCAATGGAAAAAACCCACGGCTTTGTAACTGGAGGCCTGGAGGTATTCTAAGGATCTGAGGTCCTCTCTTGGGATTTCCAGACCTGTTTTCCTGTGGAAGGGACAACTCTGCATAGGGAAAAGGAATCAGCAACGAAGGGACTGCAATCACAGTGCCTCTAACAAAGAGACCCTACAACACGGAATTAACCCCTTTTTCCAACTCCTGGCACAGCATGAGGCCAGCTAGGATTCTGAAGGAACGTCTAGGCAGCTCATGAAATAAGAGCCCCACATGCATGCTCACTCACATCTGGTCCCCTGAGAATCCTGGGAACATGGACCATATACCAGGCTCTCATCCCTCCCTCCCCACAGTCCTTCATAGGTAAGGTCTTTCAGCCTTGCCTCCCATCCCTAAGGCCATGGGCCATCACTGACCCATCAGAGTGGTCAGGAAAGAAGGTGAGCCCACTCCTTTGGGGGAGCAGGACCAGCCTGTGTCTGATGGGACCTTTGCACACACAGGCCACTGGCCCATGGGTTTTCAATACCTCACACGGAGACGCATCAAGCCAAGACTGAAAACACTTTTTTGCTGAAGCATCACCAGAACAATAAAAACTGCTCGCCAGAACCAACCTCGAGAGCTGGGTGAGCTCAGCTACCAACTCGGCTCCTCTGATTTTGCATCCCACCCCCACGCCCTTGCCTGTGCAGCGCCACGGTTCTTTCTTACCTGGGACGATGGCGACTGTGTCTTTCTCCCAGGACACAACGCTAACGTATTCCTGCACTGAAGAGGGGATGAGGCACTTGAAGACGGCCACGCTACCACGCATCGACCTTTGATCCTCCACCCGGACGGTGTAGGGTTCCCTGAAAACTGCAGACAGATTGCAGGGCAGAAAGAAGAGGGTGTCACAGTCTGGGCTGGGACAGGGTGGGGGACCCGAGAAAGCCACTTCTCAGCATCCCAGGCCTCACCCACCATCACTTCTTCTCCCACATCCCACCTGGCCCACCCAAAAGTTCCTGCCAGGGAACTCATTCTTGCCTTGTCCAGCAACCTCCTCCACTCCCCACTCTCCCTCAGAAATACCCAGCCTCCCTCTACAAGACCATAACTCCACCTTCTAGCCTTTCCAGTTTTGGTGAGTTTTAACAAAGTGCATTAGGTTGTATAGGCCTGGAGGGCAGCACCTCTACCCTGCAATGGGATCATTTCAATAAGGGGATGTGTGCTTTATAAGGAAAAGTACCAGAACGCCCCTAAGGAAACCACACTCAACTTCCTACATTATTCCCGGGCCCAGGGTGTAACGGTTTGGGGCCCGGTGACCGTCACATGCCAAAACGAGAACCATGAGACGCGATCCAACAATAGATGTTTTCGTATGCCACTTCAAAGTGAAGGCAGCCTGGGAAAACATAGTTAACATGCACAACTTTCTGTAGGGCTCAGGGGTTTATAAGAACAATGAGAGAATATTTGAAACAGTGAAGATCTCTGAAAATGCGGAACGCCAGCGACATGGGCAATCTCCAAGATTCTCCCAAAAGAAGCACCTTGCTGCTCTCTCCTGACCTGACACCACCTACAGCCTGACCTCCAATCCTGGTCTTGCCTTCAGATGACCCCTGCTTCACCGTGCGCAGTGGAGGCCTCCTGCCTCGGTCCCAGGGCGGGTTTCTGGGGCACTGTCACTTGCAGATGCTCTGCCTGTCCGGGCCCCTGGGTGGGCTGGACCAGCCTTGGGGGAGAGCTGAGCGGCCCGCCTCTGTCTCTCTCTCTGATCCTCCCCTGCTTGGCCTCTCCCCAGGGCCCTTCTCCATCCTTCCACGTCTTCTCTGCCAAGCAGAGCTGGTGCAGCCAGAGTCCCACTGCCTCCCGACCTTGTCCCTCAGCAGGCACCTGGGCAGCGTGCCCTCCTGCTCTCCCTGCCATGGTTGCCAGGGTGATGCTCAGGGCCCAGCAACCCCTCCGGCTGTGCACCTGCAGCCCCTGTGGCTTCATCAAGAGCTTCTTAATTGGCTGCATTTCCCATCAGGCCAGCCCCGTCCAGTCCTCTCCTGGCCTTTCTTCTTTCCCTCCCCGTGGCTGTGACGGGAAGACGCACAGTCGAGATGGAGGAGAGAGGCATGGAAGGAGGCACCCCCAGCTCTGTGGGGCTACAGTGCCCCCGCCCTTCTGTGCGCTGGACGTGGCACTGCCTGCGGATGCGAGGAGAGCACAGAGGAGCCTAAAGAGAAGAGGGGAAGGGCTGGGGCAGTCCCCCAGGGCCAGCAGAGGCCCATGGCTGGCAGCATCTAACAAGCCACCCCTGCCGCCGCCTCTGAGCAGTGCTGTGACCCTGGACTAGAGCTAACGATCATTCTGAAGCCTCAGTTTCCTCATTCATAAAAGGAAACAATACCAGCAGCATGGAGCAGGCACATGGAAAATACTAAAGCAGTGCTGCTTGGCATTACAGCTACACCTCTGGGATCAACTGGTGAGATGACCCTGGGCAAGCGGCTTAACCTTTGTCTTGGACACCTCACTGTAAGAAACACCAGACAGGATCATTGTGAAAACTGACACCTAACCCAGTAACATGCAGGTAACAGGAAATAGGGCATCACTTGCTGTTAGCTCAATCCTCCAGGCTGTGGAGGCCAGAACAGGCCTCCAAACCGTGGCCTCAGGACTCCCAGTCCAGCACTGGGGTCCTCTTGGAGGAAGAGTACTGGTCCCAAAGAGAGGGTCCACGTGGAGCCCCAGATGAGATACCTCAGCATGGCCCTGGGGTGCTGAGAGCTCAGACTCTTCCTCTAAACAAACCAGCAGGATGAAGTCCATGCTCAGTTGCTTAGTCGTATCTGACTCTTTGTGGCCTCATGGCCTGTAGCCCGCCAGGCTCCTCTGTCCATGAAATTTTCCAGACAAGAATACTGGTGTGGGCTGCCATTTCCTTCTCCAGGGGATCATCTTCCCAATCCAGGGATCGAACCTACATCTCTTACATCTCCTGCATTGGCAGGCGGATTCTTTACCATTGAGCCACTTGGAAAGACCAATAGGCTAAAGATCAGCTCTTTAATTAAAACCTGTCAACTCAGCTCACCCCCTATATACACTCATTCCCTACTACTTGGAACTTCGTACGTGTGAGAGGCTGCTGTAAGGCAGAAGGATCTCAATGCAACAGAGCATTATCTCACTGGACCATCACACAGTGATGAATGGGGTAGGTGCTGGCAATTAGCTTTGCAGAGGCAAAGCTGAAGCTCAGAAAGGTGTGTTTTGCACCTAAGGTAAGTTGCTAAGTCCCAAGAACAAAACAACTTTCCTTGAGGGGCTGACTCTTTGCTAGGCCAGGAAGTCAGAGCAGGATCCATCACTAGGCAGGCAAATCCAGGAGACTTCCCTGAAAACCTCTCTCCTCTGTCCAAAACAATCACCAGGAAAGATGGTGCACCCAAGGCTGGGTGCCATCGCAGTGGGCTAGCTAGAACACTACATGTCCTCTCCCACCCGAAATGCCTAAGAATCATTCACGAAACCTCAGTGTTTTATTACTATTTCAGGCACACTGCACAATGGATTAGAACACACCAGCATATCATGACATCCTAGTAAAGACTGGCTGATCTAAGCCACTGTCTCGCCTCCAGACCTAACAAAGAGAAATGAGACTTTCTAGTTTCTATAAAGAGACCAGTTGAAAAGTCCTCACTTCTTTGCCTCCGTCAACTCTTCCCAAGACCAAAATCCTTCCCTGCTAAGAGTTTTCCATCATGGATTTTACCTCAATGTCTGTCCTCACGAGATACCTTATAGTCAGAATGTCCATCAGCAGTGAATGGATAAGTGCAGG
This sequence comes from Neotragus pygmaeus, assembly GCA_006410875.1. Taxonomy (NCBI): domain Eukaryota; kingdom Metazoa; phylum Chordata; class Mammalia; order Artiodactyla; family Bovidae; genus Neotragus; species Neotragus pygmaeus. The sequence continues at coordinate 21,956 of SJYV01037905.1, read as the reverse complement.
ATGGTCAGACGAGACTCCACGGCAACGAGAATGAACAACCAATAACTTTGCACAGCAGTATGCTAAACCCTTGCCTGGAAAATGGCATGGATGGAGGAGCCTGGTGGGCTGCAGTCCATGGGGTCACTGGGAGTTGGACAGGACTGAGTGACTTCACTCTCACTTTCATGCACTGGAGAAGGAAATGGCAACCCACTCCAGTGTTCTTGCCTGGAGAATCCCAGGGACGGGGGAGCCTGGTGGGCTGCCGTTTCTGGGGTCGCACAGAGTCGGACATGACTGAAGTGACTTAGCAGCAGCAGCAGCAGCAGGGCTAAACCCTACAAACCACAGTGAGCAAAAGACTCCAGAGAACATGTGCTATAGGACTCCATTTAGATAAAGTACAGCAATAGCATACATCTATCTTGTTAGAAGTCAGGACCGTGGTTTCCCCAAAGGGTGGAGTGACTGAAAAAAAGCATGAACAGGCTTCTGAAATACTGATACTTTCATCTGGATATTAAACTTTGTGACAATTCATCAATCTATATACTTATGCACATTTCTTTTTATATATTCTATTTCAATAAAGGTTTTTTTTTAAGTTACTGAATGTTTTTCATGAATCAAGTACTAAACTGAACACATTACTTAATTTAAACAGGCGTTCTCTCATTGAACCAACACACACAGTGATGAATGGGTAGATGCTTGCATCGGCTTTGCAGGTTGAGGACGCTGAGGCTCAGAAAGGTGTGTTCTCTGCCTAAGGACACACAGTGTTCAGTTGCTCAGTCATGTCTGACTGTTTGCAACACCATGGTCTGTAGCCCGCCAGACTCCTGTGTCCATGGGATTCTCTAGGCAAGAATAACTGGAGTGGGTTGTCATTTCCTCCTCCAGGGGATCTTCCAGACCCAGGGATCAAACCTGTGGCTCCTGCACTGCAAGCAGATTCTTTATCCCTGAGCCGCCTAGGAAGCTTTAAGAACACACAAGTGGCAGAGCTAAACAACACAACCTTCCTTGAAGGGCTGCCTTCTTCCCTGTTATATTCGTCCTCAGAATGGATGCTGCCTGCTCCCCATTCTTGCCATGTAGGGGAGCCCGTGTCCGGTCCTTTACCTGCTTTGACGCGGATGTTGGGGCTCCGGATCTTGCCGGCAGCGTTCTCCGCGGTGCAGAAGTAGTCATTGTCGTGGATAAAGCTATTGAAGGCGGAGGGGGAGAAGGGGTAGAGCTGCAGCGTCCCGTTGGCGTGGACGTGCCGGATGTGCGGCACGTCGTAGATGTCGTCCCCCGTGGCCAGGTACCATCGAAGGGCCGCGCTGGGGGAGCCCGCGGCCGGGCAGGGCACCACCACCCCCACGGAGCTGGAGAAGGTCACCTGCTGCAAGGAGTCATTTACAAAGTAGAGGCTGGTGCCGACATCTTCAGGGCGGGCTGCAGGGGAGGGGAGAGAGGCGGAGAGCAGAGAGGCCAGTTAGTGAAGCTAAGGCTACCCTCAGGGTCCACAAAGCCGGCAACGGCCGGCGCTCATTCATAAGACGTTGGAGGGCCAGCCATTCAATAAGTACCGCTGAGCACTGACTGTACAGGCGCTGGCAAGGATGAGAAAGACAGCTCCCACCCTGCAGACGCTTCCAGCCTAGCACAGGGACGCGAAATGCTGAAATGGCTCATTCTCCACACCAGGCCAAGTCCAAAGCTGTGGTCCACTCCCAGGGATCCACAGTATAAGAGAGACACTGGCATTGCCTAGATAAGGGATGTTTATTGAGCACCTATTAGACACAAAGATGTTCACACCCAGTCCCCCAGTCCATCTCTATAATCCTGAGAGGGGATGGCATGGTGTTACAGAAATTAAAATGGGGGAAGTCTTGTTCAGGCTTCAGAAGCAGGAGAGCAGGCCTCTGACCTGCCTGGACACTGCCCGGATTCTGTGCCTACCTGGAAACACAGCTAGTCAGGCAACATGTTAGGTAAGAAAGGGTGTGGGTCTTGGAATTCTTGAGCACTTGGAGGGCAGGCCAACCCCTTGGGGTCTAACAAAATCTTATGAGTCACAATGTGAAACAAACAGTATTATAAAAAGGTTAAAGGAGAACCAGAGCTGCATTTTTGTGCAAACTGATGATGATATCAGTTCGTGGCCCAGGATTATAAGCAGGAACCCCCAAAACTGCAATTTGCAGTCTCACCTGTGGAGTGGATGCGTTGCCCAGGACCTTTTCCTAATTGGGACGCCAGATTGCTGTTACTTGGGACTTCCCAGCATACCATTTTAAGTCTGAATGTTGGTCGGCCCAATTTGGTGGTGTATGCGCTGCTGTTGTTATTGCTGTTTAGCAGCTAAATCATGTCGACTCTTTGCGACCTCATGGACTACAGCCCACCAGGCTCCTCTGTCCATGGGATTTCCCGGGCAAGAATACTAGAGTGGGTGGCCATTTCCTTCTCCAGGGGAGTCTTCCTGACCCGGGATGGAACCTCTGTCTCCTGCATTGCAGGGTTCTTTAACACTGAGCCACCAGGGAAGCCTGTATGTGCTGTTCTCCATTATTTCTCTCTTTTCCTTTAATGACTGTATATTGAAATTAAGTTAAATAATTCTCTATTAAATATTGAAGTCATGTATTTGTATGTAATGAGTGGTTTCCTTTGTTAACAAATCCTTCAAACCTAAAATAAAGTAAAACTTTTGGCAAAACATATGGCCTCTTTTTTATCATCCGTTTTGGAGGCTAAGCACCGTTACGTGATTTGCCTGAGATGACAGAGCTAATAAGCTATAGAATTGGAATCTGAACCCAGTGCTCTAAATAGGATCTTAGCACACTTTCTAACACACCAGAGCCAAAAGGTAAAAGGTATGAGATCATGTTCTAAGAGGAAGGGCTCACTAAGTGGGATGCTGGCCGGATGAGAGAAGACTGCAAAAGACCCCGGGAGCCGTCCTTCCCCTCCAGAGATCAATTTGGGAAATGTGTTGTCCCAAGGGATGGGATGAGAACTGGTGGCACCATGAGTAGATCATTCCAAGCTTAGGAATAAGAGACATTACCACCTCCCTCAGGTTCTAAAACCATCCCTGACACTGACTGACTATGGAATTCCCTTCCCTTCTCTGATCATCCATTCCTTCACCCATAAAATGGAGGGAGAATCCATGAGACTGCAAAGACCCCATGAGTCTCTGACATAGCGCCATTGCAACACTCGATCACTTCCGTGAACACGCTCACGACAGCAGCTACCTGACAATGTCAAGGCTGCCTGACAAGGAGGACAGCTGTCTGCAACACTCAGCCCAGCACAGGACCTTGGTCTCACCTGCCGTTGTGGGAAACAGCCCTGTGTGATGGAATCAGGACCTTCCCTCCCTACCAACGAGCCTGCCTCCTTAGGAAGGGCCACCTCTCAGCAGGTGGAGGCAAACCCAGAGGAAGAGGGGCCCAGTCCCAGGTCTCCAGCTGGAAGCCGCTCCTTCTTTACCAGGAAGATCAAGGAGCAACCAAATGATTCCGCTGCTTGTTTAAAGAACGTTGCAGGGGACCCAACTTGACCTCAATTTCCACAACTTTATCAGGAGGGGGAGGGCCTGCATCCAGACCATATTAATATTCTCAGCTTAACTCTGAGCTGAGCCTCCAGGGAGAATATAGCGGGCAGCTCGTTGAGGAAGGCCATTAAGGCTCATTGGTCAGAGCAATTCACATCAGCTCATAAAAAGCCGTGATGAAGCCATTAGCAGCAGAGCTGGAAAACACATCCCTGGGCTCCTTGCTGCGGTGTCAGGGGCATCCTCTTAGCAGCAAATGCATTTGCTGTCCCCACCCAGCACTGCACCCTTATTGGCTACAGGGGAGCAACAGGATGGGGGGGGAATTGGGAAGCACAGCTTTCCTACCCACTACTCACCGCCTCCACTGTAACAGTCCTAGGGATGGTGGCTGAGCAAGTCTGCTCTGTGGAAGAGGAAAGGGACCCTCAGAAGCCTGTCCAATTCACAGGGGCTTGGGTGTTCTCCGAGGCCATGAAATTATACCATTCGCAAGTAAGCAGGCTACGGCTTAGGAAGTTTCTTCGATCCACTCTCCCCAGATTCCCAGAAGCCTGCTCACCTTCCAAAGGTTTCTTTACTGACATTTGATTAACAATTATTCATTAAGCACCTTCTTCCTGCCAGGCTCTGTTGTAAGCCCTTTACTTGTATGACCTCTTTTCATCCTCCCAACAACCCTATGAGGGAGATACTGTTATTATTCCAGTTCACAGATGAGGAAACGAAGGCACTGAAAGATTAAAGCGACTTTCCCAAGATCACACAACTGGTAACCAAGGGCTCCCGGATGCAGATGAAGCAATCTGAGTCCAGATCCTGATTTCTTAACCCTCAGATGATGGTAACCAGTGCAACAGTAAAGAGGGGGCTTATACTGTTCTAGAAAAAAAAAAACAACCACCTGGCCACCAACTTCCCTATTCTGCTGACCACCACCAAGATTTATACATCTGCACACCTGTGTGCAAACACACACACACATCCTGGGAGAGGGGCCCCTGTCAGACTCAACACTTCAGACAACGCTCAGCCTGTGGGAACAGGAACATCACTCTGGGGTTCTGGGTGCTTCCTGAGACAACCTAGTTAATCAGACACACTCACCATGGCAGCTTTATGGATTTTGGAAGCCAAAATCCATCAAGAAACAGAAAGACTCTACATTATGCCTGACAAATGGACTTAGGAAGCTGAGAAAGATCTCTGACAGAGAGGAACTCAGGAACTGTCTGATTTAAGGGGCCGGGTAAGAAAATATTTAAGGATCTGTATGATGCAGCCCTCAGTGATAAGACCAACTGCAATAATACTAGCAACTATGGATTTTACTAACTGCAGGCCAGGCTGGGTGCTAGATCTGTCACAGGTGTTCTCTCACTTAACCTCATGACTCTCTAGGTGATGTTATAATTCCCATTGTTGTTGTTTGGTTGCTAAGTAGTGTCCGACTGTTTGTGACCACATGGACTGTAATCTGCCAGGTTCCTCGGTCCATGGGATTTCCCAGGCAAGAATAATGGAGGGGGTTGCCATTCCCTTCTTCAGGGGATCCTCCCCACCCAGGGGTCAAACCTGCATCGGCAGGTGGATTCTTTCCCAGGTGCCACCTGGGAAATATTCCCATTGCACAGAAAAGTAAATTAAGGCTCCAAGAAGTTAACTAACTCACACAATGTAACCCAGAGTGTAAGTGTTGGAGGTGGGCTGGGACCCAACTTTGCCTGACTTCAGAGCCTGAGAATGAAACTGCTCTATTGTATGAAACATGCCGAAGACAAGAGGAATCAAGCCACAGAATCTGTTTTTCCAGGTTGGGTATCCCTCCCCATCCTTTCTTTCCTCCCAAACCTACCCTAAATACACATTCCTAGTCTCCTCATCCCTGCCTGCAGAGACAACCCCTGGCCCGGGCTTCCCTTGGCTCCAGGCTTCTGGAAGGACCATCAGCCACAAAAGCAACAGCCTTCCTGCCCTCTGGGCCTTGGATCCTGCCAGAGCCAAGGACATGAGGTTCTCAGGAACTACAAATGGGTGGATGTAATTGATGAATGGACTGGGATTGTCCAGCCACCTGTCAGGGCTGAAGAAACAGCAGATTGATAGCAAAAGGTGAGTAGCCTCATATTTCTCCCACCCTGGGATGTGAGCCGCTGTCTTCCAAGTCTGGGGGAGCTGGGGAGGATTAGACAAACCATTCATTTCTGCTTACGGCTCTGACAGTGCATTGCCATTATGAAGCATCACCCTCAGGTGTAAAACAATAGCATTTTGCACTTACGTCGGGTTCATATTTTACTATCACAAGGCACCTGTCAGCCCGGAATGCAGAAGCCCTTAAATAAACATTAATTCAGCCTCACCCCATCTGCCAAGAGAAAGGAGTAAGCAAATCTATAAAGGGGAAACTGAGGCACCAACTCCCTCAAGTCTCCACCACGTGCCCAGATGGTGGCGGGCATGGTGAGAAGCAGTGAGCACACTCAGTCACCAGCCGTGCGAAGGGGAGTAGCGAGGGCCTGGGGGCCTTGACCCCACCTCACAGTCTGGAGGGGATTTGATGGTGGTGGCTCTCCCTCCTTCTCAGGCTCCTGTTTGAATCTTCAGAGCAGTGACAGAGCCCCAGCCAGCTCTGGGGAGCACAGAAGTGTGGGACAATAGTCAGAGGCCTGGGACAAGTCTTCACTCCTGGGGCTCATTCCTGAAGTGCTGTGTGACCTCAGGTAAACCCCTTAGCCTTTCTGAGCCTCCAATGTCCTCATTCACAAAAGGGGGAGGACTACCCTCTTACCTGTCCTCCAGGTGAGACAGAATGTGAAAGTAATGGTTCCACATAATGAGGATGCAGGACTAGGAGGGATGGGATTGTTATTCGCTTCAAGTCCCAGAGATTCTCCAAGAAAAGACCAGGGAGATGAAAAATACAGCAAAGGGTGGCTGGGGCCCAGCTCCCCTCTGCAGCTCTGCATTTGCGAGTGACTCCTGCGCCCTCCAACAATCTCCTCTCCCAGGTCTTTCCTGACTTGGGGCCAGGAGACACTCCTTCAGGAGGTCTTTACCCAGCACCAGCCATGCGCTCAACAGGACCCTAGGTGTGGTGAAAAGCATCAAACTCCAGAGTACGTTCCTGCCCACTCCCTACCACCACCACCATTCAAGAGCCTGCAGAGGAGACAGGAGCAGGAAAGGGTTAACCCACTACCCAGGGCGGAGTCTGCAGAAGGGCTCGTAGCCCTTTCTCTAATTTCATTTTGGCTGTACACCTACTCCCCTGAAGGCTCCCTCTGGCTGATGGTACAGAGCTCTCAAAAGAAAGGAGACTAACATTGACTGAGTGCCTACTGTGTGCTTCAGGGGCATTTTCTCACGGAATGCCCATGCAGAGGTCCAAGGTGGGCCCTGTGGATCTCATCTCATGTGCACACTGTCACTTAGTCGTGCCCAACTCTGTGCAGCCCCACAGACTGGAGCCCGCCATGCTCCTCTGTCCATGGGATTTCCCAGGCAAGGCTGGGAAAGGCTGCCATTTCCTCCTCCAGGGGCTCTTCCTGACCCAGAGATCGAATCCCCATCTCCTGCATTGGCAGGCAGGTTCTTTTCCACTGAGCCACCTGGGAAACCCAAGTCTCACCCTACAAGTGAGGAAAAAGGTGGACCCAGGAGGGCACCAGGCGAACCCTCAGGCAAGGTCTGCCTGGCTCCCAAGTNTCCTGACCCAGAGATCGAATCCCCATCTCCTGCATTGGCAGGCGGGTTCTTTTCCACTGAGCCACCTGGGAAACCCAAGTCTCACCCTGCAAGTGAGGAAAAAGGTAGACCCAGGAGGGCACCAGGCGAACCCTCAGGCAAGGTCTGCCTGGCTCCCAAGCCTGAGATGGTTTCCAACATGACGCTGAAGGGTTCAAAGTTTGAGGCCTTATGAGAAGTCTCTCTTTCATTTCTCCTCTGGAAGCCGGTCCTAATTTGGAAAGCAAATCCTTGGACAGGAAACTCCGACTTTCCCCTTAAATCTCAGCCATCTCCCCCAGCTCTTTCTTTCCTCTGCAGACAGAACCAGGCAGATTTACAGAGAGAATGAGAGGAGGGGGAAACACTTCATAAATAAAGAGAGAGAGATCAGATCAACAGCAAAGCTTCTTCTGGTCAAAGGGGGAAATGGATTTTTAATAGAAAATGGAAGTTATGGGCTTGGTTGTGATGTGACAGACGCCCAGACTTAAACCCATTTAATCTTCTCCGCCGGTTAACATTGAGCACCACCCCGATGCCGCATTTCATAAAACAGGCTCCAAATGGCTGGGAGATTAGAAGTGTAGAAATAGCACAGCAATATTTTTAAACCAGAAATCGCCCCCAGGCATTTGGGCTGCCCCAGGGTCACCCCTGAAACCTAAATATCTATCGTATCAACTCGTCCGCCTGTCCTGTGCTGTCTGGCCATTGGGATTAGTTTGGCGAAGGAAACTCGACATGCGTGCAGTCGACACCCAGGGGCCCCCACCCCACGTGCCTGACTTGGGATGGAGGTGTCTGGCCAGCTGAGGTTTCCTCCCAGGTGCACACTGAATGGTCCCATGTCATCGTCTCCAATCATCATAAATGACAACCCGAGGGGACTGACATATTAACGCCTCACCACCTCCACTGGGAGAAGTGAGTCATTATTTTCTTTCTCTTCCTTTACAATATTTACCCATCTCTTTCACTGCACATTTCATCCAGGAGCATCTGCCAATGCTGGGGCCCCTGCCACCTGCCACCCCCTACCCCCAGAGATGGACAAGAACCCCCAGGGGGTATCCAGACCTGGGCACAGGCACTGGGGCTGGACAGGAGCAGGGAGAGGAGTGGGCAGGGCTTTCCTGCAGGACTGTGAGCTGTCTCGATCACCACTCTGTCCCCTGGGCCGAGCACAGCACCAGGCACGTAGCACAGAGGTTAAACACCCAGACTCTGATGCCCTTTGCTCTTCCCTCTGACAAGCAATGTAACCTCAGGCAAGATGACCTCACCTCTCTCTGCACCTTGGTTTTCTCATCTGTAAAATGGGGGTGACCATAGACACTTCAGGGGTTGTTAGAATTAGACAAGTTAATATGTAAGTGGTATAGGTAACCACCTAAGTGTTCATTGCTGTTGTAAGTATTATCATGAGAGTGATAGTATCATGAGAGTATTTGTGGAATAAATATCCTCAGTAAATACTTACCTCTCACCAACAACGATGATGATGATGATGACAACCTCAGACAGTATCTCTAACATTATTATGTGTCAGAACCACCTGGAGAGCTTGCTACACATGCGCATCCTTAGATACCAGATCCACCACTCTGTTAAAGGGCCAGGGAACTCCATTTCTGAGGCAGGTGGTCCTCTGTCTACACTCACAATAATGCTCCATAGATCTGCCATACTGGATTTCTACCCACTCTCCCAACAACAGGCCGTTCTCCTGGGCTTGGGTGACAGTATCTTAGCCCTGCATTANGAGATATATCATTTGTCTTCACTCTGTTCTTGTTCCATAGTTGGAAAAACAGATCTCAGAGAGGACCAACCAGTGGGGCCTCACCTCAACCACCATGTCTATCCAAAACTCGGGCAAGGACCAGAGAGACAAGGTCCAGCCCACCATCAGAAAACCCCCCATGCTGTATTTACACCTTGGAGACAACCTGAGCTTAGACCCTGAGGCGGAGAAGGACCAGTCTCCCCAGACAGCATCCGGGCATTGATACTTTTCTGGCACAGGATAGTGCAGCTGGGACCAAGTCCCATACCCTCTGTCCCCAAACCTGGCACATCTGCTTCATCTCTATACTCACCATCATTATGGTCACCAGTGCTTTTTTTTTTTTTAGCATTGTGTGCCAGGCGCTGTAAGAAGCCCCTTCCTTGCATTATGGTGCATTTAATTGCTACGAGCACCCTCTAATGGAGCTACTGCCCAAGACCCCATTTTACAGCTGAGACAACAGGGTCTTCGAGAGACCAAGTAATTTCCTCAGTAGCACAGCCAGGGCTGGCAGAGTGGCATTTCCAAACTAGCTTACACCCACCAACCGCGTTTCTCTATGGGAGCATTGCATTCTACCCTCAGAATGTCTCCAGGATGTGATCATCCTTACATGGGGGTTTTCTGATGAATGAGAGCTATTTGAGGGATGACAATTCTGAATTATTTGGGACCGCCCCAGGCATCAGACATTTCATCCCTAATCATCCCTCCCTACCCCCCTGGCTATATACTCCCTACCCTCATCACTATAACAACCCCAAAGTATCTCCCCCAACTTCCAAACAGTCCTAAAAAAGCAGTACCACCCCAATGAGAAGCAATGCCCCAAGCCCCAAGGGGCCACCTCTGTCCATCAGAAACATGGGTTTTTTTCTTTCCCCCTTAGGATTCTTAGCACAAACATAGGTCCTATAACCAGCAGTCAGAAAGCTCTGAGATCCAGTAAAGATCCTTCAACCTACAAGGCCCTTCACCATCAGCTCCATATGGAACTCCAGGAGGAGTTATGAGCAACAGCTGACAGTCAAACAGACTCTAACCTTCCAGCCCCTCCTAGACAGGGCCTGTCAAAAGAAGGCCCCTTATGGCCAGAAAGGTCTTTCCCAGGAGTCAGCTCAGACAGCACAGTTGTCCCCAGAGATTCCTAGATTTAGATTGTTCACGCTGGAGAGACTTAAGAGCTTATTTTGTCCAATCTCCTCCATTTACAGATGGGGAGAGTGAGGCCTGGAGAGTCATACACTCCCAGATACACAGCTGGCCAGAGTCCTGGCGGGGACCCAAGCCCTGTCTCCACCTATCTTGCAGTTCTGGCTGCTCCAGCAACCCAGGCACGGACGGCATCATGGAGAAAGGAAGCCACTGCACAGGGGCGAGCATTAGAGGGGCCAGGGCTGGTGGTTGGCTGCCCAGAGGAGAGGGCTCAGGTGGGCAGGACATCTGTGTACTAGTGGTCAGTGTCGCCAAGTAGGAGAGGGTCCATGTGGCCTAAAAGGTAGGAGCAAGAGTCAGTGAGGAGGAGGTCAGGACCAAGACAGAACTGGCTGATCACAAGCGTGAGCTCTGTATACTCGGAGATGTCTGGCGGGGAATGGGGTGCCTTGAAAGGAAGGAGTTTCCTGTGACTGGAAGTGCTGGAGCAGAGGAAGAACACCGCTGGGGGGAAAGCGCAGAGGGAATCAGGCAGCTGCTGAGGGGATAAATTCAGTGTCCCTGAATGTGACTTCCAACCTGGAAGACTTGGACCCACGGCAGTCACACCTTCAAAGCAGGTCCCCTGTCCTCCTCCTCACCCACGGCTCTGGGAGGCCACTCTAGATCCAGATGCAAGGGGACCGTGGCCCTGACTCAGCTGGGTTCTCAGGGCCTGTTGCTGTTCAGTCGTTCAGTCGTACCTGATGCTTCGCGACCCCATGGACTGCAGCACACCAGGCCCAGTCCACCATCTCCCAGAGTCTGCTCACACTCATGTCCACTGAGTCAGTGATGCCATCCAACCATCTCATCCTCTGTCACCCCTTTCTCCTTCTGCCCTCAATCCTTCCCAGCACCAGAGTCTTTTCCAATGAGTCAGCTCAGGGCCTGGACCTCAAACAAGGTCACACAAGATGGGACCCTGTGCCTACTCTCCTTCCCACACACACACACACACACAAAGTGTGGATTCCCAGCAGGGAAAATACCCTCAAGGAAACATCCAGAGGACTATGGAGTAAACAGACATCTAAGCACCTAGGGATGGAGGAGAGGTAAGCTTCTTCCACACCCCCGGGCACTGGGGCCACAGGGAATCTGCCAAGACTGCTCCACGAAGAGAGTTGCCAGCCCTACTGGGTCTCACTGGCTGTTCCCCACACTGATGAAAAAGCTAGAAAATTCTCCATATGTGGGGCGCCCAGGAAGGGGGAGACAGCCACACACAGCTGTGAGACCTTCGCTGTTCCTGTATGATGAGATGACAGTAATTATACCTCACGTTTTGGCAGAGCATTTATAAGGCTAAAACTGGTCTGCTGTGGTTTTTCACATGTGTGTGTTTATATGTGGCCCTCATCAGCTTACAAAGCATTGTCACAAGCTCTACAACTGTACAGCTTTCATCCTTCTTGTGCCCAGGCAATACCAACCAACCCCGGGGTGATGGTCAGGACCAGGATTATTTTGCCCATTTTACAGATTAGGAAGTAGAGGCACATGAACTATTAGGTAATGTGCCTAGACTGAGCATAGTTTTCTAGGCTTATGAATAACGCTTCTTCACAGACACACACAGAGTTTCACGGAGATGCAACTAGCCTTTGAATAACTGTTCTTAATGAAGATGGTGACCTTGGAAACCGTCAACACAAGCATCAAGGAGAGCAAGGGCATGGGGAAGTGGGGCAGGAGGTGGCTGAACGGATGAGGGGAGAGCAGCTGAATGGCAGGGGTGGTGCCCAAGGCTAATGCTATTCACGCTAAAGTAGCGCGGGACAAACATCTGTTAAACAGGGCACACCGGCTGTGCCACAGCACCACCCCCACTGGCGGAGCCCGCAGGCCACAGCCTGCCACGAGCAGCACCTGACCTCTGGCTCACTGGCTGCCTCCCGGTGACTGGCTGGGTTATGGTGGGAGGAGTGGTCTGGGGATCCCCAAGGTCTAGGGCTATCAGTTGTGTTCTCTCTACACGAAACTACCTGAAAACAGCGAAATCCATCCAGCTACAAGGTTGGGGGGCGGTGCTCACCCTGAGCAGCACATTTACACAGGTTTATTGCCTGGCAAATCCCATGGAAGGAGGAGCCTGGAAGGCTGCAGTCCATGGGGTCACTAGGAGTCGGACACGACTGAGCAACTTCACTTTCACTTTTCACTTTCATGCATTGGAGAAGGAAATGGCAGCCCACTCCAGTGTTCTTGCCTGGAGAATCCCAGGGACGGGGGAGCCTGGTGGGCTGCCGTCTCTGGGGTCGCACAGACTCGGACACGACTGAAGCTACTTAGTAGCAGCAGCATGGCATTAAATCCAGGCTAGTTCTTACTCTGCCCAATCACAGTTGAGATTTACCAGCCAACCGCAACCTTCCTCAGGCAAATATGAGACTGGCCTTTGCTTCAGCCTCGAATCCAAATCTGGAGCCCAGCTGTGCCCTCACCTTTTCCACAGCTGCCACCAGTTGTGGCTGGGAAATGGGAGTGTGCTGGACACACCTCTCCCAGGGAAACCCAGGTGCTTGCATGACCCCAGCTACCTGGCTGAGGATGGATCCTCCCAGCTACCCAACTGATAGATGATAGGAGGCTGTGATGCTCCCTGCCCTGGACACCACTCAGTCTTCTGACTGCTACAAAGTCTAAGTCAGTTGGCTTGGCCAAAACTGTGGCTCATTAGTACAACTGACAGAACCTCATAATCAAGCAGGAGATGTGGGTTTGATCCCTGGGTGGGAAAGATCCCCAGATCCCTTGGCGAAGAAATGGCAACCCACTCCAGTATTCTTAGCTGAGAAATCTCATGGACAGAGGAGCCTGGCAGGCTACAGAGGAGTCAGACTTGACTTAAGGACTAAACAGCAGCAGTGGTGGGGTGGGGGTGAGAGTGGTGCAGAAAAAAAGAAGAGATCTAAGCTTTATTGAGAATCAGTTATATTCTAGCTATGCTATATACATCATCTCCTTTAATCCCATTTCAGAGCTGGAGAAGGTGAGGCTCAGAGGCCAAATGTCCCCTATTAAGGGCAGAACCAGGATGTGAATGAAGGGTTTGCCTTGACTCAGAATATCCACCACACCATGGAGCTGCAATCTCATTTTTCTTTACAATTCTAATACACAAAATGCTCTGGTTAGAAGAATTGAGGGAGGGAGCTTGAAGCTCTGCCCACTGGCCTTCTCTCCCTCTAGCCATCCCCTGAGGCTCCACCCCCACGTTCTTCAGAAATGTCTGTGGACCAGAGCCCTCCCAGATCACTGCCAGCATCTGACTCTTTGCAACCCCACAACTGCAGCCTGCCAGGCTCCTCTGTCCATGGGATTCTCCAGGCAAGAAAACTGGAGTGGGTTGCCATTTCTTCCTCCAAGGGATCTTCCCAATTTCCCAAACCAGGAATCGAACCCGCATCTCCTGCAATGGCAGGCGCATTCTTTACCACTGAGCCACCTGGGAAGCCCCTCCCAGATCATTAAATGTGCAGAAAAGCACTCTGGGAGGCCTTGGAGCTGCACCTGCCAGGGTGGGCTTTGCCCAGGGCCCTGGAAGTGCAGACAAAATAATTGTCGAGGCCACCTCCCTACCTTGGACATCCCAGCTGGCTCTCTGGGAAGGAGCACAGTAGCTGCCACAAACTGTTGGCCCTTCAAGCATTACTCCCAGCTTTTTATTCATCAGTCCTCTGACCACAGCGCCTGCCTTCCTACTGCCCCCCACTCCAACCACTGCATGTGACAGCAGGCACCTTAACGAAGGGAGAAGCAGCAGCTGGGGCCTCTTCCTCTCAGAGGCCACAACCCCCTCCCAGACTGGACACTGACAAACCAAGAGGGTGAAAGGGCGTTTTGTCTCACTTGATATTCCCTTCCCATCAGCTGTGGCTTCTCCACCTACTGACCATAGCCCTAAGCTGCCTCCATCCTGAGGGCGCGCACACCAGAAGGTGAATGTTGGCGCTGGATTCCCAGGGCCGGCGTGCCCCTGTCTCCTTTCCTGCAGCACGGGTGGGACAACCCACACCCCAAGTCTGGTCCGCCTTCAGGCATCTCTGCCACTGTCACACATTCCATCCCCGTTGCAAGCTAGAGGGTCTGCCTTGCCAGGAGGAGGACTCGGTGCTAAACCGCTGGGGGGCTAAAACTTGGAAGAAAGAAGCACCCCTGAAAACACCCTCCTTCTCCACACTTTTGCCCCACTCCCACTCCACCCAAGGAAAGAAGTCACTGCCTGGCTTCTACTGAGGCCAAGATCAAGATGCTATCAAGATGCTACCCGAGGCTCCTGGCCTGGCTAGGTGGGCATGCAAATTTGTATGTAAATTACATGCAAATCCAGGGCCTGCCCTTGGGTCCCTGGCACCCTGCCATGTCTGCTGCCTGTGGCTCACCCCATTCAGGCACCTGGGTGCTGGCTAGAATCTACTGAGCTAGGGGCTGAGAAAGCACTTTGGAAGCGGGGGGCTTTTCTTCTTGACTGCTTCCAGTGCCCCCAAGAAACACCTCCTCCAGGATCACATGGGGAGGGGAGAATCTCTCCCAGCCTGGTACCCATTCCCCTAAAAAAAAAAAAAAAAGAAAAGAAAGCTCTCTGAACATCCACCCTCCCTTCAACTCATCCATAAATAAAATCATCCTTCATCAGGCTGAGCAGGGGACCAAGCAAGTCAAAGGATGGAATCTCCGAAGACCAGGAGAAGGTAAGGGGGCCACGAAGTCTGCACCCCTCTGTTAAAAGCCAACAGAGTTACCCTGTGTCCGGACACTCCTAGTCACCCTGTTGGTGGGGATGGGCTTGCTGCTTTAGCAAAGCATCGCTGGGCCAACCCCCACCCCTGCCGCCATTTGCTTGCCCACCTCCTCTTCATTCCTCAGTCTGAGAAAAATAAGCCTCTTCAGCCAGTCTCCTGGGATTTGCTCAACTTAAGCGCTGCCTTTGGGTCAACTGCTTACTTGCTTTTTGTTTCTAATTGAGCTCCCCAGTCTGCTGCAGAAATACATTCAAGGCAGCTGACTTTGATGCCCAGAAATACGAAACATCTGAAAGGTTTGTCAGGCATCATGACAACCCCATTCTCCCCCTGTGTAATCCAGGCACCCAGGGCTTCTCTGCCTACCTACCCTCTCCCCAATGCTCATGGGTCCTTCACCTGCTTCCCGAAGTTGTGTTTGCCAGATCGAAATTTTAAAAACACACTCGCTGAGTGCCCCCCCTCCCGCCTTTAATTAGACTCTGAACAGAGTGTTAGAGATTTTTCTTAATGGTTTGACGAAGCCTTTTAATTTGGTCTTCTCAAGAGAGAGGAACCACGAGTCCCCATCCAAAAGGTTGGGGTGGGAAATGAAAAAAATCAATGCAACCCATTATTTTGGCTTTTAGAAAACAGGAATTTTAGTGCTGGGGAAGCTTGTTCTTTTGCACAGTAAAAATGCAAATGCAGGCAACACAGATGCTGGCACGCTGGATGGAACAACAGAGAGAGCCTCACTGGGGTTCATCTGGCTGCCCAAACCTGGATGCATTTGGCAATAATAAGGTAGTTATTGGAGACTTGATAACCGATTATTAAAACACCTTCCCACTTTAGTTCTGGGGAATCAGTCTGAAGCTCAGGCTTCATTAAAAAAATAAAAAAGGTATTTCAAGAGGAATGGAAATAACAGAAGCTTAAAACACATTCAATAACTGCTTAATTCCATCCAGAGGACGCTTCAGCTCATCTTGTTTTCTCCTCTCTCTCTCCCCCTGCCTCCTCCCGCTCCTCACAGATGGACGTACAAATTATTGCAAGAGGATATTGTTTTCTGTAACAGGCTCGAACATTCACATTTACATTTTCCTTGGTGCCGCGGGGGTGACTGGCAACGGGAGAGAAAAATACACCAAACCCCCCATCTTCGCTGCTCTCGCCTCCCAACATCTCCCCCAGCCGCCTCCGCCACCCCCACCACCTTGCCACCCCAAGCAGAACAGGCCCCCGGGACCAGCCTGGCACCTAAGATCCAATTAAGGCACGAAGGAAAAGAAAGGCCTGTCTGGCAAGTCGCCCTGGCGCCCAACACAGACGCTGAAGCCTCTGAATGGCAGGGGCACCCGGGGCTCTGCAGATCCAAGGCCACTTAGGTGTCGCCTCACCTGGCACCTCCAGCCTCCCACAGGCCCAAGGCCAGAGCGACTTCCTTCTCCGCTGGGAAAAGATTTTGACCCTCGGGCTGTCCTGCCGCCTCCTGGACCTTTCTCCACCCCCACCCCCATCTGCCCCTTCCCTATCAAATAGCTTGGGCTTCATTTATTAATGCCCGCCTTCTGAAGGGGGGAGGGGAGGGTCCATCAGGTATCCGCTAAGGGGCCTCGCCTTCGGGGATGGGCTACGCCGGAAGAGGTCTCCGGAAGCGGCGGGGGCCTGGGGGCGTGTGTGAACCGAGCTGGGCAACAGTGTGGTAGCGGCCTGTGCTCTCTCTTCTGACAAAATGCAAAGGGGTGGCGGGTAGAGAGAGGCCGAGAGAGAAAGCTGCTGCTCTTCACCTTATGTATTTTTAATATTAATGTAATTAAAGCTGCGAGCCGAGCCAGCCTGCGGGGGCGGAGGGAGGCAGGAAGAGCCTGGGGAGAGGGAGACGGGGGTGGGGGGGCGCGGTTGAACTAGAGGCGGGCTTCTGGCTGCATTGAGGTGATGTGAGAGGGTGCTGTGCAGGGGGCAAGGGGTTAACCAATCTAGACCAGCGTTGGTGTGTCACCCCGCGGACCCCACTGGGTCAGAGAAACTCAACTACTTTGTCCACGGTTCAGAGGCCGCCCCTCGACCCGCATCCCAGTCTCCAGGCAAACCTCAGCAGCATCTCGGCCATCAATCTGGCTTTGCCCCGGCGGTATTTACAAATAAGGGTCACCTTTCACCCCCAAAGCCACAAGATACTGCACCCAGTTCCCGCAGGTTGCGACTCCAGACCTCTGGGGCGCGGGCAATGAAGGACTAGAGACTCCCCCGGCAGCGCCTACCCTGGGCTGGATTGCCCTGCCCCCATCGCCTAGGGGTCAAGAGTTGCAGCTGGGCCCGCGCAGCCGCCTGGGCAAAGTGGGGGGAGAGGCTGTCCCCCAGGGCGCGGAGGAGAAAAGTTGGAGGGCTGAACAGGTAAAGCTGAGCTCGAAAGAGCGAGCGTATGTGCTCCGCCGCGCAAGGGCGCGGAGTTCGGCCGCCTCCTCTCCCGCCGTCCGCGCGNGGTCCTTAGAGATCATTTTTTAGGAAGTGCAGTCTAGGCTTCGGTCTGTGCGTCTGGCTGACATCCTCTCTCTCGTCCCTGCCGTCTACCCTTCCTGTGACGGGTCTCACCTTTGTGTAAAGAGTCCAGGAGCAGGAGGAAAGTTACCAGCCACATGCCATAAAGAGGCCCTATTCTCCGGGGAGGTGGTCCTGTGGCCGGCCGTGCGGCAGCGCCTCTCCCCCGCTCAGCGCGCTCCCAGCCGCCCGCACTCCGCGCCCCGCTCTCTCCGCTCCTCAGCCCAGCGCTCGGCGGCGGCGGCTCCTCCCTCCTCGGCTCCCTCGCTCCTGTCATCCGCGGGGCTGGGCTAGGCGGCCGCTCTCCCCGCCCCCCCGCGGCACCCGGGCTGGGGAGCGCCGCGCGGGCCCCGAGCCCAGACGCGCCCCCCCCACCCCCACAAGCCCAGGCACAGGGGCGAGGGCCCGGACCCCACGACCCGGACCAGGGCTCGCCGTCTGAGAGGCGAGGGGTCCCTGCCACCCACCGGCTCCCAGCTCGCGGTCGCGCACAGGCGTGTGCCGTGCGTCTGCTAAGAGCCCGCCCTGCTCGGGCCAAGGGCGCCCCGGGTCTCCCTGGCCCGGTCACCTGGGGCCAAGGCTTCGCGCTTCCTTCCAACTCAGTTTACCACCTGGGTGGGGGAGCCCGATCCTGGGAGTAAAAGCCAGACGAAGGTCCTGTGGTGCCGCCCCGGGTGACTGTCCATCTCAGAGCTGAAAACTGCACGCCCCGCCAACCCCTGGTTCCCTCTGCAAGCGTGCCCCGTGGGAAGCCCCAGGTGAGCCCAGACACCCTAGCACTCTGGGAATTTTCCTCCCACCACGCACATTGTGATTACTCAGACATTATTTGCAACGAATAGTTTTTATGTCAGCTGTATCTCCTGTATCTTCCTCCTTTATGTTCCTCTGTCTCCACTACCCCACAGCTTTGTCACTAAGCAGAAACTGGTTTATTCCTTAGAGCAATCTGCCTAAAGTTGGCATGGAATTGACTAGGGCTTGAGTGAGGGTATCCTCTCAGTTATAAAATGAATGTTGAGTGCCCGCTGTGTGCCAGGCAGTGGGTTAGGCACTGGGGCCCAAGGCATTTACTTTTTAAAATACTTTAACATCTACCTGATATAAAAGCTACCATTTCGTTTCTACGTGGCGTTCAGTACATTCGCAGTATTGCACTACCATCACCACTGTTCATTTCCAGAACTTCTCACCATCCAACCAGAAAGGTACCCGTTAAAAACTCCGTATTCCCCAGCTGCTGGGAAGCACGAATCTACTTTTCCGTCGCTATGAATTTGCACGTAAGCGGAATCCTACAGCTTTGTATCTTCTTTCACTTAGCATAGTGTCTTTAAGTTTCATCCAAGTTGTAACGTGTCAGAATTGTATTCCTTTTCATAGCTGCATAATATTCCACATTATACACAGACCTCATTCTGTCTGTTCATTCCTCAGTGGACACTTGAGCTGCCCCCGCCCTTTGGCGATTGCGGACAACTGCTGCCTGGAACATAGGTGTGCGCCTGTCTCTCTGAGACTCTGCTTTCAGCTCTTTGGGGAGTGGTACTTGCTGGATCCTACGGTAATTCCATTTCTAACTTTCTGAGGACCTGCCAGGTGCATTTACTTTTCTCCTATTGTGCTTTCACAGTTTAAAGGGCTCTCACCTGCGACTGCCCTGTGCTGTCCTCACAATACTCTTTGAAGCTTTATCGCGCCCTTTTAAAACAGGTGAGAAAAATGAGTCTTGGCTTGTTCAAGGTCACCCAGTTTGTATCACAAGCAACATCGGAACCCGGGTCTCCTGATTCTGGGGCAGAAGTGCTTGCTCTGTGCGGGGCTGCCTCCCCTGGTGGCCCTGCTCCGTGACACCAACTCACCACTCCACAGAAGATGCTTTTTCACTAGGTGTTTTGCCCTCTGGAAACACAAGTATGTGCTTCCCAGGTGGTGCTAATGGTAAAGAATCTGCCTGCCAATGCAGGAGACCCAAGAGACACAGGATCCATTCCTGGGTTGGGAAGATCCCCTGGAGTAGGAAATGGCAACCCACTCCAGTATTCTTGTCTGGAGAATCCCATGGACAGAGGAGGATGGCAGGCTACAGTCCATGAGGTCACAAAGAGTCAGACACCCCTGAGTGAACACACACACAGGTACAGATCAGGGACAAGGGGCAGACTGCAACAGGTGTTTGAGATGACACAGCCCGCCCTCCACTTGACAGATGAGAAAGCTGAGACCCGGAGGGAGGAAGCGGGGGGACCTGCCGGGGGTCAGGCAGGCAGCCACAGAACCCAGCCATCTCCAGTCTGCTGGGAGGAAGTGGGGGACCTGCGGGGGTCAGGCAGGCAGCCACAGAGCCCAGCAATCTCCAGTCTGCTGGGAGGAAGTGGGGGACCTGCGGGGGTCAGGCAGGCAGCCACAGAGCCCAGCCATCTCCAGTCTGCTGGCAGAGAGTGTCCCTCAGCACGGCCAGCCTGCTGGGCTCTTTCGTCTGCCCTGTTCCTCCCCTTCTGAAGGAGACCGTTGCCGACAGGAATCCAGTTATTTAAAACTAAGCCTATTGACCCAGAGCACCTGGTCAGGCCGTGCCTAAAATAAACTGCTAAGTCAGACAGGATGAAAGGGGCTGCTGTCTGTCGGGAGGGGCGGACTGTGAGTGGGGCCTGAGGGTGTCAGCACAGCTGCTCGGGCCCCACATGCTGGAAAGAGAGGGGGACCCCCTTCTTTCCATTTACCTGAAGTACCTACTCTAACCTGAGTGTCCCTTCTATGCTGGTTACACCTGAGGGCCTTTCAGGGACCACAGTACCCTGTGGAGAGAGTCAGGTGTGACCTGAAGGGTGAAGTCATTTTCTGACTGTCTCCTGAAGAGGCTGGGAGGATATGGGGAGTGGGAGTGGGCAGGTGAGGAGGGCAGACTCCCTCTAGCACAAGGAAGCTCTCTCTATATATAATGTGATGGTTAAGAGAGTGGTTCTGAAGCCAGAGCTAAGATCTCAGCCCAACTCTGCCCCTCACTAGCTGTACAGCTTTGGGGAATTCATGGGCACTAAGCCCCTGTTCCCTCACCTGTAATGTGGGGACAGTCACAGCATCTGCCTCGGAGAGCTATTGTGAGGATTAAATAAGACAAGCCCGGTGGCTGGCATGTAGCAAGCACAGTAAATACGTCTATCGCTAATGTTATTGGCTTTGCTCAGAGGACCTTGACCTGTGCGGGGAGGGGAGGGAAGAGCTGGATGGGAGAGGATATTGGGGTGACATTCTGCGGTCCATATGGCAGTGAGGCCAGAGTTCAGGCGTTGGGAATCCAGGAAGCAGCCACAGAAACACAGAAGGAAGGTGCGCTTGAAGCTGGAAAAGCATGACGTGATGGTCCTCAAGGAAGGACCTGAAAACAGACAGTCCTTCTGCTTTTTGTATTTTCCATTTCCTAGGTTTTGTCCCTCCTTAGTATTTAGGAAAACATCCTTGAAAGTGACAGTCTGGCTCCGCGATGTTCCGAAGTCCCCTCTTAACAGGAGATGGAGGTGGGGAGTAGCTCGGCAGAGTCAGCAAGAATCCCAGCAAGGGAACCCCCAGGGAAAAGCGACAGGAAAGAAAGTGGGATGCGTGCTTCACCTCCACCCACGCCAAACCCTGATGCTTTCCTCCCACAGCTATTTTGGAGGGACTGTTTTTTAATTTTGATAGGAGGGACAATTCCTTTAGAGTCCCAACTTGGAAAGGAGCCCTCACCCCCCCCCACAGAAATGTATGCTCACCGATGTGAGAACAAACACAGTTGCCCAGGCAAACATCCATGTGTACAGGTAAACACAAACACTTAATGACAGGCACACCTGTGCTCAGATGCAATTTGAATACAATCCAAAAATCCTGCATTGACACCTATGCATATGCCCTAATTTGTGGGATTCATTGCCAGGAGAGACACACCGTTCATTTAAAACCAGTGATTAATTTCAATATTTTATTGCATTAGAATGGTGGGTGATGAAGTAGCTGGTCTGTGTGTGAGTGTTTTACCAATGCCAGTTGAAGCAGCTATATGAAGATGCTGGGAGGTGAACCCTTTCCAATTCAGGTTAATCATGGATATTTTGGGGGGTATTATTTTGCCATGTTATATTAGGACTAGAGCCATCATGAGAAACCACAGATGTTTTTATTGTTTAACTCAAACAACAGCTTATATATTTTGGATACTTTTCTTCAAAAACAAAGGCTTATAATTATTTTAGTAGAGCCTTCCTATGTGCTCTGAAATTCTTTAACAACTCAGTATGATCATGGTTTTCATAAAAGGAATCAATACTGAACCAGGTCAGTGGTACACACTTGACACACTTTGGGGTTATAAAGCTAATTCAGGATTGACCTTCTTAGTACTTATTCATTGGTTGGAGGAGAAAAAAAATAAGGATTTCCTTGG
>SJYV01037899.1:7124-27597 GCA_006410875.1 Neotragus pygmaeus | reverse complement strand
AAAAAAAAAAGCTTAGACACAGAGAATGCAAAAAGGAAGCCATAATACATGAATAACCATAATAGATGTAACTACAATAAGCACTCTATTTAAAAACAAAACTTGCTCTCGGATTCAAATAAAAAAATAAAATCAAACTATTTGCTGTCTAAAAGTGACATACCTGAGACATATATCTTGATAGACTAAAAATGTAAAGTAAGACAAAGATATACCAGGTGAAACATTAATCAAAAGAAAAGATTTATTAATATCATAAAAACCAGAGCTTTAACTAAAACATGACTAGTGATAGATTCATTATATAATGATACATTTTATCAGAAAACTAATATCCTAAACTTATAAGTATACAGTATATAATATAGTGTAAAATATTTTAAAATTGTTGTTTCTCAGTCACTAAGTTGTGTCCAACTTTTTGAATGCCAAGCTCCTCTGTCCTACTGTATCTCAAATTCACTAAAGTTCATGTCCATTGAGTTGGTTATACTCTGCTGCTCCCTTCTCCTTTTGCCTTCAATCTTTCCCAGCATCAGGTCTTTTCCAATGAGTCACCTCTTTGCATCAGGTAGCCAAAATATTGGGGCTTCAACTTCAGCATCAGTCCCTCAATGAATATTCAAGGTTGATTTCCTTTAGGACAGATTGGTTTGATCTACTTCAGTTCAAAGGACTCTCAAGAGTCTTCTCTGACACCACAATGCAAAACCATCAATTCTTCAGTGCTAAACCTTCTTTAAGGACCAACTCTCACATCCATACATGACTACTGGAAAAAACATAGTTTTGACCCTACCGACCTCTGTGGCAAAGTAATGTCTGTGATTTTTAATATGCTGTCTAGGTTTCTGACAGCATTCCTTCCAAGGAGCAAGTGTGTTTTAATTTAATGGCTGCAGACACCATTCGTAGTGATTATGGAGAATAAGAAAATAAAATCTGTCACCATTTCCACTTTTTCCCCTTCTATTTGCCATGAAGGGATGGGACTAGATGCCAAGATCTTAGTTTTTTAAATGTTGATTTTCAATCCAACTTTTTCACTCTCCTCTTTCCTTCATCAAGAGGATCTTCGGTTCCTCTTCACTTTCTGCCATTAGTGTAACATCTGACTATCTGAGGTTGTTGATATTTCTGCCAGTAATCTTGATTCCAGTCTGTGAGTCCAACATTTTGCATGATATATTCTGCACAGAAGTTAAACAAGGAGAGTATACAGCATTGCATATTGTACTCCTTTCCCACTTTTGAAACAGTCCATTGTTCCACATCCAGGTCTAACTGTTACAGTTTCTTGACCCTCATACAGGTTTCTCAGGAGACAGGTAAGGGGGGTTGATATTCCTATCTCTTTAAGAATTTCCCACAGTTTCTTGAAACCCATTTAGTTAAAGGCTTTAGCATCATCAGTGAAGCAGAAGTTGATGCTTTTTTGGAACTCCCTTGTCTTCTCCATCATCCAAAAAGTGTTGGTAATTTGATCATTGGTTCCTCTGCCTTTTCAAAATCCAGCTTGTACATCTGAAGTTCACGTTCTGCTGAAGCCTTGTTGTTCAATTACTAAGTCATGTCTGACTCTTTGTAAGTCCATCAATTACAGCACCACAAGCTGCTCTGTCCTTCACTATCTCCCAGAGTTTGCTCAAATCCATGGCCAGTGAGTCAGTGATGCTGTCTAACTATCTCATCCTCTGCCACCCTCTTCTCCTTTTGCCTTCAATCTTTCCCAGCATCAAGATTTTTTCCAATGAGTTGTCTCTTCCCATCAGATGGCTAAAGTATTGGAGCTGCAACTTCCGCATCAGTCCTTCAAAGGAATATTCAGGGTTGATTTTCCTTAGGATTGACTGGTTTGATCTCCTTCAGTCCAAGGGTCTCTCCAGCACCACAGTTCAAAATCATCTTCCTTGGTGCTCAGTCTGCTTTATGGTCCAAATCTCACATGTGTACATGACTACTGGAAAAACCAGAGCTTTGACTACATGGACTTTGTTGGCAAAGTGAAGTCTCAGCTTTTTAATATACTGTCTAGTTTTGTCATAGCTTTCCTTCCAAGGAACAAGCATCTTTTAATTTCATGGCTTCCATCACCATCCACAGTGATTTTGGAGCCAAAGAAGATAAAACTGATCTCTGTTTCACCCCTTCCATTAGCTATGAAGTTATGGGAACAGATGCCATGATATGAGTTTTTTTGAATGCTGACTTTCAAGTCAGCTTTTTCACTCTCCTCTTTCACTCTCATCAAGAGGATCTTTAGTTCCTCTTCACTTTCTGCCACTAGAGTGGTATCATCTGTATACCTGAAGTTGCTGGTATTTTTGCCAGCAATCTTGATTCATCAAGTCCAGCATTTCATATGATGTACCTGATGTGAAGAGTTGACTCATTAGAAAAGACCATGATTCTGAGAAAGACTGAAAGCAGTAGAAGAGGACAACAGATGATGAAATGGTTGAAAGGCATCACCAACTCAATGGACATGAGTTTGAGAAAGCTCCAGGAGATGGTGTTGGACAAGGAAGCCTGGTGTGCTACAGTCCATGGGGTCACAAAGAGTCAGACACGACTGAGCAACTGAACAACAACTCTGCATAGAAGATAAATAAGCAGGGTGACAATATATACACCCTTGTTGTATTCCTTTCCCAATTTGGAACCAGTCTGTTGTTCTGTGTATGGTTTTAATGTTGCTTCTTGTCCTGCATATAGGTTTCTCAGGAAGCAGGTAAGGTGGTCTGGTATTTCCATCTCTTTATAAATTTTCCACAGTTTGTTGTGATCCTCATAGTCAAAGGCTTTAGAGTAGTCAATGAAGCAGAAATAGATATTTTTCTGCAATTCCTTTACTTTTCCTATGAACCAATGTATGTTGGCAAGTTTATCTCTGGTTCCTCTGCCTTTTCTAAATCCCGCTTGTACATCTAGAAGTTCTCAGGTCACATACTATTGAAACCTAGCTTGAAGGATTTTGAGCATAATCTTGCTAGTATGTGAAATACAGGCAATAGCATGATAGTCTGAACATTCTTTGGCACTGGGCTTCTTTGGGATTGAAATGAAAACTGACCTTTTCTGAGTTTTCCAAATTTGCTGACATATTGAATGCAGCACTTAAACAGCACCATCTTTTAGGACTAAAAATAGCTCAGCTGGAATTCTGTCATCCCAACTAGCTTTGTCTGTACTAATGCTCCATAAGGTGATGATCACATGACGTGGTTACCAGGTCATTAAGACATTTCTTTTTTTTTTTTAATTTAAATTTATTTATTTAAATTGGATAAAGCTCTTCTGTCCCTGTCAGGTCCTCACTATTTCTGTTATCATGCCCATCTTTGCATGAAATAGTCCCTTGATATCTCCAATTGTCTTGAAGAGATCTTAGTGCTTTCCATTCTATTGTTTTCCTGTATTTCTCTGCCTTGTTCATTTAAGAAGGTCTTCTTATCTTTCCTTGCTATTCTCTGGAACCCTGCATTCAGTTTAGGGTATCTTTCCTTTTCTCCCTTGCCTTTTGCTTCTCTTCTTTTCTCAGATACTTACAAATGCAAAGCCTTCTCAGACCATTTTGCCCTCATTCATTTTTCTTTTGGTGGTTTAGGTCACTGCCTCCTGTACAATGTTACCAACCTCTGTCCTTAGTTCTTCAGACACTCTCTTCCATATCTAATCTCTTGAAACTATTCATCACCTGTACTGTATAATATAAGGGATTTCATTAGGTCATACCTAAATGGTTTAGTGGCTTTCCCTACTTTCTCAGATGGTAAAGAATCCACCTGCAATCTCTGGAAGATCCCCTGGAGAAGAGAATGGCAACTCACTCCAGTGTTCTTGCATGGAAAATCCCAGGGACAGAGGAGCCTGGTGGGCTATGGTCCATGGGGTCACAAAGAGTTGGACACAACTGAATGACTGACCCTTTGCAGTAAGGAGCTTATCATCTCAACCATGGTCAGCTCCAGGTCTTTTTATTCTCTGTATAGAGTTTCTCCATCTTTGGCTACAAAGAACATAATCAATCTGATTTCAATGTTTACCATCTGGTAATGTCTAAACATTCAGAAAACGAAGATTATGGCATCCGGTCCCATCATTTCATGGGAAATAGATGGGGAAACAATGGAAATAGTGTCAGACTTTATTTTTTGGGGCTCCAAAATCACTGCAGATGGTGACTGCAGCTGTGAAATTAAAAGATGCTTACTTCTTGGAAGAAAAGTTATGACCAACCTAGATAGTATATTCAAAAGCAGAGACATTACTTTGCTGACTAAGGTCCGTCTAGTCAAGGTTATGGTTTTTCCTGTGGTCATGTATGGATGTGAGAGTTGGACTCTGAAGAAGGCTGAGCACTGAAGAATTGTTGCTTTTGAACTGTGGTGTTGGAGAAGACTCTTGAGAGTCCCTTGGACTGCAAGGAGATCCAACCAGTCCATTCTGAAAGAGATCAGCCCTGATTCCATTTCTTTGGAAGGAATGATGCTAAAGCTGAAACTCCAGTACTTTGGCCACCTCATGCGAAGGGTTGACTCATTGGAAAAGACTCTGATGCTGGGAGGGATTGGGGGCAGGAGGAGAAGGGGACGACCAAGGATGAGATGGTTGGATGGCGTCACTGACTCGATGGACGTGAGTCTGGGTGAACTCCGGGAGTTGGCGATGGACAGGGAGGCCTGGTGTGCTGAGATTCATGGGGTCGCAAAGAAATCAGCCACGACTGAGTGACTGAATGGAACTGAACTGAATGTCTAAACAAATGGAGATTACACTGTCGGTTTTAAGGTTGCATCCAAGTACTGCATTTTGGACTCTTGTTGATCATGAGGGTTCTTCCATTTCTTCTAATGGATTCTTGCCCAAAACAGTAGATATAACGGTCATCTGAATTAAAATCGCCCAATTCCCATCAACTTTCGTTCCCTGATGCCTAAGAGGATAGTGCTTCTCCTGCTTGACCACATCTAATTTTTCTTGATTCATAGACCTAACATTCCAGGTTCCTATTCAGTATTGTTTTTTACAACACTCGACTTCACTTTCACCACCAGACACATCCACACTTGAATGTTATTTGAGTTTGGTCCAGCTGCTTCATTCTTACTGGAGCTATTTTTAATGGCCTTCTGCTCTTCCCCCATAGCATACTGGATACCTTCTGGCTTGGGGGGCTCGTCTTGTGAAGTCATATCTTTTTGCCATTTCATACTGTCCATGGGGTTCTCCATGTAATCATACTAAAGTGGGCTGCCATTTCCTTCTCCAGTGGACAATGTTTTGTCAGAGTCTTCATCATTACCCATTCATTTCAGGTGGCCTCACACAGAATGGCCCATAGCTTCACTGAGTTACACAAGCCCCTTTCACCATGACAAGACTGTAATCCATGGAGAGGAAATTTCTAAGTTGTATTTGACACATTGGTGATCCCAATGACTGTAACCCATCTCCTCTGTTCATGGGATTTTCCATCAAGAATACAGGGATGGGCTTCTCTCTCCTTCTCCAGGGCATCTTCCTGACCCAGGGATTGAGTCCATGTCTGCATTGCAGACATCCTGCATTACAGGTGGATAGTTTACCACTGTGCCACCCAGGCTTCCCATTAAATCTGTAAAGACCAATTAATAAATCTAGTAAAAGTGGCAAATAATAGTTTAATATGTTAAAATGTATCTTTCTACTATTTGATAGTTGAAGCAGTCAAAAGCCATACTATAGAGAATATAGAAATAGAATAAAAAGATTAATATGAATGTAGAAAAGATTGTACTTAACCATTGAACAAAACACATTTTCAAGCAAAGATTTTTTATGTTTTAATTATTATTGGTCAATTCCAATTTCATACTGTCAGCCTCAATCTATTTTAAACACTGACTTCATACAGACTACAGTCTTTCTTCAAAAGGTGATAAATAGAAATTGATAAGAAAAAGAAGACTGGGAAACAACTTATGTTTGTGAATAAAAAATATGTTACTAAAAATATGTGAGTTTAGAAGAGATGATAAAAGATGAAGCAGATGATTAAAATTGAAAACTAAAAACACTATGTGTCAAGCTGATGAAATTCAGACAAAGTAGCTCATAAAATAAAAATTTATATCCTTAAATATTTGTATTGTAAAAGGAAAAGTGTTTGAAATTAAAACATTAAGCTTGCAACCAAAGAAGTAAAAGTGATCCATTTATCTCTAGATTTAATGCAATCTCTATCAAATATACATGACATGTTCCCAGAGAAGTAGAACAAATAATCCCATAATTATATAGAACTATAAAAGACCCCAACTTGCCAAAACAATCTTGAGAAAAAATGACAAAGTTAAATGTATCACAATCCCAGACTTCAGACTAGACACAAAGGTACAGTAATCAAAACTAGTATCTGTTTCATTGGCACAACAGATATATAGAACAATGCAACAGAATGGAGAGCCCAGAAATAAACCTACATAAAGGTCAATTCATCCAAAACAAAGGAAGAGTGAATATGCAATGGAGAAAAAACAGCCTTTTCAATAAATGGTGCTAAGAAAACAAGATAGCTACATTTAAAAGAATGAATTTAGAACACTTCCTCACAACATATACAAAAAGAAGTTCAAAATGTATTAAAGATCTAAATGAGGGGCCTGAAATCATAAAAATCCTAGAGGAAAACATGGGCCAAGCACTCTTTGACATACATAATAGCATTATTTTTTGTCTGTTTCCTAAGGGAAAGGAAATAAAACAAAAGTAAACAAATGAGACCTAATTAAACTTAAAAGCTTTTCCACAGGAAAGGAAATAATAAGAAAGCAGACAACCTACTGAATAAATGTTTGCAAATCATACTGCCAGCAAGGGGTTAATATTCAAAATACATAAACAGATCAATACAAAAAGGCAATACAATCCAAAAATGGACAGAATCTTTTGACATATTTTTGCAAAAAAGAAACAGATGGCAAATAGGCACATGAAAGGATACTCAATATCACTAATTATTTGAGAAATGAAAATCAAAACTGAGATATCACCTCACACCAGTGAAAACGGCTATAGTCAAAAAGTCTATAAATAGCAAATGTTGGAGAGGATGTGAGAACAGAGAATCCTCTTACACTGTTATGTGTGTGCATGCATGCTCAGTCACTACAGTCATGACCGACTCTCTGTGACAAGGGACCATAGCCCTCCAGGCTCCTCTGTTCATGGGATTCTACAGGCAAGAAGACTAGAGTGGGTTGCCATGCCCTCCCTCCTTCAAGGGATTTTCCCCACCCAGGGATCAAACCTGCATCTCCTGCACCGCAAGGGGATTCTTTACCATTGAGCCAGCAGGAAAGCAACCCACACTGTGGGTGGGAATGTAAATTGGTGCAGCCATTCTATAAAACACTAGGGAGTTTCCTCAAAAAACTAAAAATAGAACTACCATATGGTCCAACAATTCCACCCCTGGGTATATATCTGGAAAAAATGAAAACACTAATTTGAAAGGACACATGCACCTCAATGTTCATAACAGCACTATTTATAATAGCCAAGGCACAGCAGCAAGCCAAGTGCTAATCAACAGATGAATGGATATGGAAGATGTGCCATATATACGAATATCACTCAGCCACAAAAAGAATGAAATTCTTCAACTCGTAGCAACATGGATGGACATAGAGAATGCCATGCTTAGTGAAGCAAAGTCAGAGAGAAAGACAAATATTGTATAAAATCACTTCTTCATGGAATCTAAAAAATAATACAAATTAATATATACACAAAAACAGAACCATACTCACAGATGAGGAAAATAAACTTTTGCTTACCACAGGAGAGAGGGAAAGGAGGAAAGACAAATTAGGGGTATGGGATATAAGGGTAAAAACTATGACATATAAAAGGAAGCAGAAATGGTACACTGTACAGGACAGAGAATGGTAGCCATTACAGTTTAATGATTTTAAGGGAGTGTGATCTGCAAAAATACTGTATGCTGTACACCTGAAACTAATATAAAATTGTAAGTCAACAATAACTCAAAAAAATAAAAAATAAAAAGCTAAGAAGTAAAGAAAACCAGAATGAGCATAAATGTTAAATGAAAGAAAATAAGAAAAATATAAGAACGATGAGTATGTTTCATTCACCATTTGTAATAATAAATTTGTTTACATAATTGTAAACAATATTAAAAAATATAGTAGAAAAATGATAGATTTGTTTATTTTTTCCTATTTTGCAACATTTTGGAAGATACCATTTTATTAGTAATCCTGCATATAAGAAAAGTAAATAAACTTTGAATGCTGATGTTATGGGTACTGCAATTAGATAGGAGAAACTTTTTCCAGATATTATCTTGCTCGTACTGATTTAATTTTATTAATCTCATTCCAAAGCTTTCTATATTCTATAATGCTTTGTTTTCAAAAATCATGTATATTGCAGTAACATGGATAGATCTAGAGATTGTCATATTGAGTGAAGTAAGTCAGACAGAGACAGACAAATATTATNTTGAATGCTGATGTTATGGGTACTGCAATTAGATAGGAGAAACTTTTTCCAGATATTATCTTGCTCGTACTAACTGATTTAATTTTATTAATCTCATTCCAAAGCTTTCCATATTCTATAATGCTTTGTTTTCAAAAATCATGTATATTGCAGTAACATGGATGGATCTAGAGATTGTCATATTGAGTGAAGTAAGTCAGACAGAGACAGACAAATATTATATAACGTGGCTTATATGTGGAATCTAATCTGAATATAACTTATTTAAATTTAATTCAGATGATCATTATATCTACTACTGTGGACAAGAATCCCCTAGAAGAAATGGAGAAGCCCTCATAGTCAACAAAAGAGTCCTGGTGCAATACTTGGTGCAGTACTTGGTGCAATCTCAAAAATGACAGAATGATCTTGGTTCATTTCCAAGGCAAACCATTCCACATGATAGTAATCCAAGTCTAGGCCCCAATCACTAATGCCAAAGAAACTAACATTGACCAGTTCTATAAAGACCTACAAGACCTTCTAGAGTGAACACCAACAAAAGATGTCCTTTTCATCATATGGGACTAGAATGCACAAGTAGGAAGTCAAGAGATATCTGGAATAATAGGTAAATTTGGCCTTGAAGTACAAAATAAAGAAACTCAGAGGCTAACAGAATTTTGTCAAGAGAACACACTGGTCACAGCAGACACAGTTTTCTAACAAGACAAGAGACAACTCTACACATGGACATCATCCATTTCCATACTGAAATCAGATTGATTATGGAAAAGCTCTATAGCGTCAGCAAAAACAAGACTTGGAGCTGACTGTGGCTCAGATCATGAGGTCTTTAGTACAAAATTCAGGCTTAAATTGAAAAAAGTAGGGAAAACTGTTAGGCCATTCAGGTATGACCTAAATCAAACCCCTTATGATTATAAAGTGGAGGTGATGAATAGATTTAAAGGATTAGATCTGGTAGACAGAGTGCCTGAAGAACTATAGATGGAGATTCATAACATTGTAAAGGAGGTGGTGACCAAAACCATCCCAAAGAAAAAGAAATGCAAGAAGGAAAAGTGATATGGGGAGGCTTTATACATAGCTCAGGAAAGAAGAGAAGTGAAAGGCAAGGGAGAAAGGGAAAGATATACCCAGTTGAATGCAGTGTTTCAAAGAATAGCAAGGAGAGATAAGAAAACCTTCTTAAATGAACAATGAAAAGAAATAGAGGAAAACAATAGAATGGGAATGACTAAAAATCTCTCCAAGAAAATTGGAGATATCAAAGGAATATTTTATGCAAGGATGGACAGAAGCAGTAGGGACTGAATTGAAGTAGAAGAGATTAAGAAGTGGCAAGAATATACAGAAGAGCTATACCAAAAAAGTCTTACTGACCCAATAACCATGATGATGCAGTCATTCACCCAGAGCCAATTATACTGGTGTATGAATTCAAGTGGGGTTTAGGAAGCATTACTACAAACAAAGCTAATGGAGGTGATGGAATCCCAGCTGAGATATTTCAAATCCTAAAAGATGGTTAATTCAATTAAAGTGTTGCACTCAATATGTCAGCAAATTTGGAAAACTCAGTGGCCACAGGACTGGAAAATGTCACTTTTAATTTCAATCATCTCAAAGAAGGGCAATGCCAAAGAATGTTCACTACTGTACAACTGTGCTCACTGCACATGCTACCAAGATTAAGGTCAAAATCCTTCAAACGAGGCTTCAGCAGTACCTGAACTGAGAACGTCCAGATGTATAATTTGGGTTTCAAAAAGGCAAAGGAACCACACATCAAATTGTCAACTCTCTGGATCATAGAGAAAGCAAGGGAATTCCAGAAAAATATCTACTTCTACTTCATTGACTACTCTAAAGCCTATGATTGAATGGATCACAACAAACTGTGGGAAATTTTAAAGGGATGAGGAATAGTAGACCACCTTACTGGTCTGCTGAGAAACTTGTATGTAGGCCAAGTGCATATCCATTGAGTCAGTGATGCTATCTAAACATCTCATTGTATGCCACCCTCCTCTGCTTTTACCTTCAATCTTTCCCAGCATAAGGGTCTTTTCCAATGAGAGAGTTGTTCCTATCAGGTAGCCAAAGTATTAGAACTTCAGCTTTAACAACAGTCCTTTCAGTGAATATTTAGGGCTGATTTCTTTTAGGATTGACCAGTTTGATCTACATGAAATCCAAGGAACTCTCAAGAGTCTTCTCCAGCACCACATTTGAAAGTATCAATTCTTCCGCCTTCAGCCTTCTTTTCTTTGTTTTTTTGGTCCAATTCTCACATTCATTCATGACTAATGGAAAAACCATAGCTTTCACTATATGGACCTTTGTCAGCAAACTGATGTCTTTGTATTTTAATATGCTATATAGGTTTGTCATAGCTTTTCGTCCAAGTAGCAAATGTCTTTTAATTTCATGATTGCAGTCACCATGCCCAGTGATTTTGAAGCCCAAGAAAATATGCAGAGTACATCATGTACAATACCACACTGGATGAATCACAAGCTGCAATCAAGATTGCTGGGAGAAATAGCAACAACTTCAGATATACAGATAATACCACTCTAATGGCAGAAAGGAAGAGGAATTAAAGATCTTTTTGATGAGAGTGAAAGAGGAAAGTGAAAAGGCTAGCTTAAAACAACATTCAAAAACCTTGGATCATGGCATCCAGTGCCATTACTTCCAGACAAATATTAGGGAAAACAGTGATAGATTTTATTTTTCTGAGCTTGAAAATCACTGTGGGCAGTGACGACTGCAGCCATGAAATCAAAAGACACTGAAATCAAAAGGACTGATGCTGAAGCTGAAGCTCCAAAACTTTGGCCACCTAATGTGAAGAATTAACTCATTGGAAAAGACCCTGATGCTGGGAAAGATTGGAGGCAGGAGGAGAGGGGACGACAGAGGATGAGATGGTTGGATGTCATCTCTGACTCAATGGACATGAGTTTGAGCAGGCTCTGGGAGTTTGTGATGGACAGGAAAGCCTGGCTTGCTGCAGTCCATTGGGTCACAAAGAGTTGGACATGAGTGAGTGACTGAAGTGAGTCTAAGGGGCAAGGGAGGAGGGATAAATAGGAAGATTAGGATTGACATACTGAAGCGATTTAGCAGCAGCAGCAGCACACACACTTCTATGTATAAATAAATAACTAGTATGGACCTACTGAATTGCACAGGAAACTCAAAACTCTGCAATGGCCTATTAGGGAAAAGAACCTAAAATAGAGTAGATATACATATATATATATATAT
Source organism: Neotragus pygmaeus (assembly GCA_006410875.1). Taxonomy (NCBI): domain Eukaryota; kingdom Metazoa; phylum Chordata; class Mammalia; order Artiodactyla; family Bovidae; genus Neotragus; species Neotragus pygmaeus. The sequence goes on along the minus strand of SJYV01037899.1, from coordinate 15,804 downwards.
ATATATATATATTTATTTATTTATTTATTTATTTATTTATATAACAGATTCAGTTTGCTATATACCTGAAACTAACACAACATTAGTTGTGAACTGAATTGAACTGAATGATTTTCACAATATATTTTCAAGGGCTTATTCAAAGACTATAAGTAAAAATTGATTAACACCTATAACTATGCTACAACATAGACTCATAATTCTTAAATTAAAAATAACTATATAAAGAATAACATGTGCATTCATATATTACATGTCTTTTGTAACTTTTTATGTATAAAATCTATTTATGCTACACAAAAGTTTCATTTAATTTTCATTGTAAGAACAAACTTGTTACCAAAGGGGAGAGAGAAAGGAGAATGAACAAATTATGGTATGGGATTAAAATATAAAAACTATTATGTATAAAGTTTAATAAACAAATAGGCATATTGTATAACACAGAGAATGAGATTAATATCCTATACAACTCCATATCCATCATACTCATAACACCAATAAATTATCAGGGATACTAATTTTTCTTTAACTGGATTTCATTTTCACCAAAACTAAAGTGCATTTGAGTCATTCCAGATGAACTAGTGAAAAACAAAGGAAAAAAATAACTTAACAATTTATAGAAAGCAATCATTACAATCTTGGTCTGGAAAGATGTTCAAGAAAGAATATAAAAATTAATGTATTTATTTCACTTCTAAATAATTTAAAATTATGTAATAATCTGATAAAGGGAAGTTTACATTTTCCTTTTTAATCATAGGTATAATTTCATTTTCTTGCCTTAATGTGCTACTCCTTCTACCAAAACTTTTTAAAAAAGGGGTGGGGGAACCGGTGGACACACTTGATTTTTTACATATTTCAAAATAAATATTTTCAGAATGTCACCAATAATAATGATGAAAAGGAAAGTGAAAGTCCATCAGTCCTGTCCAGCTTTTTGTTACCCAAGGACTGTAGTCTGCCAGACTCCTCTGTCCATGGAATTCTCTAGGCAAGAATACTGGGGTGAGTAGCCCTCCCCTTCTCCATGGGATCTTCCCAATCCAGGGATCGAACCCAGGTCTCCTGCATTGCAGACAGGTTGTTTACCATCTGAACCACCAGGAAAGCCCAATGATAATGGTATTTGGGCTAGCTTTTGTTGATTTTCTTCATAAAATTAATGAAATATTTTTATTTTCCTAATTTGCTTAGGGTTTGTTGTTGCTATTAAATCACCAATAGATCTTTTTCTTGATTTAACTTAGATATTCATTTAATGGTGCTTATATGTATGTACATATAAACACAAACATATATATGATGTATAATACATATATATACATATCCATGCATATATTTGCTTTTGAAATATGTAATACTAGCAATATATTTTATATGGTACTTATATACATGCATAGGGACTTCCCTGGTGGCTCAGATGGTAAAGCGTCTGTCTACAATGAGGGAGACCTAGGTTTGAGCCCTGGGTTGGGAAGATCCCCTGGAGAAGGAAATGGCAATGCACTCTAGTACTGTTGCCTGGAAAATCCCATGGACAGAGGAGCCTGGTATGCTATAGTCTGTGGGGTCGCAAAGAGTCGGACACGACTGAGCGACTTCACTTCACTTCACTTCACTTCATATATGCATAGATATTTGCATTTGTTTTGGTAATGTGGGGAGGATTTTACATACATATTCAAATGTCAGTCTAGGTTAAAATTTTCCTTTTTTACACTGTTTTTGTCATCAGGATGGCTATCAGGTTTTGCTAACTAAATAAATTGTTGTTGATGTTGAGAGTCATTTCCTAGGGAGGTTGACAAAAAGTCTAGGGGTCCTCAAGGAGAGAGGGGTCTGGAGTTCTCAAGGAGGAAGAAAGGACAAACTTTTTCCCTCTACATTCCTTAGGATTATATAACAACAATGTATCCTGCTTGAGAACAGTCTCTGGGAAAAAACCTTTTGGCTAATCCTATTATTTTAAAATGTAAATTATGGGAGTAGGTCTAGTGAGGTCTTTACAACCTCCAGACATTCTTTTGATTCACTGTAATAACTAATTAGAGAGTATATAACTCCATGGCTAACACTAGCAAGGGGGTACTCTTTCTACCCCCTTCTGATGCTTATATCAGAAGCTTTCTCTATTTCCTTTATACTTTAATAAAACTTTATTACACAAAAGCTGTGAGCAATAAAGCCTCTTCTCTGGCCCCAGATTGAACTTTTCTCCTCTGGAGGCCAAGAATTCTGGTGTCTTTGCATCGTTCAGCAACAATCTTTCACCTTGGGGGCTTGTCTGGAATTCTTCTGGACAAGGTAAGGGTGCTTGGGGCTCTAATTCTTTGTTCTCCTAGAGAACACGTTTTCTTTTTCTTTTTCTTTTTTTTTAATTAATTTATTTATTTATTTTTAAATTTAACTTTACAATACTCTATTGGGTTTGCCATACATCGACATGAATCCACCACAGGTACACACAAGCTCCCAATCCCGAATCTCCCTCCCACCTCCCACCCCCCAACGTCTCTCTGGATCATCCCCGTACACCAGCCCCAAGCATCCTGCATCCTATATCAAATAGAGACTGGTGATTCGTTTCTTACATAACAGTTACTACTCTATGGTGTGCTTGTGTGAATGAATAAAACACCCTGTGCAAAGCAAGTGAGGAGCCCTGCTCTGCGGTTCCGCGGCGATCTCATATGGATTATGGCAAAAGCCTGTTGGGGGTTCATACCTACCTGCTGATGCCAAGAGGCACCCAAAGTCTCCTCGGGAACTGACCAGAAATGGGCAAAGCGTGTGAATCAAACTCTCTTTTCTTGGTTAAATTTTTGGTCTCTTTGACCATTTCATAACTCCTTGGAAATTTGAAGTATGAACCTAATCTGTCAGATCATAGACTTTCAAGGGACTTGTGATCTATGCTGTTACTGTGTACTGTTACTTAGGTCACAAACTTGGATTGGTAGTCAGGAAGCGCCTAGCCTTGCTAGGCATGGAAAGTTTGGAAGCTAGATGAAGCTCTATCTCCAAGAGCATCTCTAAGGCTAAAGTTTACTCAGATTGGAACTACAACGGATTTTTTTTTCCCCCTTTGGTAACACTGACTTTTAGTGGACCAGAGGAGACTCTTATACTGGTGTAGTGACGCTTGGAAGGAACATCTCAGTTTTATGTTCCTACCAGTCTTATTGTGGTCAGGAATATACTCAGAGTCGTGCACAGGAACTCAGGTGACAAATGTTTCCCCCAACGGTTTAGCCTGGGAGGCATTCCAGAAGGTTACCCCGATTGCACCCCGAGTGGCATCAAAGGCAAGCAAGGTTTTAATGGTGAAGAGCTGGATGTCAGGGATGCCCCTGGTGCATCCCCACCCCATCTTGGTAGTAGAACTGGGAGGGACGAGTATGTCACCTGCGTTGGTAAGGGACAGACTAAGTCCAACCAAGAAAGACGAACTTTGGTGTAAAGTCTGTCTACACCCCCCATCTAGAGCAGGGAGGGACGCCTCCAGTAGAAAGAGGGCGCTGGTCACTTTTTTTCTCTCTTACAGATGGGAGCTAACAATTCCAGCCTCACTCTTTTGAACTGTATCCTGAAAAACTGGAATAGATTTGATCCCCAGGGCTTAAAGAAGACACACCTGGACTTCCTATGTGATACTGCTTGGCCGTGGTACCCAATGGAGGACGGTCGCAGTACCCACTGGAGGGTGGCCAGTTGGAGGGTCTCTTAAGTATAATACTGTTTTACAATTAGATCGGTTCTGTAGAAAACAAGGGAAATGGGTAGAAGTAGCCTATGTGTTGCCCTTTTTCTCTCTGCAAAATATGCCAGACTTATGTCCTAAGGGTAGAGATTTGGGTGTGACTCCTTCAGCTCTCTCCTGTCCTCCTATTTTGCTAGATGAGATGGAGGACAGGACACAAAGAGTTAAAGAAAAGCAGGTTTCTCCAATCTATCCCTGGGATCATATGCGCAGAGCAGCCAGAGAGACTTAGGAACAGCCACACAAGGTTTTGCCTCTTCATGAAGCACCCACCAGGAGAAATAATCAGTCTATGAGAGTTAATAAGCCTTTTTCTTATCAAGAAATACAAAGAATCAAAGGGGATCTGGGAGACTATTTAGAGGACCCAGAAAAATATATTAGAGCTTTTAAAGGTGTTACTCTGCTTTATGACCTTACTTGGAAGGATGTGATGTATATCTTGGGACAAATGCTGACTCCCAACTAAAAGACTCAAGTTTTGGGAAAAGTGATTGCTTATGGAGATGAACGGTTTGGTAATAAGTCAGTAGGGAAGAGGGAGGAGGAGATAGCCACCCTCCTCACTGGGAATCAAGTGTTCCCAACTAGGGAACCAGACTGGGACTACAAAACGGCTAAAGGAAGATGGGATCAGAGTCATTTTGTCAGATGTATTCTTGAAGAACTGAGGCAGGTGCGTGCTAGGCCTTTAAATTATGGCAAATTGGCAGACATAAAACAGGAAGAGAAGGAAGCTCCTGGTAAAGACTGAGAAAAGCCCTTCGTAGATTCACTGAGATTGATCCCAAATGTGAAGAGGGAAAAGTGATCTTAAAAGATAGATTTCTCACTCAGTAGGCTCCAGATATCCACTTTTAAGCTATTAAAATAGGACCAAATCAGTCTGTTACAACTGGCTCAGACAGTCTATTATGGTAGGGAATATGAGAAAAAGAAAGGCAGAAAAAGACAAAGGAACAGGTGGAAGCCCTAGCAATGGGTATGAGAACCATTCTTAAACAGCCTGAGAAAAATGCCCAGAGGGACCCAGGTGAAAAGGGATGGGCTTGCTACTACTGGGGAAGGGATAGGCTCCTCAAACGGGATTGCCCTCAGGCATCTAAGCTGCCCCCAGCTCCATCTCTGGTCTGCAACAAGAAACTGCCCTCACAGGCATAGGTTTCAGGGGTTGGTCTCTCAAGAAAATCAGGACTGAAGGTGCCCAGGGGTCCCCAAACAAGCTCCCATCCTAATTACACCTGAGGAACCCTGGGTATTAATAACTGTGGGGGGAGCAATCAGTTGATTTCCTTTTAGATACTGGGGCAACGTACTCTGTGCTTACTGAAGCCCCTGGCCCACTTTCTTCCTGATCCGCTTCCATAATGGGACTGTCTGGATGAGCCAAAAAGTATGACTTCAGTTGTTCTTTAAGCTATAACTGAGACTCTGTGCTATTTTCACATGAGTTTCTGATAGTGTCAGAGTCTCCCTCACCCCTTTTGGAGAGGGATATACTGAACAAGGTCCATGCCTCTGTTTTCATGAATATGGAGCCTTCCCTTTCTCTCCCTTTAGCTGAACAAAACATAAATCCTAGAGCATGGGCTGATGGAAAATCTGTGAGTCGAGCACAAAATGTTATTCCTGTAGTTGTCAAGCTCAAAGACCTGCACTTATTTCCACATATGAAGCAGTATCCACTGAAACCTGAAATGAAGAAAGGGTTAAAACCCATCATTGAGAATTTAAAGGAGCAGGGACTATTAATTCCCTGTAACAGTCCATGCAACATTCTTACTTTGGGTATAAAGAAATCAAATGGTAAATGGAGACTAGTTCAAGATTTACGAATAATGAATGAGGCTGTAGTTCCTTGACACCCCATGGTGCCTAATCCTTACACTCTATTGTCTGAAATTCCTGAATGAGCCAAGTATTTCTCAGTAATTGATTTAAAAGATGTCTTCTCTTCAGTGCCTTGGCAGAGGAAAGTCAATTTCTATTTGCCTTTGAGGACCCTATGCAGCCAGCTTCTCAGTTAACCTGGACAGTTTTGCCCCAGGAATTTCGTGACAGTCCTCACTTATTCGGATAAAGTTTGTCAAGGGATCTACGAAACTTTAAAAGCTCCGAAGCAGTCGTGTTACAATATACAGATGATATTTTGCTCAGTGCTGAGACAGAAGAAGGTTGTTCACAAGTCTCAGAAGACTTAAGCTTTCTGGCAGGCTGTGGTTACAAGGCATCAAGAATAAAGGCTCAGCTTTGTCAACAATCTGTTAGATATCTGGGCCTAATCATATCAGAAGGGACTAGGGTCATAGGCCTGGAGAGAATTAAACCTATACTAAATCATTCCCTACCTATGACTTTAAGACAATTGAGAGGACTTTTGAGAATCTCAGGCTACTGTGATTCCGGGTTATGGGGAATTTGCCCAGCCTCTACATAAACTTATAGCTGAAACTCAGCAGGACCAAACAGACAAACCGGTTTGGTCTCCAGATACTCAAAAGGCTTTTAAGGTTCTTCAGACTGCTTTCCTGCAAGCTCCCACTCTGAGCTTGCCCACAGGGTTAGAGTTTAATAGGTTTGATACTGAAAGAAAAGGTATGGCCTTGGGAGTTTTGACACAACCCCTAGGGCCTCACCAGCAACCTGTTGCTTATCTAAGCAGAGAATTAGATGTAATTTCACATGGGTGGCCCCACTGCCTAAGAGTAATTGGGGCAGCAGCTTTATTAGCACCTGAAGCTTTAAAAATAATTAATGGATGAAACTTTACTGTACTGACTTCTCATCATATGAGTGGAATCTTAAATTCTAAGTTTAATATTTTGATGACAGACAGCAGGATTCTTAAATATCAGTCATTGTTGTTAGAAGGACCAGTAACTAAGCTTAAAGTTTGTGGAAATTTAAATCCTGCCACTTTCCTTCCTGAGAAGGAAAATGAAACACCTGATCACGATTGTTCCCAATTTCTAACTTTATGCAATTCAAGAAGATCTAATGGATACCCCATTAGACGATCCTGATATGGAAATATTTACAGATAACNTCCTGCCACTTTCCTTCCTGAGAAGGAAAATGAAACACCTGATCACGATTGTTCCCAATTTCTAACTTTAAACTATGCAATTCAAGAAGATCTAATGGATACCCCATTAGACGATCCTGATATGGAAATATTTACAGATAACATTTCTTTTGTTCAGGATGGAAAGCGTAAAACAGGTTACGCCATGGCTACTGCTGAACAGATTTTAGAAGCAAAATCTCTCCCCCAGAGAACTAGTGCTCAGTTAGCAGAGCTTGTGGCTCTGACCCGAGCTCCAGAGTTAAGCAAAGGGCAGCAGGTAAATATCTACACTGTATGCTTATTTGACTTTACATGCTCATGCTGCAATATGGAAAGAAAGGCAGTTTAAAACAGCGACAGGAGAAGCTATTAAACATTTCAGAGAGATCGAGAGACTTTTAACTGCTATATGTTGTTCTAAAGAAGTAGCTGTTATGCATTGCAAAGGGCACAGCAGGGATGGGAGTAAAGTAGCCAATGGTAATCAGTTGGCCGACTGTCAAGCCAGAAAAGCAGCACTTTATGAAACCCCTTTCACTGCAGACGCCTTTGATCTGGACAGATCCTGTGGAACAGGAAAGACCACAATATACTGAGGAAGAATTAGAAAGATACGAAAAAAGAGGAGCAAAGATTACTGATAAAGGATGGTCACCTCTGNCAGCACTTTATGAAACCCCTTTCACTGCAGACGCCTTTGATCTGGACAGATCCTGTGGAACAGGAAAGACCACAATATACTGAGGAAGAATTAGAAAGATACGAAAAAAGAGGAGCAAAGATTACTGATAAAGGATGGTCACCTCTGAGGATGGACGATTAATAATTCCTGAAAGTGCTCAATGGAAAATTCTTAAGGGTTTACACCAGAGTTTTCATTACAGTGCAGAGTACTTACTGGATGGCTTCTCATTTGTTTGAAGGTAAAAATGCAAGGAAAACTTTAAAGGACATTATCAAAAGGTGTGAGGTTTGTCAGAAAATAACCTAAAGACTGAAAAGCTAGCAAAATCTGGGTTACAACGAAGTGGAAAATATTCTGGAGAGGACTGGGAAATTGATTTTACTTATATGCCAAAAGCTAATGGCTATTCTTGTTTACAAGTTTGGGTGGATACTTTTAGTGGATGGATTGAGGCTTTTCCCTGTCTAAGTGAGCAGGCTAAGGAGGTTATAAAGATTTTAATCCATGAAATTATCCCCAGGTTTGGGCTGCCATGGAGGCTTCAGTGTGATAATGGCTCCACCTTTAAAGCTGTTGTAACTCAGCTGCTTTAAAGCTGCTGTCTAAGGCTCTAGGAATAGAATATCACTTACACTGTTCCTGAAGACTCCAATCCTCAGGAAAGGTTGAAAAAGCTAATAACATTATCGAAAAATATCTGCACAAATTAACTCAAGAAACACAGGACACTTGGATTAAAGTCCTACCCATAGCTTGAGAAACCTGTATGCAGATCAGGAAGGAACAGTTAGAACTGGACATGGAACAACAGACTGGTTCCAAACAGGCAAAGCAGTACGTCAAGGCTGTATATTGTCACCCTGCTTATTTAACGTATATGCAGAGTACATCATGAGAAACGCTGGGCTGGAAGAAGCACAAGCTGGAATCAAGATTGCCAGAAGAAATATCAATAACCTCAGATATGCAGATAACACCACCCTTATGGCAGAAAGTGAAGAGGAACTAAAAAGTCTCTTGATGAAAGTGAAAGAGGAGAGTGAAAAAGTTGGCTTAAAGCTCAACATTCAGAAAACGAAGATCATGGCATCTGGTCCCATCACTTCATGGGAAATAGATGGGGAAACAGTGGAAACAGTGTCAGACTTTATCTTTTTGG
>SJYV01037897.1:0-11107 GCA_006410875.1 Neotragus pygmaeus | reverse complement strand
GACACGACTGAGCGACTGAACTGAACTGAACTGATGTTGAAGCTGAAACTGTAATACTTTGGCCACCTGTTGTGAAGAACTGACTCATTGGAAAAAACCCTGATACTTGGATAGATTGAAGGTGGGAGGAGAAGGGGACAACAGAGGGATGAGATGGCTGGATGGCATCACTGACTCGATGGATATGAGTTTGAGTAAGCTCCTGGAGTTGCTGATGGACAGGGAAGCCTGGAATGCTGCTTTTCATGGGGTTCCAAATAGTTGTACGTGACTGAGTGACTGAACTGAACCCTTTCTCACTGGTCCGGTGGAACTTAGTTACAAGGAATTCCAGTGATTTGTTTTCTTATTATTACATGTGAACAGCCTTCTTATGGTTCTCTTATGTTTTAGTGCATGTATCCTTTCAGAGCTAATGAACTTTAATCTGCCTTTTAGTTCAGTGCTAAATTCTTGGGAATTTAGTAGAGTAGATTAATGACTTTTATTTACAAAGTTAGGGATGCATACAGAGAAGGCAATGGCACCCAACTCCAATACTCTTGCCTGGAAAATTCCATGGACAGAGGAGCCTGGTAGGCTGCAGTCCATGGGGTTGCAAAGAGTCGGACATGACTGAGTGACTTCACTNTCTAGTCAAGGCTATGGTTTTTCCTGTGGTCATGTATGGATGTGAGAGTTGGACTGTGAAGAAGGCTGAGCGCTGAAGAATTGATGCTTTTGAACTGTGATGTGGGAGAAGACTCATGAGAGTCCCTTGGACTGCAAGGAGATCCAGCCAGCCCATTCTGAAGGAGATCGGCCCTGGGATTTCTTTGGAAGGAATGATGCTAAAGCTGAAACTCCAGTACTTTGGCCACCTCATGCGAAGAGTTGACTCACTGGAAAAGACTCTGATGCTGGGAGGGATTGGGGGCAGGAGGAGAAGGGGACGACCGAGGATGAGATGGCTGGATGGCATCACGGACTCGATGGACGTGAGTCTGAGTGAACTCCGGGAGATGGTAATGAACAGGGAGGCCTGGTGTGCTGCAATTCATGGGGTCGCAAAGAGTCGGATATGACTGAGTGACTGAACTCAACTGAAGAAAAGGAAGTTGAAAAAAAATACTGAAATCTACACTCTTATTCTCCTGTGTTCTGAGCAGGTGGGCAAAATGATGCTCTTTGAATAACACATTTGAGGAAAAAGTCATCACAGATTATACTTGGCTCTCCTTCCTCATTTTGGATTGACTTTGGTCAAAGGGCTCTTTTGAGGTTGGCGTTCCAAATACAACCACCTCATTGACATGTCAACTACAAACTGGCACTTCCAAGAGCATGTGCCTGTGATTGAACAACAACAATGAGGACATTTGCCATCTGCCTCTGGGGAAATTGAACCTGCCCTGCTGCCGCTATTGACCTTCAACACCCCCAGAGGCAGTCTGAACTCCAGGGGTATTGGAGAGATGCACCCTATGCTCCAGGAAATCTGGTGGAACAGGTCTTTAGATAGTTAAACATTTTCAGGGACTAATTTCATGATCCCAAACCTTGCATCTCTTCATATCTGAGAAATCACTAAATCCCTTCATGGTGACATCAGCTCCTTATGACTAGTGGAGTACCTTTTGTAAAGTAAGCACTTGATTACATTGAACTCCCCTTCACCAGAATCTTATATATTGATCTTCCCCCACGCCTCTTTGGAGCAGTCTCTCAGAGCTACGTAAGGTTCTGTCTCCTGGGCTGCAGTCCTCATTTTGCCCCAAATAAAACTTAATTCACAACTCTCAAGCTGTATATCTTTTTTAGTCAACAGGCATCATTTGCAAACTAAAAGACAAGGAATGAATACAGAGCTTTGACAGCCTTCAACATAGAATAGAGGTGTAGAGAACTTTCTGTTGTTCAGTCATTGTTAAATTAACCATTTCCCTGCAGCTGAAAGCTTCAAGGTGATTTGCTGAAACTTTAAGTTTATATATCAAATTACCTCTCTGTGTACTTATGTGTATATTCCAGGCTAGGGGTTTTGGGGGATCATATTTTGAGGATCACCTTACATTTACTATATGCTCTCTGATTAAAATGTTCCAAAACACAAATCCTGACCCACACAGAAAATGGTCTATTCTCTATTTTCAAGATACTCCTTCTTTAAAAAGAAGAGAATTTCTTTTTATGTGGAGTATAAGAAATACAACGCTGGGAGTTAGAAAGCTTGGATTCCAAAGATGATTGCAAGGAGATTAGATCATATGATTCTGAAATTCTGTGATCTTCTAAGAAATATGATCAGTGAGTCCAGATTTGAGAAAACTGGTATGTCAGCCATAGCATTCATTCATTCAACAATAAATACTTTTAAGTTTTGTGTATAAAGTTGTTAATAAAATAGGCATGAGGCTCTTGTTTTTATGACTTAGCTTACTTCACAAGTGCCTAATTAGTCGGGGTTGTCTAGATTGCTGTGTTGAAAAATACTGAGGTTCAACAGAAGATATTGGTGATTGATTAGCGATGTCCACTATAAGTAAAAGCAAAGTCTTTGTGCATAAATGGCGCCCAGACACTGTTGACTCTTTTTCAGAGGCAACCCCAAACTGTTTCCTGAAAATTACAGAGCTCTACCAAGGGCCCAACATTATATCATTGTTTAAAAACCAGTCTCCTATCTTCCTGAGGAGAGAGAGAGAGAGTGTGTGTGAGTGAGTGTGTGTGTGTGTCTGTCTGTGTGCGCACGCGTGTGCATGCACATGCTCACTTGTGTCTGACTCTTTGAAACCCAATGAACTGTATAGCCCACCAGGTTTCTCTGTCCATAGAATTTTCCATGGCAAGAATACTGGAATGGGTTGCTGTTTCTTTCTCCTGGGGATCTGCCTGACCCAGGGATTGAACCCGCATCTCCTGCGCTGGCAGGCAGATTCTTTACCACTGAGCCACCTGGAAATCCTTCTGATGGAGTGAAAGAGCTATATACAGAATACAGAAGTGATTTAGACTCAGAGGGGATCTTCTATGGTAGTGAGCCGTGTCCAGGTGATACTTCAAGGAGAAGTTTAACCTTATCTGGTATAGATATCCCTGCTGGTTCTGAGAAGTTTAAGAAAATTGACTGATTCCCCCAAAGTGGCTGTAGCAATGGAGAAGTCAACTCATTCTCTTTTAACCCACACTGAGGTATTATTCTGTGTTTCTCAGTTCTGGGCTGATCTTTTTAGCAATTTGCTACTTCAGGTCTACTTATCTGTCAATCACTGTTAAATTCATTTTGCACAGCTGACTGTGGTGTTATCACAGCCTTCCTTATACTAATGCATTTAAGAGTTCCGTGTCTTTGAAAGGCTGCCAACATAGAGGAATAGCTGAAAATGCGACTTCCCAGTCAGACTGTCCTTTTCATGATCAGCCTGTAACTACCATTTGCACTTTTTATCGCTTGAATTCCTTGTTGGTCTGACTGCAGTCATTGATTTTCAACAATATATTTCTCCTGTTGGACTTAAAAAAATTTTTTTCCAACACATGTTGAATGAGGGCTTGTACCAGACGATTTAATATTACAAGCTTCATTTGAAACAGCTCCTATGAGAAACTTATACTCTATTTATTGGGTTGAAAAGCAATCAAATAACATTATAAGGAATACAGGGAAAGCAAAGTGATATGAGAGGAAGATACAGGCATGTTCAAATTCCAGTACTGCTATTTATTAGCTGTTGACCTTGGGTAAGTTAATACTTTACTTCTCTGAACTTCATTTCCGTTATCTGTAAGGTGGACACAGGCAAATCTGCTTGGCTTATAAGGTGGTATAATATGTATGAAAAGCACCTGGAATATAGTTATGCAGGTTACTGTTTTTAGCAATGGTGAAAGTGAAGTTGCTCAGTCGTGTCTGACTCTTTGCAACCCCATGGACTGTAGCTACCAGGCTCCTCTGTCTATGGGATTTTCCAGGCAAGAGTACTGGAGTGGGTTGCCATTTCCTTCTTCAGGGGATCTTCCCAACCTAGGGTCGAACCCAGGTCTCCTGCATTGCAAGCAGATGCTTTACCATCTGAGCCACCAGGGAAGTCAATGGTAACTATTTTAGAATAATTTTAATATTAACAAGTCAGAGAAAAAACATGCGAGAGATATTAGGAACATGCAATTTCTAGACTTCGGTTTTGACTTAGATCCTAGGATCATCGAGGATGCCATGGCTGCTGTTATTCAGGTTTGGCAGGGTGTGTGGTTAGGATCATTTGTTAGGGGTCTCCCTCCCTGCCTCTCCCTTTACCACACTTTCTGCCTCTTTTCCTTTAAGGGGAGTTCTGTGGAGAAAGAAAGAGCTTGGAGGAATGGCCCTTGAAGAGTGCTGTGTGCTTAGGGTATAATCCCAGAAACTTAGATAATATTTTAAGACCATGTCCACTGGTTAATATAACATAGAGAAAAAAATGCCTATGAAGATAGGTATGGAGCCCAGAACTGTCTGATGGCTTCCTGCAGCCTGGAGACTGCTATCTCCTTCCCACACTGATGCATCAGCTCTCAAGAGGCTCCAGGAAAATAATCAGAAAGCAATAAAGCTGCCTTGTAGAGCTATGACCCTTTACCTCTTTTTTCTCCACAGCTTTATTGAGCTATAACTGACAAATAAACATTATATATATTTAAGGTGTACAACTTGATGTTTTGATATACACATACATTGTGAAATAATCACCACAATCAAGTTAATTAACATATTCATCTTTTAAACTTCCAGTAGATGGGTCCTGATTCCCTGTACAACTCTTTGATGTAACAAAAGATGCTAATTAGCTGATTGGAATTTCAAAATCCCTATTCACCAACAGCTCAACTGTTACAGCTGAATGGATGGCAAGTTCACTCAAGCAGCCAGTGGTTTATTCGTTCCTCTGCTCAATTAGGTCCCTAGAATGTTCATGTTGGANTGAACTGTATAGCCCACCAGGTTTCTCTGTCCATAGAATTTTCCATGGCAAGAATACTGGAATGGGTTGCTGTTTCTTTCTCCTGGGGATCTGCCTGACCCAGGGATTGAACCCGCATCTCCTGCGCTGGCAGGCAGATTCTTTACCACTGAGCCACCTGGAAATCCTTCTGATGGAGTGAAAGAGCTATATACAGAATACAGAAGTGATTTAGACTCAGAGGGGATCTTCTATGGTAGTGAGCCGTGTCCAGGTGATACTTCAAGGAGAAGTTTAACCTTATCTGGTATAGATATCCCTGCTGGTTCTGAGAAGTTTAAGAAAATTGACTGATTCCCCCAAAGTGGCTGTAGCAATGGAGAAGTCAACTCATTCTCTTTTAACCCACACTGAGGTATTATTCTGTGTTTCTCAGTTCTGGGCTGATCTTTTTAGCAATTTGCTACTTCAGGTCTACTTATCTGTCAATCACTGTTAAATTCATTTTGCACAGCTGACTGTGGTGTTATCACAGCCTTCCTTATACTAATGCATTTAAGAGTTCCGTGTCTTTGAAAGGCTGCCAACATAGAGGAATAGCTGAAAATGCGACTTCCCAGTCAGACTGTCCTTTTCATGATCAGCCTGTAACTACCATTTGCACTTTTTATCGCTTGAATTCCTTGTTGGTCTGACTGCAGTCATTGATTTTCAACAATATATTTCTCCTGTTGGACTTAAAAAAATTTTTTTCCAACACATGTTGAATGAGGGCTTGTACCAGACGATTTAATATTACAAGCTTCATTTGAAACAGCTCCTATGAGAAACTTATACTCTATTTATTGGGTTGAAAAGCAATCAAATAACATTATAAGGAATACAGGGAAAGCAAAGTGATATGAGAGGAAGATACAGGCATGTTCAAATTCCAGTACTGCTATTTATTAGCTGTTGACCTTGGGTAAGTTAATACTTTACTTCTCTGAACTTCATTTCCGTTATCTGTAAGGTGGACACAGGCAAATCTGCTTGGCTTATAAGGTGGTATAATATGTATGAAAAGCACCTGGAATATAGTTATGCAGGTTACTGTTTTTAGCAATGGTGAAAGTGAAGTTGCTCAGTCGTGTCTGACTCTTTGCAACCCCATGGACTGTAGCTACCAGGCTCCTCTGTCTATGGGATTTTCCAGGCAAGAGTACTGGAGTGGGTTGCCATTTCCTTCTTCAGGGGATCTTCCCAACCTAGGGTCGAACCCAGGTCTCCTGCATTGCAAGCAGATGCTTTACCATCTGAGCCACCAGGGAAGTCAATGGTAACTATTTTAGAATAATTTTAATATTAACAAGTCAGAGAAAAAACATGCGAGAGATATTAGGAACATGCAATTTCTAGACTTCGGTTTTGACTTAGATCCTAGGATCATCGAGGATGCCATGGCTGCTGTTATTCAGGTTTGGCAGGGTGTGTGGTTAGGATCATTTGTTAGGGGTCTCCCTCCCTGCCTCTCCCTTTACCACACTTTCTGCCTCTTTTCCTTTAAGGGGAGTTCTGTGGAGAAAGAAAGAGCTTGGAGGAATGGCCCTTGAAGAGTGCTGTGTGCTTAGGGTATAATCCCAGAAACTTAGATAATATTTTAAGACCATGTCCACTGGTTAATATAACATAGAGAAAAAAATGCCTATGAAGATAGGTATGGAGCCCAGAACTGTCTGATGGCTTCCTGCAGCCTGGAGACTGCTATCTCCTTCCCACACTGATGCATCAGCTCTCAAGAGGCTCCAGGAAAATAATCAGAAAGCAATAAAGCTGCCTTGTAGAGCTATGACCCTTTACCTCTTTTTTCTCCACAGCTTTATTGAGCTATAACTGACAAATAAACATTATATATATTTAAGGTGTACAACTTGATGTTTTGATATACACATACATTGTGAAATAATCACCACAATCAAGTTAATTAACATATTCATCTTTTAAACTTCCAGTAGATGGGTCCTGATTCCCTGTACAACTCTTTGATGTAACAAAAGATGCTAATTAGCTGATTGGAATTTCAAAATCCCTATTCACCAACAGCTCAACTGTTACAGCTGAATGGATGGCAAGTTCACTCAAGCAGCCAGTGGTTTATTCGTTCCTCTGCTCAATTAGGTCCCTAGAATGTTCATGTTGGAAAAGAAATTAATGGTCAACTAATTAATCCCCCCGCCCCCGCCCTCGCCCCGCAGTCTAAAATTGAGTAGACTGAAGCTTAGTGAAATGGAACTTGGGTGAGGTCACGCTGACAGCAACAAAGCCTGAGCAGAAGCCTGGTTTTGATATTTTATTACCAAAGAATGCAAATTTTTTTTAAGGTTATAAAGACATTTAAGATAAAGAATCAAACTGAAACTGTCCCTTCTCAAACAACTATTTCTGATTCTTTGATGTTGGGAAAATTGTACTTACCTTGCTGAGTTTGGAAGCCACATCCCAAAAGGCTCTAACGAACATAAAAGTTACAATACAAATCATGAATGTAAAGCAAGTGCAACATCAGTGGCTTAGGGGCAGAATTACCAGGAATAATCTTCAGGTGCCTTTGCAAGACTAAGTACCTAATTTTCTCTGAATAATTTTGCACAGAAAATGTTTTAGTTTTCTACCCCAACCTGTATAAACTTCAGGACCCACAAAACCTGATTTGCCCTTAGGTAACTCTCTAAGGGATCATAGTGGGGATGCTTGGAGTCCACTGATTTGCACCTGCTACCTGGCTGACCTTGGAGAGGTTACTAGAGATCTTAGTGTATCTGTTTCCTCACTTGTAAAAGGCAGATAATGAAACTGATCTCCTAGAGTTGTTGCATGCCTTAAGCAAGGTAAGATGGGGAAAGTCTTCAGTTTAATGCCTGGCCCAGAACAAACCTGCAATAAAGGGGCTTTTGTATTATGTAGGGAGGTTGTCGGATATAGCGATTAAGAAAGTGGGTCTTAGAACCAGGTATACCTGTATTCAAATTTCTGTTTTATGTTACAATACTTACTGTATTATCTTGGGCAACTTAGTATTTCTTAGAGCCCTAGTTTTTTCATCTTTAAGACAGGATACTAAAACTTAATCAATACAGTAGTTTGAGATTAAATGAGATGGTGTAAAGTGCTCATCAGAGTTGCTTTTGCCTGCAAGTAACATCAAGAACAAACATTTAAAACAGCTTAAAACAGTGACTTTTCATCTTTTTGACTACAGCCCACAATAAGAAATAGATCTTACGTTATTCCTCAGTGTAAAAATACACATTATCACAGGACTAACATGTGAATCAAATTTGATTATGTATATGATCAAGCTTCATATAGTATTCTAGAATGGTAAAATATGAGCATGGTATCTGAATTCAGGCATTTCCCAAAATATGCCACAATAGCATTGGTATCCCCATATGTGACGTGCTTGTATTTTTCTTCTATCTTCTATATCATTTTAATTTACTTTTTAAATTTAAGTACAGTTGATTTACATTATATGTTTCAGGTGTATAACATAGTGATTCAATATTTTTACAGGCTGTAGTCCATTTAAAGTCATTATAAAATATTGTACTGTATTCCTTGTGCTGTACAGGAGACCTATGGGGCTTATTCATTTTATACATAGTATTTGTACCTCTAATCCCCTACCCCTGTTTTGATCCTCCTGCTTTCTCTCCCCCTATTGGCAACCACGAGTTGGTTCCATGTATCTCTGAGTCTATCTTGGTTTTGTTATATTCATTCATTTGTTTTATTCTTTAGATTTCATATACGAGTAATAACATACAGTATTTGTCTTTCTCTGTCTATCTCACTAAGCGTAATATGCTCGAGATCCACCCTTGTTATTACAAATGCCATATGTCACAAATGGCAAATTTTCATTCTTTTTATGACTGAGTAATATTCCACTTATCCATTCATCTATAGATGGACACTCAGGCTGCTTCCATATCTTAGCTATTATAGTAAATAAAGCTGCTATGAACATGCATCTTTTCAAATTTGTTTTCTTTGGATATATACCCAGAAATGGAATTGATGAATCATATTTCTATTTTTAGTTTTCTGAGGAACTTCCATGTCTTTTTCCATAGTGGTTGCACCTATTTATTATCCCACCGATGTTATAGGGTTCTCTTTTCTCTACATCCTCGCCAACATTTGTAATTTGTACACTTTTTGATGGTAGCCTGTTTTCATTTGAACTTCTCTGACTAGCAATGTTGAGCATCTTTACATGTGCCTGTTGGCCATCCATATATCTTCTTTGGAAAAAAGTCTATTCTAATCTTTTGTCCATTGTTAATTGCTTCTTTAAATATTTAATTGTATGAGCTCTTCATATATATTTTGGATATTAACTCCTTGTCAGTCATGTCATTTGGAAATATTTTCTCTTATTTGGTAGACTGACTTTTCATTTTGGTGATGGTTTCCTTTGCTCTGCAAAAGCTCTTAAGTTTAAGTCCCATTTGTTTGTTTTTGCTTCTGTTTCCTTCACCTTAAAGACAGATCCAAACATTACTGTTTATGCCAAAGATTGTTCTGTGTATTCTTCTCAGAGTTTTATGGTTTCTGGTCTTATATTTTGGTCTTTAATCCATTTTGAGTTTATTGATGTACATGATGTGAGAAAATACTGTAATTTATTCTTTCACATGTAGCTGTCCAGTTTTCCCAGCAGCACTTAACTGAAAAGCCTGTCTTTTCCCCATTGTAAATTCTTGCTTCCTTTGTTGTAGATCAATTAACCCAAACTGAGTGGATTTATTTCTGGGCTCTTTATTCTGTCCCCTTGATCTATACATCTGTTTTTGTGCCAATACCAAACTGTTTCAGTTACTATAGCTTTGAAGTACAGTCTGAAGTCAGGGAGTGTGATCCTCCAGTTTTGTTCTTTTTCTCAACATTTCTTTGGGTATTTGGGGACTTTTGTGGTTCTATATAAATTTTAGGATGATTTGTTTCTAGTTATGTGAAAAATGTCCTGGGCATCTTGATAGATATTTTGTTAAATCTCTAGGTTGCTTTGGTTAGTATGAACATTTGACAATATTAATTCTTCCAATCTGTGAACATGAAATATCTTTCAGTTTTTTTGTATCATCTTCAACTTGTCCCTAATGTTTTATAGTTTTCAGAACATAGGCCTTTTGCTGCCTTAGTTAAGTTTCTTTCTAGGTATCTTATTATATTTCATGTGATTTTAAACTGGACTATTTTCTTGCTTTCTCTGAAAGTCCATTATTAGTGTATAGAAAAACAATGTATGTCTTGCATCCTGCAATTGTACTGAATGCATTTATTAGTTCTTATAGTTTGTGTCAGGGTTTCATATATATAGTAACATGTCATCTTCAAATGGTGACAGTATTGCTTCTTTTTTCCAATTTGGATGCCTTTTAGTTTTTTTCTTGCCTAATTGCTCATATGTTGAATAAAAGTGACAAGAGTAGACATCCTTTCCTTGTTTCTGATCTTAGAAAAAATGTTTTCAGTTTTTTGCCAGAGTATGATGTGGTTTGTCTTTTATGGCCTTTATTATGTTGAGGTACATTCCCACTATACCCACTTTGTTGAGAGTTTTTATCATTAATAGATGTTGAACTCTGTCAAATACTTTTTCTGCAACAATTGATATGATCATATGATTTTAACTGTTTGTTAATATGACATATCACATTGACTAACTTGTGGAGCTTGACTCTCCCTTGTATCCTTGGGATAAATCCAACTTAATAATGGTATATGATCCTTTTAATGTATTGTTGAATTCAGTTTGCTTAATATTTCTTGAGGACTTTTGCGTCTCTCTTCATCAGGAATGTTGAACTGATTTTGGTATGAGGGTCTCATAAAAATGAGTTTGAGAAAGATAGGTATTATTTATTTTATAAATGTTTGGTACAATTCCCCTGTGAAGTGGTCTGATCCTGGACTTGTGTTTGCTGGGAGGTATTTTTTAATTACAAATTCAGTGTCACTACTATTGATTGATCTGCTTAGATTGTCTGTTTCTTCCTGATTACAATCATCTTGGAAGATTGTATAGTTCTAGAAATGTACCCATCTTATCTCCATTATATTGACTCATTTCTTTTTCAGTTTACTTGGGTCCTGTGTTTTTATTGATGACCCTTTAAAATTTTATCTTTAAAAAAAACACA
>SJYV01037896.1:0-14280 GCA_006410875.1 Neotragus pygmaeus | reverse complement strand
TATAAGTATAGAGAGATGTACTATTAACTTTAAAATTCCCAGCTATTTAAAATAAGAGTCTTCTGAAATAATTCACACACACATACATACATACATACATATAATCATTCATTAATATTCCAAAATGCTAAAACAATCGAATGAATTATATTTTTACAGGTTCTTAATTTCATAAGCTCTCTATTTAAATGACTCTAAGAATGCAGTGAAAGAAGATACTTTTGTTTTCTAAAAAGAAGATGGACAAGAATTTAAAGATATTATTGTCTTTAGTAAAAGGATTTGCTATACCTTTAGCTGGTGGTGCCTCCACTTTTTTAGGAACAGGAGCAGGTGCTTCAGGTACTGCTTTCTTAACCACTTTAGGCACTTGAAAGATATTTTACAGACATTTTGAAAAACAACATGCAATAAACAGAACAACTACCATATACAAAAAAAATCCAAACACAAAACATTGACTTATTTTACAAAAGATATTAGCAACCTAAATGGTAATTACACATATGAAGTACTGACTCTAAAGGTGAGAGGAATATTACTTGGAAATCCTGTAAGCAAACAAAGGTTTGCATAAACTATGCAAAGGACTGTCATAGTCTTTAGCAATGAAAGCCTAAGAATTATTCTCAAGGGCGAACACCATAGAAATAGGTTTTCCCCCACTTTCCTACTGAAGAAAAACACTAAGGATTGAAAACTAGGAGAAAGTATTACAATAGCAGCTGACCAGAAAAAATCAAGGTGTCAATAACATAAAATTCTCTCTCTCATTCTAACTGTACTGCAAATGCAGTGGAACAAGTTGTGCAAAGAAAAGGGACACAAAGTTTCAGGTGTTTATCATAAGTAATCTTCAATTTATCATTGATGTGATGTAGGTAAAGTAGACTGATGAATATTAGGTTTAGATGACTTCTGGGAAAGATAGCGAAGGAATGTCCAATCCATAAAATCAGCTGTACCTCTAGGTGGCGCCACCTCCTCAACCTCCTCTACGATAGGTGGTTCCTCTGGGATCTCCTCTTCTGGAATAGGCTCTTCAGGCTCCTCAAACACTTTAAAAGGATTAGTACTTTGTAAATTATTTTTATAATCCATTTGGATATTAGACTAAAATGATACATCTGAAAGCTGAGGTTGTGTGATCAGCATAGGTAACTCAGCCTTCTAAATACATGTGAAAACTCACTCATCCTTGAAAAAAGCCTTACTGAGTCTTCAAAATACATTAGGCCCTTCCTGGAATTTTACAACTGGAAAGGATTCAATTTAAATTACTCTTTTTATTGGAGGTGGATTTTTTTGAAGTCAAGCATTCACTTAGGAGTCAAAGTCAGACTTTCTGTACCAGTTACTCAGGTTTAACTAAGAACTCCTCTTGGAGAAACTAATCCCACAGTTACCAACCAAGTCACGTGATGAAAAGTTTCCCATGGCAAACACAGTTTCCCTTCAAAGATTATCATTAAAGTAAAACAAACAATGAACAATCACACATGTAAGAAAAGAGATTCCAATGGTTTTGTTTTGCCTATCCAATTTCTACTAGGTAGAGAATATTTTCTTGTAGAGTCTGAGTATGTTTATTTTCTGGAGTGAAGTATGCAAATACCTCTTGAAAATATTAGACAAAGTAAGATAATAATGCTTTTGAAAATGCTATTTTCTTAGAAAGTCATCTACCTTCAACAGGTGGAACTTCCTCTTCTTCAGGGACAATGATGCGTTTTTCTTCCACCTTCTTAGGCACCTCAGGAACTTAAAAGATATTGATTGTTTTAGGCACTTAAAATGCAAAAACCAGGAGGAGCACATAAAGACCTAAGTTCCCTATTTTTCAACACAAGAGAACTAATAACAGAATACACATGCACCAGATGAAACATTGACGTTTCACAGCATCGCTAACCAGACAAAAATCAGAGGTTGGTGGTTCAAGATAAACACCATTCTATCTTTTACTGCTGGAGCCCCTGCTTTTTTAGGAAGAGCAGTGGGTACTTCAGGGACTGGTTTCTTAGTTATCTCAGGCTCTTTAAAGATATATAAGTTTAGTATTTTTATTTTATTGTTGTTTACAAACAACATACATAGATCAACATAAAATACGCAAACACAGAGTAGAAGAACTGACATAGAACAAATATGGGTGCAGCAGAGTTTCAAGTGATGGCTACACAACAGAGCGCACAGTGCAAACGCTTATGTGGAACATCCGTCTCTCCGTGAAGAGCATCACAGTTCCACAGCGGAGGGCAGCAAACACACCTCTGTTGGGAGTGATGTACCTTTGGCAGGAGGAGGCACTGCTTTCTTAAGACTGGGTGGAGGCGCCTTCTTTTCTGGTTCAGGTTTCTTAGGCACCACGGGCACTTCAAAGATATTATTTTGTAAGTTCAGTTTCATGAACACAGAGACAACGGACACCACAATATTGTAAGTTATGTTAACCGATACTGGGAAATGGGCCATTCTGGCATTTACAGGTGAAGAAAGAAATGGCAGTGTCTAATTTGCTTGGGAAGAGCAGTACCTTTGGCAGGAGGAACCTCCTCTTTCTTGGGAATGATCACTTTCTTCTCTGGCACTTTCTTCTTAACCTCAGGCACTTTAAAGACATCATTTAATGATAAGAATTTATTGTAAAGGACAAAAAAGAGAGAACACAAGAAGTTCACACACAGAGAGACTAACATGCAACAGTCGCTCGGGACAGGGATGCAGTGTAAGTCGGGAGCCCAAAGGTAAGGATAGAATTAGGTGTCTTGGAGGAAGGGAGTAGCAACCTATTTGAATACCAGAGGATAGATGCTATCATTTCATCCCCTTAAATTTCACTAGAAATTTATTAAATCATTATCTATAAGATACTTCTAAATTCTTACAGTCCAATGAAGGATCAGCTTTACTGTTTCGCTGATTATAAGACTATTTAACCTAGTGGAAAGGTCATGCTTATTTTAAGTAGTAATGTCATAAATTTTGCAGAAAATATTGAGCTTTAAGGCATAAATATATACTGTCCCATACTATGCACTGATTGAATAGGATAAATCTGGATACTATTCATTCAATCATAGAGTCCTTCTATGTACCATACTTTCTTTTGTCCTCACAGTAATATCTGAGCCCACTAGGACTGATATTAGTTTCGTCACTTTTTAGGCTTAGATTAAAGGACTTGCTCAGGCTAACACAGCAAGATACATATTCAAGGCTAAAATCAAAACCTGCTGGGCTACCATTTATATGTATGTATCAGAAGACATATGCTATTAATCAGTGTTTTCACAAATGTATTAATCTTTTATCTTTTCATCTTGATGTTCTAAAGACACTTTATATAAATGATTGAAGGATGATGTTTAGGAAGATTAGATCGTCACATTTTTCAGGGGCTTTTTGCATTGATAACTTAGCCTTGTAAAATATCTATATGGAAATTATGATGTTTAATAAAATTATAGGGAATTGGGTAGAACTTTGGGGGAAAATTTAACACTTCTCTTCATCTTTATTCCTGAATACTGCTTTATAGCCAATTAAAAGTGGATATCAGAGTTCTTGAACATTTTCAGCAGTTAATGTGACTAGTTCATAAACATAAAGTTTCCTAAATCTCAGTTCTGCTATCATTTTTCTGGTGAAACTATGGATAAAGAATGTATATGTATTTGGGGGAGGTGTACCTTTAGGCGGTGGAGGTTCCACTTTTTTAGGAGCTGGAACAGGGACTTTCTTCTCTGGTACAGGTTTCTTTGGCACTTCAGGCACTTTAAAACATTCGTTTTAAAACATTAAAAAATCACATGTACAGTACTGGATATGCAACGAAAAGACACATGAGAATAGGACCACAAACAATGAGATAACCTTCTATGCCATGAAACCTGAAAAGATGTTCAGATTACTTACAATAAACAGAGACACATAAGACAGACACAAAATAACAAGAGCACACATGTCTGGAATATTCTCTAAGATTTAGATGGTAGGAAACATAGAGTATAGCATCATAGATAAAATTAGAGATGAACAACAGGACAGAACGGCAGGATTCAACACAAAAGAGGCCTGAGGACTTCAAGAAGAGCTGCTATACCTCGCGCAGGTACTGGCACTTTGGGCTTAATTTCTGGAAGAACTTCTTCTTTTTCAGGTACCACTTCTTCCTCAGGTACAAATTCTTCCTCCTCAGGCGGAATTTCCTCTTCTTCAGGAGGAACTTCCTCTTCCTCTGGAAGAATCTCCTCCTCCTCTAGTGGAACTTCTTCCTCAGGTGAAATTTCCTCTTCCTCTGGTGGAACTTCTTCCTCAAGGATAACTTCTTCTTCCTCATGGAGAAATTCCTCTTCAAGAACAATTTCTTCTTTATGTACAACTTTCTCTTCCCGGAGGAGAGCTNTCAGGAGGAACTTCCTCTTCCTCTGGAAGAATCTCCTCCTCCTCTAGTGGAACTTCTTCCTCAGGTGAAATTTCCTCTTCCTCTGGTGGAACTTCTTCCTCAAGGATAACTTCTTCTTCCTCATGGAGAAATTCCTCTTCAAGAACAATTTCTTCTTTATGTACAACTTTCTCTTCCCGGAGGAGAGCTACAGGAACTGGAACTGGAACTGGCTCACGTTTCTTTGGCACTTGAAAGATATTTGTCAAGCGGACAAGCATCACTTTTATGTACAATAGTCAAAACAGTGGGACAACATGAAAAGCTAATATTCTGTAGTCAAAAAGCATCAACTGTTACCAACATAAGTCATTATAATTAGTGAGGCTGTAGAATGCCAGTTAGTTAGGCTTTTTGTTTTGGGTTTGTTAGAGATTAATGTACCTTTGGGTGGGGGAGCCTCCACTTTTTTCGGAATAGGCGTTGGCTTCTTTTCTTCTGGGAGGACCTTTTTGGGCACCTCTGGCACTTTAAAGATATTATTTTTCTTTAAGAATGTGTTCATTTACGTGTCTTAGAGCAATAGACATAGAAAAGAATCACGAAATATCTGACTTAAATATTTCTAACAAGACAGACAATTGTTTAAACCACATAATGTTATGGGAGAATTTATATATGAATATATATAAATATTGGGCTTCCCCAGTGGCTCATGGTAAAGAATTCGCCTGCAATGCAGGAGACTTGGGTTCGATCTCTGGGTTGGGAAGATTCCATGGAGGAGGGCACGACAACCCACTCCAGTATTCTTGCCAGGAGAATCCCCACGGACAGAGGAGCCTGGCAGGCTTCAGTCTATGGGGTCGCAAAGAGTCGGACATCCCTAAAGTGACTGAGCATGCATGCACGCACGCATATGTAAATGTAAGGTTTGTTTTTTTTTTTTCCCATGGACTTTACATGGTGAAGTGATGTACCTTTTGCTGGTGGAGCCTCTACTTTCTTAGGAGCAGGAACCGGCACCTTCTTCTCAGGCACAGGTTTCTTGGGCACTTCCGGCACTTTAAAGAAATGATTAGAGAAACAGTTGATCCAACCTAGAACTTTGAATCCAAGCATAGTCTCAAAAAGATTATGACAAGGTCATAAGGGTATGACCACATTGTTTCAGGAAGCATTTTACTTTTAAAATAAAATCTTTTCTTTTCCATGAAGGAATACTAATGCATTGCAACTCCAAGTAACACAGAGTTTAATTATTTACTCATGTGCAGATTTGAAGTGTAAAAAATGTTTATGACATTGCAAGTTCATGTACCTTTGGCAGGCGGAGCTTCCACCTTTTTGGGAACTGGTACTGGCACTTTCTCCTCTGGTACAGGTTTCTTGGGTACTTCAGGAACTTTAAAGACATAAAATAGGGTTAGTGTCACATTTTTTACCCATAGGTTAAGAATTTAGCAGTTTCAGGCCACTTGAAGTATCATAGATATTTGAACAATTTCACTTGAAGATTGAAAATAATAATTACAATAGCCACAAAACAAAGGCCTGGAAATGCACAAAAATTAAGATAAAGAACACTGAATAAATGTAGACTGCTTTTAAAGACAACACACAATGTCTGGTAAATGATGATTTTGCCCATCTTCATATTACAATAAAAATTTATTTTATTCTAAGAACTTGACACTAAAGAGAAGGAGTCAAACATCAATCACCAGTATGCTTTGATGGTAAAATTCAGAGATGGATCCACAATAAACTGCTCCAGTTACCAGCTGGGGGGGNTGATATATAATTGATGTATAACATTTTATTCATTTCAGGTATGATTTGATATTTGTTTATATTGAAAATGATCATCACAATAAGTTTAGTGTTTAATATACATCTCTACACTTACAAAATTTTTCATTCTTGTGATGAGAACTTTCCAGATCTCCTCTCTAAGAAACTTTCAAATATTCCAGACTGTATTATTAACTATAATCACTATGTGTACATTACATCCCATGACCTGTTTATCTTATAACGAGAAGTTTATATATTTGGGTTGCCTTCATCCATTTTGCCCACTTCCTCTTTCTCAGAGTATTTATATAAATTTTATTTTAATTATAATAATTTTGTTTAGAAAAATGACAAAAATCATGTCATGTGTGCTTCAGAATAAATTGTGGTGAGCTGTAAAAAGTAATTTAATTAAAAAGGCGGGGGGGAGAAAAGGCAGGAAGGAGGGAAGGAAAGAAAAAAGTTTTTAGACTTCCTTAAAATTAAATTTAAAAATACTTACTGACAGCATGTGCAGATACTGATCACCAAAATGATAAAAATTACCATAACTGCTATCAAGCAAATCACCAAAATCTGCCCTCTGTCTCCTCTTAGGTAAAACAGGTCAACTCTCTCACATCTGGCCCCAGCATAGCCTTCATCACAGCTATAAAAATAGAACAAAAACAGGGAAACAAGTTCAAAAAGTAAAAGACTTTTAAGAATCTCTACTATTTCTTTGTTGAAGAAATTAACACTTTTTTCATTATTTGGAATTAACAAAAGGTACAATTCCTTTAAACAAAATGTGTTTAAGTTGTACAATCACTGTGTTTATGAGAAATTTCATTCTTTGCTAAAAATCTGTCATCCTTTGAACATCATTAACAATATGTCTAAGATAAATAAACGGGGAGGGTAACACTAAAATCTACCTTGAAATTTTAGATTCTGAGTTTGAAAGGGAGGGGGTGATAAAATCCCCTATAGAGCACTCTCAAGTGTTTAAATATCCCCGGACAGGGAATTCAAAAATCCCCAGGATTTCCCATTTCATCAGAGGGTGATACAAAGAGTTTCAGTGTGTCTGAGTTCTCCTATTATAAATTATATTTAAAGTATATGGTTTTATATTATCAAACATGGAACGTACACAAAGCTCTGTAAATGTTTATGGGACTCCTCTCCACACACCTTCCCCCACCCCCTGGCCTCTCTTTTGATCTTCCACACATCAGTTCTGGTTCTAATGCTTGTAGGAGTCACAGATTAGGTTAAGTCTCTTCCATCCACCACCTCCCCAACTGCATCCCCTCAAAACACAATAGATGTCCTGTCCAGTTCCTTTATCTGATCCTCTAAAGCCACAGTTTCCGATCTGTGCACCGTTCCCTGTGTGCTTATTAGCTTGGTCATGTTTGACTCTTTGGGGACACCACAGACTGTAGCCCATCAGGCTCCTCTGTCCATAGGATTTTTCAGGCAAGAATACTGGTGTGGGTTACCATTTCCTCCTCCAGGGGATCTTCCCCACCCAAGGATCAAACCTGTGCCTACTGTATTGCAGGGAGATTCTTTACCCTCTGAGTCACTGGGAAGCCCCACCTATCCCTCTGCTCTCTGAAGGCCCCTTTGCTGCATGGCCATGGTAAAGTGAAGTAATCAGAAATCAGCAAGCTCTCCAAATGCCCCAATTCCCCCTCTCATCCTCTCATCAACTTCATCAATACAGTCCTGAGTTGACCTCAACTTAGCAGATGCCCCCTGTCTGAAGTTACAGTTACAGAGCCATTTGACCAAACGGCACTCAGCCACCTAAAATTCAGTAATCTGGGGACTGTCCACTGCAGTCCCTGACTTGTGTCAGATGCCTAAAGGATGCACAAAAAGTTTGTCTGAAGATATTTGAAAACCAAAATGATATGCTATAGCATCACTACTTTTGGCTGAAAAATATCTTTTCTTTTTTTCTCCTCAGACTCATTCCAAACACAAAGAGATACTGGTCATATACGTAATAATTTAAATCTCAGAAAGATGAAGCTCTGCTTCTTAGAAAGATGACTGTAATTTCATGTTTTGTTGCTATTGTTTGTTTAAGAAGATATCTGTTGCCAGGCCATTCTAGAATCTATGTCTGACAAAAAGCCAAGGCAGTTAGTTCCCACAAAGCCTTATTTCTCAAGTAAGGAGGTCCCTGACTGATGATATTGTAGCTGCTACAATGATTTTTAAAAAAAGAAAAACTAGCTCAGTCACAGCCATCAGTTGAAAGATGAGGCTCTATGCAAGCAAAGGAGAAAAAAACCATCTAAAGTCATCTATTGCAAAATGACCCCAGGATGTATGAGGGAAAATTGCTTCCTGCAAGATAGCTAGACTCTTCATTGCAAGGTCAAAATAACAGGAAGAGAGCTTAGAAATATCTGAAATGTCAGAAAATCTCTTGCACATAGAACTGGAAATAGGGGAAGAATCACTTTTAATTGCAAGTGTGGGAGGGAGGCTTTAATGGGTTTTTTTTTTTTTAAGGTTATAATTAAAATCTAAAATATAGTCTCCTCTAATTAGCTGGAATGTTTCTCTAACAAATTTACTAAATACTTCATTTTTAAACAATAACTTTGCCCATAAAGTACATGGCAATTACTTGTTACTCTTTTAGAATGTTTTCCTAATTATAAGCTCTGGTTTCAGTTACTCACCCATGCTTTAAATGAATTTCTCAGTAAGCAGTCCTTCCTATTAGCTATAACCCAGTGAAGCTATGTAGAAGGTCAAACCCTTACACAACTAGTTACAATGACTCATGTTATTTCACTGCTCATCTAATTAATAACGTATCAGCTAATGGTCATTTCAGTGGGAAAGGAAGAAGAAAGGGTAAAAGATGCTAGCAAATGTTTAATAAATGCTGAGCAAATGAATGACTTTTTATTTAATAAACATCTTATAAGTTAAAAATACCATTTAAAGATGCTATGACCCTTGAGGACTTTGGGATCTTTGTTCTGAAATAATCACTAGGCACTATTGTAAGAACTTTATAAGTATTAACTAATTTATCCTTATAACAACCTTTGAAGTAGTATTATTGACCCCTTTTGGAAGATGGAGAAACTGAGACATAGAGAAAGTCGGTGAGTGGGGGCTAGGATTCAAATGCAGGAAGTCTGGCTTCCAAGTTGTCCAACCACATGTAACACTGCCCAGGGATCAAACCCTCATCTCCTGAGGCTCCTGCCTGGCAGGCAGATTCTTTACCGGATGAGCCGTTGGGCTTCTAAGGTGGCTCAGGGATACAGAATTCACCTGTCTCCTGCAAGAGACTTGGGTTCAAGGGTTCAGTCCCAGGGTGGGGAAGATCCCCTGGAGAAGGAAATGGCAATCCACTCCAGTGTTCTTATCTAGGAAATCCCATGGACAGAGGAGCTTGGCTGGCTACAGTCCATGGGGTGGCAAAGACTCGGACATGATTTAATGACTAAACAATAACAAGTGAGCTGTGCCATCTAAAATAAAAGTTATGTATCTGGCTATCATCCCCNTGGCAACCCACTCCAGTATTCTTGCCTGGAGAATTCCATGGACAGAGGAGCCTGGCAGGCTACAGTCCACTGGGTTGCCAAGAGTTGAACATGACCGAGCGACTAAGTTTTTTATACACTCATGATATGAGTGGTGGTATACCTTTTGCTGGTGGGGCTTCCTTCTTTTTGGGAACAGGAACAGGTTTCTTCTCTTCTGGGACAGGTTTCTTGGGTACCTCAGGCACTTTAAAGATATTATGAAGAATTTTGGAAATGTTGCAGAAAAAGATATAAAATGTGAAAAGCAATTGCAGAAATCATGCTTCACCCCTATAAATGTCTTTTCCTAATAACAAGCAGAATTGGTCATTGGTGTTAATACACCCCAGCATTTAACCAAACTGGACACTAAGGATGTTGCTGCTTATCCCTTGGCAGGAGATGTAATCTACCTTTGACTGGTACCACTTCTTCAGTCATGAGTTCCTCTTCCTCATGAATGTACTCTTCCTCATGAATGTATTCTTCCTCATGAATGTACTCTTCCTCATGAATGTATTCTTCCTCATGAATGTACTCTTCTTCTTCTTCTCCTTCTTCATAATATTCCTCTACATGGGTTACAACTTCCTCTTCAAAGGCAATCTCTTCTGGTTCTTCTCTTTTAGGTACTTCAGGCACTTTAAAGACATTATTTTTAGGTTGGATATTTTNCTTCCTCATGAATGTATTCTTCCTCATGAATGTACTCTTCTTCTTCTTCTCCTTCTTCATAATATTCCTCTACATGGGTTACAACTTCCTCTTCAAAGGCAATCTCTTCTGGTTCTTCTCTTTTAGGTACTTCAGGCACTTTAAAGACATTATTTTTAGGTTGGATATTTTCCCAATTACTTGATAAAATGAAGATACACTAGGAACATGGCCATTTGTAATAGAAGAAGGAATAAGCTTCATTTTTTTCCCACAGAACTTTACACACAGAACTGAACATGAATTTCATACCAAAAAAGACAAACGACACATTAAGAAGGGTACATATAGGTACCTCTAACAGGTGCTGCTACTTCTTTTTTACGAACAGGTACTTTTTCTTCTGTGACAACCCTCTTGGGCTTCATGGGCACTTGAAACAGTAAGTATAAGGACATTTTATTTTCAGAAACAGGTCACCCAATTAATGCTTGCTCTATTGTACTTTAAGGATATAAAATGATTTTGCTAGTGTTTCTCCTAGAGTTGCTCAACTAAAGAAACTTTATATTTTCCATGGAGCAGAATCTGAACCTCACTGGAATGAATACAAAAGTTCTCAAGGAGGTCTGGGGTAACCCCAAGATTGTGAAGTAGTGCTTAGTGTCTGATATCTCTTCTTGTATGAAACATCCTTTACCGAAAAGCTAAATTTACTTCTGGGTAAGTAGGCTGCCTGAAACTGCAGAGGAGCTACTTAGTAAAAAGCAGGGGAAAATGGTTACACACTGAGTTAACTCTTTCTTCAATCTTCAAAATGACTTTAGGGTCAACAAACAGATCGTAAACGGTGGTGTATATTGTTATATCATTACATCAGTTTAGATAAGTCAGGAATGTGCCAAATGGTCACTGATTTTAAATCCAAACATTGTATTTTATATTCATTGTAGCTGCATGTTAGGACAGCCACTGCCTAAGGAGTTATGGATATATTCTGTGACAACTTTCCCTTTTAAGATAACATTATCTTTTTATTCTGTATTTATAGATTTTTCTATCCAATATCCATCTAACAATTAAGATAAAAGATACAAAACAGTGAGGGGGAAAAAGCAAAACATAGCTGCTTAAGTTTTAAGAGAGACATTATAAAAGGCCACAACTGAGGAAGGAAATTATACCTTTAGCAGCTGGTTCAGTCACCTGCTCTTTTTCACGTTTGGTAACTGAAATGTGTATTTTTTCCTCAACAACTTTCTTTGCTTCTTCGCGTGCTTTAAAGATATTAATTATTAAAGACCATTAAAACCAACCCACACGAATATCATGTAAATAAAAATTCATGAAACATGGAGAAAGGTAAGAATCAGCACCAAACAATACATTCAGTAAAAACAAAGAACATCAGACAAGGTAGTAAGACATGTTTATAGAATGTGACAAAGATGTTTCTGGTAGTTATTATGCTGCCATGTACCTTTGGGAGGTGGAGGTTTGAGTTTCTTAGGAATGGGCACTGGCACCTTTTCTTCAGGGACCACTTTCTTCAGCACTTCAAAATATCAATATTAACAGGTTTAAAAACCTGATCCAGACTTTTTAAGAGCAGTAAGAAAAAAAATAAAGAAATACAACATGCAACATAGGGATCCCCCCCCCGCCACACGATTGGCACACTGCCACTTCAACATGGATTTGTAGCTGGACAGACATAAGAACCACAGGTCTCATCACTAATAATGTTTTTCTCACTCTACCTTTAGCTGGTGGGGCCTTTGGTTTTGTGGGAACTGGTTCTTCCTGGATAGGCTTTACTGGGACGGGCTTCTCAGGTTCTTTAAAAAAGTATATACAGGGTATTTAATGTTAGACATTTTTATGTTAGGACATTAAAAATGATATTTCTTCAATGGACACAAAGAATTAATATCTCTTATCTACAGCATAGCCATAGCCTTGAGAGGTGAGTAAGAATTAGAGGTTCAAGTAGAATAAGGTATAAAAGACTTAAACAAGCTTTTATTGCTATTTCCTCCTTGCTAATTTAATTTATTTCAACTAGGTAACTATGACTCTTTTACATATTATCATTTCACTTGAGGTAGACAACATCATGGTTAAACTCCTCTCCATATAATATTTGTTTTTAATTCTATTTGTAAAACTATATAGAACATTCTCAAAAGTTAGGCTATGAAACACCAAAAATTGAATAAATGAAATAATATTGATGCTTTCTGAAATCCAACAGAATCTTATTCCTACAAATTTGATCTGCACAATGATAAAACACAGTTGTTTGTGTTGGACTTTCCTGTCTTTATTTTTGAAGGAATCTTTGTTATACTTAATGAAGGGAACTCCCAGGGTAGGATGTTTTCTCAATAGGCTATCCTGTTCGATAATAACAAGCTTCAGGATGAGAGAAGTTCAGAAATTTTTGGTCACGTATTGGAATGATCAAGGGTACTTGCAGACAGACTCAGCCTTTTGGAGAAAGAAATTTAGTTTCCTTTGTTTGATATTTGTAAAAGCAAAAAGGAGAGGGAAAACAGATTATGCCCAGAACCAAACTCTAACAGTAACTTTACAGGTTATAGAGAATTTTTTTTCCCCTAAAATTTATCCAAGAAATAAAATTCTGAGTTTCCCAAACAAAACAAAGTTCTTTTAAAATTTCTTTGGGTATTCAAAATTTTATCCTGTCCTACTGTCATTTGCATCTGTTTAATGTGGTGTCAGGTATAGAGTTCTGCTCATACCTGTGACATACGCTTCATGCTCTTTATACTCTTCATAATGTTCGAATTCTCGTTCCTCATACTCTTCATACTGATCATATTCTTCTGTCGGTTCATACTCCTCAAATTCTTTATAATCATATTCTTCATATTCCTCATATTCTTCTTCCCGTTCTACTGAAACCGTTTCTTCCTCTTTGGTGTAAGCCCATTCTTTCTCTGCTGTTACAGTAACTTCTGGAACAATATTGACAACAGCAGCATTTTACTTGACGCCCATAGGGACCACAGTGACAACGTGCTGTGATTTCGTGTCCTGGTAATGGTCTCATGCGCGAGTTATAGGAGATCTTAGCTGCCCTTCGCTGGCCAAGGAATTACAGAGTGTACAGTTGCTATTTACAAATTCAAATGTTAGATCCCCTGCTTTTAGTCAACAATAAGCCAGAAGGATGAGACTCAAATTAGAAACTAACAAGCAAAGAGCTGTATAGCTTCATGCTTCATTTTATTATTTAGTCAAAGCACAATATACCTTTAGCAGCCGGAGGTTCTCTTTTTGCAACTTCAATGGATACCTTTTCTTCTTTAACAGCTCTTTTCCTGAGTTCAGTCACTTTAAAAAGAGTAATTATTGAAAGTGAATCGCAAGATTCAAAATAATGTGTGTTCAGAGAACTTGTGTGTGCACAATCCAATGACAAAGATAACCATAACCATGTTCCTTGTTTAAATGTTTCATTTAAGTGGTAAGAAAACTCAATGGCTTCAGAAACAAACATGGTCTAACATATATATGAATGCTTTTTTCTAAGCTACTTAATAATTAAAAGACTTTGAATAACTTTAGGAAGATCAAGTAGTAATTATAAGAGAACTAAAAAAAGATAACTGGACAGCATAAACAATGATATCAAACAACCATTAGACAGAAACTTATGTTACATGAATAGTTTCTTCATTTTAATTCTGAGGTATTTCCATAACTTCTACCACCACAATGTAGAAGATTGAGGATTTAAATTTTTTTTTAATTTCATCCAACGTTGCCACACAAAACAAGCATTTCAGCAAAGGAAATTAGTATACAGACGAAGAAACATTAAAAGACAAGTACATTTTAAGGGAAAGTATCTACCCCACATGT
>SJYV01037895.1:0-13649 GCA_006410875.1 Neotragus pygmaeus | reverse complement strand
GGAGGGGGGGGGGGGGGGGGGGGAGGTCTGTATACAGGCTATTTAAAGTATTCTAATTTCCAGTTTTGATTTCCTACCTCCTGTACCTTCTTGCTTCTTTTCTACTTTGAGAGGATCTTTCAATATTTCTTTTAGGATAGGTTTGGTATTGCTGTGTTCTTTTAGTTTTTGCTTCTCTGAGAAATTTATTTCTCTCTTATTCTAAATGATAGCCTTATTGGGTAGAGTACTGTAGGCTGCAAGACTCTGAATATGTTTCTATGCACTCCCATGCTGCTTATATATGGGAGTGTCCCTGTGTAGCTTGTGTAGCCTTATTTTCCTTGGTCCGAGGCCTCTTCGGGGGCTGGATGCTTGCTGTCTCTTTCCTCAGTGTATGCTGGCCATTATTCTCTTGACAGGGTGAGGGGAGGGCCGCAGCTGGTGCCCAATCGCAAGACCCTCATGGCATCAGCCATCCACACCCACCTCTGGAGACTGAGATGGAAGCAGTGGTTTGCACCTACCCCTGGAATTCATGTGGCTGGTGCCCTGTTGCCTGAGAGCACACACTCATGGAGAATTAAGCTCCTGAGGCAATCCCACCACCCTCCTCAAGGGCCTCCCAACAATGGCGCCTGGCCTCATTCAGGCCCAGGCTTCTTCCTGTACTCCCTTCATTGTGAAGAACCACCCCTCCCCCTTGTCCCCTCAGGCTGTCTCCATGTAACTAACCTGTCCCCATTCTCCAAGCTGACTTCTGAAGCCCAAATCTCAGCAGCTACCCTCGCCCACTCTGACAGATGAGCATCTCAGGCTGGGGAATCTGGTGTCGAGGAATGTTTAACAGGAGGATTCCTACATGCTATTTCTCATAAATTCTCTGTTCCTTATCAGTTCCTATTCCGAGTACAAGTAGAGCTGCACGCAGCTCTCAGGACTGAGATCATGAGAAAAGGTATCTGCTTGGATTCCTTTCAGTAACTCCCTTCAGTGACTCTTTTCAGCATCAGTGACTTTGCATGTATTAGACTATCCATATTGTGGCTATTGATAAAATTTCATCCTGTGTAATATCTGAGTAATCATCTTACTAAAGATATATAAGCCTGCATTTCTGCTAATAAAATACCTTTGCTCCATCAGAGCTTGGATCCCCATGTCTTTCCTTCTTTCTCTCTCCCTCTCTCCCTCCAGCTCTCTCTTTCACTTTATCATCGACTCCGGACCACCAGGTTCTGGTCCATCAAAGGACCCCAAAAGTCTGGCAGCAACGCCAAGCACCTGTGCAGGTCTCTCTCCAAGTGACCCTTCAGAAACCAGTGGCTGTGTTCTCCTCTGAGGCTTCAAGGCTCCCACGCTGTCCTGGCTGATCTCCCTGCCGATGACGGGAATTCCCAGTGTGTGGAAACCTCTCCTCCTTCACAGCTCCCTCCAGGGGGCACATGTTCCATCCCCACTCCTTTCTCTTTCTTTTTTTTTTTTGCTTTGTCCTACCCAGATATATAGAGATTTTCTTCTCCTCTTTGAACTCTGAGGCCTTCCCCCAGAGATCAGTAGATTTTCTGCAAGAACTGTTCCACATGTAGATGTATTTTAATGAATTTGTGGGAAAAGGTAAGAATTTGTCCTAATCCTCCACCATCTTGATCCACTCCCTGGGAAATGTATTGTTGGATTTGTTTATTTCTTTATTTAGCCATTCTAAGTATCTTAATTGGAGAATTTGATCCATTTACATTGAAAGCAATTACTAATTGGAAAGAACTTACTATCCCCATCGTGTGAATTGTTTTCTGCTCCTCCATAGACCCAATGTTCCTTATTTCTTATCCTGCTATCTTTTCTGTGTGCGTTTTGGTGTCTTTTGGTTTCAGTATGTTTTGAATTCTTTCCGTGTGCTTTCATGGAATAACTACAGTGCTTCCTCTTGTAGTTACCATGAGGATAACATAAAATATTTTATGCTTGAAACGTCCTGTTTTACACTGATCACAAGTCAACAACAGTAGGATTAATAAATTTTATGCTTTTTTTCTCCTTTCCTCACATTTTAGGTTACTATTTTTATAACTTACATGTTTTCATATTGTAAAACTAGTAACAAATTATTACAGTTATGGTTATCTTTCTACCTTCTTTTTTAACTTTTAATTAAAGTTGTGTGAGTTGTGCACCAACATTGCCATATTAGAATCTAACTATGAATATATACTTACCACTACCACTGACATTTATGCTATTTTGAATGTTCTTATGCTATTAATTAGCCTAACTTTACTTCCACTCAAAGAACTTCCTTTTAGTTCAGTTCAGTCACTCAGTAGTGCCCAACTCTTTGCTACACCATGAAACGCAACATGCCAGGCCTCCCTGTCCATCACCAACTGCTAGAGTCCACCCAAACTCCTGTCCATTGAGTTGGTGATGCCATCCAACCATCTCATCCTCAATCCAAAGTATTGGAGTTTCAGCTTCAAAATCAGTCCTTCCAATGAACACCTGGGAATGATCTCCTTTAGGATGGACTGGTTGGATCTCCTTGCAGTCCAAGGGACTCTCGAGTCTTCACCCACACCACAGTTCAAAAGCATCAATTCTTCTGTGCTCAGCTTTCTTTATAGTCCAACTCTCACATCTATACATGACTACTAGAAAAACCATAGCCTTGACTAGATGGACCTTTGTTGGCAAAGTAATGTCTCTTCTTTTTAATATGCTGTCTAGGTTAGTCATAACTTTCCTTCCAAGGAGCAAGCATCTTTTAATTTCATGGCTGCAGTCACCATCTGCAGTGATTTGGGAGGCCAAAAAAATAGNGTTTTAGCCCTTTGGCCTTTCATATATATTTTAGAATAAATTTGCCAAATTTATTAAAGAATGCCCTTAGGAATTTTTAAGGAATTAAAAAACAACATGCCTGAAAAATATATGCATGTTGAAAATTGACATCTTTTCAGTACTGATTACTCCCAATTATGAATATGTTGCATCACCACATTTTAAAAGTTTTCCTTCACATCCTTCATTAAATGCTATCATTTTCCATATAAATTTTGCACATTGTTTTTCTTTTTTGTATTTTGTTGTTATTAATAACTCCTTTCATTTGTAGTTATAGTTTTTTAGTTTGTGGTAATATGGACAAATATACAATGTATATAAAAATACAGTTTCATTTCTATCTTTCCAATTCTCTTACATCACATATTTATTTCTTTTTCTTATGGTACTGGCAAGTCTATGAAGTCCAACGTTGAATGCAAATGTTGATAGTGATCAGATTCGTCTTGTTTCTAAAGGGAATGTTATAAAGGAATTATAAAGGGTGTGCTTTAGTATTTCTTTATATTTATAATTTTAACTGAAGTTTTTCTTCATACTACATTTCAGGTTAAGAAAACTTTCTTTCTTTTCTTTAGATTATGTCATCAATCTTTATCCGTTTTTTGGACAAGTAAGTCATCTGAATATTTTAGCTCATTTTGTACCTTTTACTTATAGAATCTATTTTCCTACAGACTTTTAGTTCTGTCTTGATTTTTTTNCTGGCTTCTGGCTGGGCTCCACCCCTTGGGCCCTCATGAGTCTTCTTGGAGAGTACTGGGCAGAGTAGGGCATCAGATCAGGTTAGGGGTTCTACCTAACATGGCTTCAGCCCCCAGCCTCTGACCATAGAGCCTCCAGCCTGAGCTGGGTCAGCTCTGAGGGTAGAGGTAGGGAGTGTTGTCATCCATCTCAGAAGAACACCTGCTCAGGGGAGCACCGGGGTCCAGCAGAACAGGGAGAAACATGACTTTGAATAAGATACCTCTGTGTTCATGCCCAGCCATGGAACATACCTTCCTGGGCACCAGCTGTGAGCCAGGGTCCAGAAGAATCAGCCTTTCCTGGGGAGCATGAGGGAGACAGGCAGACCAAGACAGGCATCCTGGCTAGGGATGCAGATGTGGCTGGGTGTCTTGAGAAGCAACCAGCACCTCTTGCTCCCCTTGTTCTGACCACACTGAGACACCCACCAGCCTACCCCCTTTACTGTCATTGGGCAGCCTGGGCCCACACATGAGACTTCAGTTCACATCCTACCTTCTTTTCCCTCAGCAGGCCCCTGAGCACGAGGGCTCCCACGGGCTATATCATCCGGTAGGTGACCACAGGAGCCTGCTCGCCTCCCCATGCCCACCCACATGGCCCTGGCTTCTCCCAGGGGGCTCACCAGGCTGCTTCTCCCGGACTCTCTTTCAGCGGAGTGTTCACCAAGCCTGTGGACAGCTCGTCCCAGCCTCACCAGCACTTCCCCAAGGCCAATGGAACTCCAAAAATGTATGTTCACAGGGTGCTGGCCAGTTGTCCAGTGGGAGGTATGGGAGTCCACTGCCTGTCACTGAGGGGGTGGTAGGTGTCAGATGTCAGGTCTCTTCCTGTGTAAGGAAGGGCCCTGGACCACACGACCAGTGCCCTTGTCCTTGTGCCAGTCGTGGCACAGGGTCACCAGGACACAGTCACAGGGAAGAGGCTATGTAGAGCCCAGACTTGCTGATCAGCTGTGCTGAGTTGTGTGCTTTGGGCTGCCATTTTCTCAACAGGCTGACACCAGGCTGAACCTAGTGTCAGAAAAGCATGACCAAGGGGGCTGGGCCTGTCTATGGCAAGAGGATGGCCCTGCTCAGGGTGGTGCACATGTCTGGGGTATCTGGCAGGGCTTAGAGCAAAGAGGAAAGGGCACCAGCACCCACTTGTCCACCTGACACGTGCCTGCTGGGCCATGTAGGCAAATGTGGAAGCAAGAAGGGGCCTGTGGGTACTCACCTGAAAACTCCTTGTCTCTCTAGCACGGCCAGTCTGGGGAAAGCAGCTCCCACTGGCCCTCCCCGCCCCTCTTCCTCTGGCTACAAGATGACCACGGAGGATTACAAGAAGCTGTGAGTAGGCAATCGCAGACCCAACTTGGTTCTGAGCACAATGCAGACTGCTGTCCTGCCACTCTGACCTCCTTGCCAGTTGCCACTGTGGCCTGGACCCCACCAGAGGGTGGCAAGCCCCAGAAAGTTGGACATTGTACACCTCGTACTTCTGATCTCAGGCAAAGCAGGGGCTGTAGGAAGCTTGCGGAAGGAGCTGGTGGGTCTAGAGAAAGCATCTTGGGTCATGGCCCTGACTGTTTCCTGGACTAGGCCAGGCTAGCCTAGCACCTGATGAGTCCAAGAGTGCTGCTGGCCCTGGCAGCCTGTCAGCTATGGGCACTTTGTAACTAAATGTGGGTTGCTTCTTGTATGTCAATCTTTGAGGTCCCCCTTGGAGCTCCCCATGTGGCCCCACACAAGGTCCCCTCTTGTGGACCCAGCAGGGCAGGGTCTGGACAGATGTGGATTGTGCCTGCATTCCCAGGGGCCCAACATCTTGCTTGTCCCCTGTCACCATCATCCACTGACATGGAGCAACTAGGGAATCTCTCTGCAGAAAAGGATGAGGCTTGAACTGGGTCTTGGGGGACAGTAAGGGTGGGAACAGGGAGAGATAGCAAGTATAGCTTTCCAAGAGGAAAGAGTGGCTTGAACAGAGTCCAGGGGCAGCCAGGCTAACACATATTGTTGTTCCTGTAAGTTAGGAGGCCAAGCTGCAGAGGGCATGACAGAGAATGGTGTGAGGGTGGTCGAGGGAGGAGGGGCCATGACTGGCAGCATCTTCAATCCCCACCAGGGCCCCCTACAACATCAGGTGCAGCTCAACATCAAGAGCTGCTGAAGAGGAGGAGGTACGCTTCTCTTCTGATGAGCAGAAACGGAGGTAATGGTGCCTGCTGGGTGTCCCATGGGCAGGGCAGGGCCCAAGTCTCCACCACCTGGGGAGACAGGGATCGTGCATGACATATGGAGCATCTGTCTTGTCTGTTGGCGGAGGGTGGCCACCAGCAACAGGGAGCATTCCTGGAGTCCCTGAACCACCCACTCAGTGGTGGGTCTGCCTGGGGGCCCCTCCTTAGGAACTTTCTACAAGGGCAGAACTGAGGTAATGAGGAATTTCTCTATCAGTTTGTTCAAAAGGGTTCTGAGCAAATTAGACCAAAGTAGGCAGTGCCCAGTGCCCAGGGACAAGCCACCTGCATATGGCTGGGGACAGGGCCAGGCTCTAGAGGGGCCTGTGCCCCTTGTCCCAAAGTGAGGGCTGGGTGCTTGGGCACAGCTAGGTCCCAACCTCAGCCTGTTGCCCCCCAGTGCCAACATCTGCTGGCCTGTCCTTGACATTGGAANCCTGCATATGGCTGGGGACAGGGCCAGGCTCTAGAGGGGCCTGTGCCCCTTGTCCCAAAGTGAGGGCTGGGTGCTTGGGCACAGCTAGGTCCCAACCTCAGCCTGTTGCCCCCCAGTGCCAACATCTGCTGGCCTGTCCTTGACATTGGAAATGCACTGAAGGCCCCCATGCTGAAGGCCCAACAGATGGGCAATTCTAAGGGCAGAGTCAACAGTAGCAGAGGGAAGAGCTAAGAGCTCCAGGCCAGGCTGCCGGGCATTGATTTCCCACTGTGCAGCCTGCTAAGTGTGGACTCTTGGGCAGGTCACTAAAGCTTTCTTCTGCTTCCTGAGTAGCTGCCCTGCCTCATCCATTAGCTGCCCCCTCTCTGTGCCACCCCAGGTCCGAAGCTGCCAGCAGTGTGGTGAAGAAGACAGCTCCCCGGGAGCACTCCTACGTCCTGTCAGCAGCCAAGAAGAACGCTGGGTGAGCTGCTCAGCAGGGGACCCAGCAGGGCCACCCACCTGCTCCATACTCTAGGCCAGGTCCTTTCCCCTCAGGGCTCTGCTCTTTCTCTGCCGGTGACAGTGTGTTGACAGGGACCTGAGAGGTCTGGCTGCTGCCATCAAGGCAGGCAGGGTCCTGGGGGTGATGTCACATGTCTGTGGCTTCTGTGAACACGTCACCTTTCTGCCTCCTTCAGCAGCCCTGCCCAGGAGACACTGGCCCCGTTCATTGCCAGGAGGTAAGTGTGGGCAAAGGGAGGTGAGTTCTTGCACTCATAGGGGTGCCGTGTGCAGAGAGTGGGTGCAGGGGGGATGGAGTTGCTGTCCCTGAGCAGAGGGAGTTGTGCAGAGTTGGTGGCTTCTGTTTGGAAGCCAAGGAAACCCATGTTTGGCCATGGTGGCACAGAAGACCCTTGCAAGCAATGCTGCATAGGCAGGAGCCTGGCTCAGAGAACATGGCTGGTGACAAGAAACTTCCATTTGCCAGTGGCCAATAGGACCAGGTTCCTGACCCAAGATGGAGCTGTAATGTTTCTTGGAAACACTGGAGTTTTGCACTGGCATTTTGCACACTGGCCTCTGGGGTTTTGCAGCAAGAGTAGGTACCAGGGAAGAAAGCAGTTGTTCCTTGGCACTCCTTCCCACCCTACCAGGGGTTGGCTGGACTGTGCCTTGGCAGGAGGGGTAATTGAGAACCCCTGGCTGACCAGGCACTTGGAAGTGACCATGACGTTGGAGATGGGTCCTAAAGGCTGAACAAGAGCCAGTGGGCCACGATCAGGACATCAGGATGCTGCTGCTGAGTGAAGGGACAGGAAATCTTCTGGGAGAGGAGAGTACTTGAGGAGGACAGGGAAAAAAAAACTTCTGGAAAGCTGAGACAAGTCGGTTTGTAGTACTTTGTCATGGCAGCCTCAGGAACCTCATAGAGCCGTCCCAGGCCTTTGTCCCACCTTCTGGTGTCCCTGGCAGTCCTTGCCTTGTAAACACGTCACTCCTACCTCTGCCTCCACTGTCACAACACCTTCTTTTCTCTGTGTGTGTGTGTCCAAGTTTCCCTTTTACAAGGACACCAGTTGTTGCATTTAGGGCTCACTCTACCCCAGTATGACCTCACTGTAACTTGATGACAAATTGATTGCAAAGACTATTTCCAAATAAGATCACGTTGCCA
This sequence comes from Neotragus pygmaeus, assembly GCA_006410875.1. Taxonomy (NCBI): domain Eukaryota; kingdom Metazoa; phylum Chordata; class Mammalia; order Artiodactyla; family Bovidae; genus Neotragus; species Neotragus pygmaeus. The sequence continues at coordinate 5,759 of SJYV01037895.1, read as the reverse complement.
GGCTCCAGGCAGACATGAATTTTGTCAGGACACTATTCAACCCTGTGTCCTGTCCTTATCCCAAACTGCAGTCACTCAGCCACCAACATGACTGAAAGAAAGCATGTCGTTCAGGCCCCAAGTGCATCTGTTTCTCTTCTTTCCCAAAGGGTGGATGAGGATGGGTCTTCTGAGAAAAGCCAGGACCCACCTGCTCTGGTGAGATTCAAGCAGGTAATCAGTTGCTCACCTCTGCCCATGGCTGGTGACTGCCAGGTCATCTCCCTACAGGGCCTCAGGGTCAGTGTCCCCACGTGCCCAGTGACAGGATGGGACACCGAAATCAGTAAGGGCCTGTCTGGCTTGATGTCCTGAAGTTGAAAGAACCAAAACAGCCTGGTCTTCTGGGAGAGAGTGCTTCAGTCTTGTCTGTCTCGTGCTTATCTGTGTCAACTTAACCCTTGCACCACTGAGCACTGTAGTGGCCAACTGTGGGATGTGAGGTGGTCTGCAGACAGGGTACCCATCTAAGGCTCTGCTGTAAGTTGATCAGGTTCACCCTGCCAACGCTGTCCTCCGCCTCCTTCTTTGCCAGTGCAGACAGGGGCAGAGCCAAAGTGTCACGGGCCATTTGGGTGGAGCTCATGCTGAGCCCAGGCGGATGCCAGGAACTGGCTCTGGCCCATGAGCCCATGAGATGGGAGGCTCTGGCAGGGACAGTCTGATTGCGGGTGATCTCACTCCAGGCAGGGCTTTGATTTGCCCTGATTTCTGAGCCCTAGAGTGTTGGGCAGATAATGGTGCTCTCTTTGTCTGCAGGCAAAAGGCAATCAATACCTCTTTGTACTCTGAGCTGAATCATGCTAAGTCCTGTGAGAACGCCACTGCCCCTGCGGCTGTTACGAGTCTTGTAATGCCACTGCATGTCCACATGCCCCTCCTTGACTCAAGCCCCTCAACCATTCGTATGTGACTTTGGTCCTTGGGGCCACCTCTTCTGTGCCAGGAGAGAGATATGATAACCTGCTACAGCCCAGATTGGTGGAGGAGAGAGAAAACTGCAGGAGTTCAAGGCCAGCCGCAGGTCACAGCCAGAGCAACAGGAAAATTTAAGAGCTCTTCACGAGGTAGTATTGATGGAATACGGGGGCTTAGTATGCCAGCATTGCTGGAACAAAGGGTCACAAACTGGTTGACACAAATAGCCAAATGTATTGTCTCTCAGTTCTGCAGGCTGGAAGTTTGAAATCAAAATGTCAGTAGGGTTGATTTCTACTAAGACCTCTCTATTTGGTGTATAAATGGCTATGTTCTCCCTGAATTTCTTCACAAGGTCTTCCTCAGTGTGTCTGTGTCCTGACTTCCTCTTCTTATAAGGATATTAGTCATACTAGACTGGGAGCCACCCTACTCCAATACGACTTCATCTTAATTACATCTGAAACATCCTTATTCCAAATAAGCTCACATTCTGAGGTACTGGGGATTAGGATGTAAATATATAAATTTTGGAGGGGACACAATTTACCAAAAGCAAAGCACATTTTTGAAAAGTGAAAAGGAAAATCTCTCAGTCCTGTCTGACTCTTGTGACCCCATGGACTATACAGTCCATGGAATTCTCCAGGCCAGAATACTGGAGTGGATAACCATTCTATTCTCCAGAATCCCCAACCCAGAGATCTTAATTTCTGTTTTGGGAAAAAAAAAAAAAAAGACAATTAATGTTGGTTTCACATGCTTTCTTCTAGCACAGAGGAGAACTAGGTTGTGCTATCAATTGACAGGCATTTTAACATTTATTCCAGAAAACTCCTTTGGATGTTTACTACCCACCACCTGGCTGTCACAGCAAACTGGCTGTCTGTCTTGGTCGGGCTGCCATAACCAATAGTGGTTGGTCAGGAAGGCTCTTCCATTAGTGTTTGCAAACCACAAGGTACCTTCGCCATGAACTGCTGGCTGGTCCCAGGCAGCCTTCCTGTCTGACGCTACCCCCATGAGGCCCTGCAGTGACTCAGAGGGTCACCATCAGCCCCCCATGCCCGGCTCCTGCCTGCCTAGTTATCTAGAATTCCAGGCTTGGTTGTATCCCTGAAGGAGCCCAGACCACTGGGGAACAGGGATTGAACCAAAATAGCTGGTTTGTGGCCAACTAGGAGGGGCATCCCTGTCTCAGGCGCCAAAACCTACAGGGGAACAGAAAGAGTGCCACAGCAGGATGCCCCATCCCGCTCTGGACCACTGACCTGCCTGGGTGCCCCAAAGTCCCCTCAGTACCAAGTGTCCAAATCTGAGCTCCCATCTCCATCATCTCTTCCATCCCTTTCCCTCCCCACCTCAACAGCCCACCTGTGGCAGTGGCCCTGCCTCCATGCACCATGTGGCCTAGTTTCTTGGGTTCATCTCATTTCCCTACTCTTGGTGTGAAGGATAACTCCTGCCCACCTTCCAAAGTGCACGTTCTCGAATACCCCCTCTCATTGACACTAGCCTGTGTGAGAGCCCCAGGCCTGGCTGCTGCCCCCACCACAGCACTGCTCAAGCTTTCTTGCCTCTCTGCTTCACCTGATCAGGTGAGTCTGGGCCCCAGCATGCTGCCTGGCAGAGGAACTAAGGAGAAGCACAGCTTCTGGTACAAGGCAAAACCCTTGCATTGCCCTCTATGGGCCGTGTAGCCTTGAGTAAGTCCCTTTACCTCTCTGTGCCTCAGGGTCCTCATATGTAAAATAGGGAGCAATAGGGAGCAGTGATACCTATCTCCAGAGGCTGTCCAAAAGACTAAATGGGATAATGCACGTGAAGTCCTTTGTGCAGTGCCTTGGTGCTGATACGGTTGGGTGCTTCTTGAGCTGCAGAAAAAGAAAGTGAAGTTGCTCAGTCGTGTCTGACTCTTTGCAACCCCATGGACTGTAGCCCGCCAGGTTCCTCTTTTCATGAAATTCTCCAGGCAAGAGTATGGGAATGGGTTGCCGTTTCTGTCTCCAGGGGATCTTCCTGACCCAGGGATTGACCTGGGTCTCCTGCATTGTAGGCAGACCTGTCTGAGCCACCAGGGAAGTCGTCATCAAATGAAAAGGCCAATATTGCCCTCTATTGATGTCAGAGGGAAATGCCACTACGGGCAGCTGAGAAGGAGCTCTTCTGTCCTCCTTCCCTGAATTTTCTTCCTCTTTTAGCTGGATGAGTCCTTTGGCACAGGCCACTTGCATTCCCACCTGCAGCTTCAGCCTCACTGGATAAGAGCTTCTGGCCTCCAGCAGCTCTCAACCTGGCCGACCACTTCAGATTGAACTAGAGCTGTGGGTGGTTGAGGGTCTGGAGAGGGGCGAGGCTGCTGGCTGCAGAGGAGGAGAGGCTGGAAGGCCCCTGTGTGAATTTTCTGGGGCTTCCGTGAAAGGATTCCAGAAACTGGGTGGATTAAACAACAGAAATGCGTGCTTTCAGAGTTCTAGAGACCAGAAGTCCTAAATCAAGGCAGGTGTCAGCAGGGCTATGTGCTCCTCTGAAGGCTCTGGAGTAGAGTCTGTTCCAGGCCTTTCTCTCAGCTTCAGTCCTTGGCACCTCTTAGCATGTAGATGCATCACTCTGACCTCTGCTTCTGCCATCACATGGCTGTCTTCCCTCTGTGTATTTGTCCCCTTTCTATAAGTCACCCGCTCTACTCCAATACAATCTCATCGTAAATATTTACCTCTGCAAAGACACTATTTCCAAATAAGGTCACATTCACAGATACCAGGGGCTTTAGCACATCTTTTAGGATGGACACAGTGCCACCCATAGCAGGACCCATGGGGGCTGAGCCTTTAAGTCAAAATCGCTCCAGGGGTAAGCGTTGAGGAAGAGGCGCCAGCTGGAGCAGCCCCTGGTTCCTGTTTCCTGTCTGACAAAACTAGAAATGCCAGGGAGAAGGTATGCTTTACTTGCCTGTGACATCCCCTAGTGGAATGTATCCTTGCTCCCTGGCACAAAGGAGCAACAGGCTGTCTTCATGGTCATCACGAATGGAGATGGGCTGAGATCAGAGCTACCTATGTGCACCAGGCCCCCTCTGGGCTTTCATGTGTAGAGAAGCCCCGTGAGCCGGAGCCCTTCCATTTCCTCTCATCATCTCAGTGCCCAGAAGGTACAGAGATGAGCAGCTCACTGACCTGCCCTCCAGGGGCTCCCTGTCTCATCCTGCCCCCCACGGAACCCTCCTCCTCCTGGGACCCCCGAGTGTCCTTTCTGACGTGCCTGATCATGTCAAGGCCCCACCCCCACCTCAAGCACATCTTGTGGACTTTCTTTGCCACAGTCGATCTGGTCTCTGTCTTTAAGAGCCCTGCCGGCCCCTACCACTTCCCTTCTCCTTCTGTCTCCCTCCAGTGAGTTTGGGCTGAGCTACTCCTCCATGGAACTTTCCAGGTATCTTTGGGGCTTGATTTGGGCATGGCCCTACAGGTTACTTGTGTCAGCACCCATGCCACTTGGCCCTCATCCTGTTCCCCAGTACCCCTACCTGTACCCCAGTGACCAGGGACAACCAAAGGAAGGAGTGAGTGGCTGTAATGTGGACCTGATAGGTGTCGTTTGGAGTGAAGGGGAACCCCACAAAGCCAGAATGTTCTAGATTCTCTCCAGCCCTAACCGTCAACACAGCCAGATCCTCCTGGGTGTCAGGCCCTGCAGTGGGGACACAAAATCCAGTGGAATTGGAAGGCTGTGTGCAGTCACTCTCAACCAGGCTGTGAGGAAGGGAACGCTCAAAGGGACCTTCTGAGGGCTGAGAATGTCTGATCCTGCCCAGGCTGCAGCTCATGGGCACCTGCTCTCTGACCTTCAAGCCCCGAGTCTCCCTTTTCACTGGCTGTCACTCCAGATTCGGTGTGTAGGTTTCCTAGGCATCTTGCTCACCATGTGTTCCCATCAGCCCATGAACTACTTTGAATGCTGCAGCACAGCCACCGACAGGGCTCACCTCTGTATCCAGAAGGCCCCTCACTGTGTCTGAAGGAGGCTGGGATCAAGAATACGAGACTGCTAAGAGGTCCTTTGGTCCCCTTCTTCTGGGACATGGAGGTCAGTGGCCCAAGCTCAGCTGTGGCACCAAGAAGACTCAAGTCCAAGGAGGAGACAAGAGAAAAAAAAGGGAGGGGCAAGGTCTGGGTGTCCCACTGCACTAGCCAGGACGCTCCTGAGAGAGGACAGCCTGGGACTCCCAGCACAGATGGAGAAGGGGAGGCCTTTCTTACCAGCAACTCTCTACCTCTCTCTTTTGGCTGCAGTGCAAGAGGTGAGGAGACTGTCCGCCTGCAGATCACAACACTTGGAGCAGGGCTCCACCTGGTGGCCCCACACCTGGAAGGAATGAGGTACACACAATTCTAGAGATGGGAGCAGTAAGGCCAGGCTGCAAGTGATGAGGTTTGCGGGCTGGTTGGTGGGAGAAATGAGCAACCTGGATTCTTTGCCCCATCCCATTTCCCTCCAGAACTCCTGGGAGCAAGCACTTGGTTCCATGGGAGAACAGACGCGGCCCTGGGGACCCCCTGTCTGGAGTTGCTGACTGTCTGCCTTGTGGGGGTGGCAGACACAGACACATGTGAGGTCAGGCCTGAGATGCTGACCTAGCCATGTGCCAGGAGCCCCTGGAAGTGATGGCTCACCCAGATGGGCCCTGGGGATGGGAGCAGCCAGCTGTGCTGGGTGGGAATCTGAGCTTTGTGGAGCCCCACCCCTGCTCCCAGGCCACTAAGGCGGTTGTGTGTGACTGGGGCCACCAGGAATGGAGCAGG
>SJYV01037894.1:0-13654 GCA_006410875.1 Neotragus pygmaeus | reverse complement strand
TCCAGGCAAGAGTACTGGAGTAGGGTGCCATTGCCTTCTCCGTTGTAAGTGCATACATGCATGCTAAGTCACTTTGAATACTGGGGTGGGTTGCTAGTTCCTTCTCCAGGGAATCTTCCTGACCCAGGGGCTGAAACTGAGTCTCTCACATTGCAGATTCTTTACCATCTAAAACACCAGGGAAGCCCCTAAACTAAGGTGCACTTTCCTTAAGTCAGAAGCTACTTGATCTGATCTTTAATTATGTTATCTCTTTAAGGCACGTGAATCAAATAGCAAATAATGATTTAATTTTAGAATAACTTACTTTCTTAAAATTTTAAATTCAAAAAGTAAAGTTTTATTGAAATGCTGCTATTTTATACTGTTCCTGAAATATTGGTACTAGCATAATGTCTTTCTGCTTCATTGAAGATATATAATATATAAAATCTCTCTTCTTGGATCCTATGCTCTAAGTTCTATAGTCTATAAGCATTCTCATTTTTTAGCACTGGTAAGAAAGCCTGTGCTGAAACATCTTTGTTTTTTAACATCAATTGAAGTTTCTTATACATAATAAACACTGGTTGATATGAATTTTGTTTGCTTTTTACAAAGTCAAGTATTGTGAGCAAATTGACAGTACTTCTATTTATCTTATTATTCAGTTAGTTCAGTCACTCAGTCATGTCCGACTCTTTGTGACCCTATGGATTGCAGCACTCCAGGCTTCCCTGTTCCTCTCCAACTCCCAGAGTTTATGCAAACTCATGTCCATCGAGTTGGTGATGCCATGCAACTTTCTCATCCTCTGTCATCCCCTTCTTCTCCCACCTTCAATCTTCAATCTCTTTATTAGCTTCCATTAATCTTCAGCTTCCACAATTATCCATTAATTTTTTCACATCTTTATGAGCCATCATTCCTGGAACTCTAAGTCTTCTATATTTTACTTCTGGGAACCACTGCATTTGCTGCATTAATTTTCAGGCAATTCAAAGACTCATCACTTGCTGCGTGATCTTGGATAAGTCAGTCTCTCTGAGCTGCAAAGCCCTCTGGAAGAAAACCTTCTGCCCATGGGGTTTCCAGGCAAGAATACTGGGTATTATAGAATATAGGGAAGATGCTGAAGAACTAAAGATGCTGTATCCTAGACAAAGTTCCTAGATAGAGGACATGAAATCTGAGCTGCTCAGGTAGGGGCAGGGATCAGCTCCTCCAGAGGTATCCTGGGTCCAGGTCAGCAGGAGTTAACAGGAAGAAAAAGCACGGGGCTAAGATCAACAAGGTTAATGAACTGGATTTTGTGTACTTACTTCTCACACTTCAAAAATGCAAGTTCTTCTGTCGGCCTTCATGTGAACTTCCATGATGGTGTGCTACCTGACCGTGCATCCCCACGCTTCCTTGCTCACTTGCATTTCATCTACGGCCTAGGACAAGAGTTTTATAGTCACAGAGCTCAGGACTCAAGCTCTGTCTTTAATGGGCAGGGAGACTGGCAATTTACCTCTCTTAAACCATTTACCTCAACCTGACAACTGAGAATCCTGAATTTAGTTTTGAGAAGATGCAGTTTAACTTTAATATATGTGTTTATTTTCATTCATTTTCTCCTCCTTTGCCCCAATCTCAGAAAGCCTGAATGATTTGTTTTTTAAAGACAAGATTTTCTGAAAACATAAAGAAAACTATTCCTTTACTATCTAAATAAGTGCTAAACATGTACTCTGGGCCAAGATGACCTGGAAGAAGAAAGTTCAAGGGTGAATAGTCATTTCCAGTCCCTGAACTCATGGTCCTGCCACTGTTCAAATGGAATAAAGATGACTAGGTTCCTTGTTTCAGGAATGGTTTATTTTTAGTGGCTAAAATGGAAATGACAGGTTTCGTCTTTGGGAGTAGCTTAAGGGCAGTGCGTCTTCCATCTGGCAGCTCTGAACCCTTGTCAGTCTCAGCTCAGTCACTCCTGCTTGAAGTCTTCTCTGACCCCCAGAAGTACAGGCATGTCCTGTTGTGCTAACTGGGCTCTAGTGCCATGTTTGCAAACCTTTGCTCATGTTTGTTCTGTGTGTGATCAGTTGTGTCTGACTCTTTGCAGATTCATAGACTGTAGCCTGCCAGGCTCCTTGGTCCCTGGGATTCTCCAGGCAAGAATACTGGAGTGGGTAGCCATTTCCTTCTCCAGGGGATCTTCCTGACCCAGGGATCAAACTCACATCTCTTGTGCCTCTTGCATTGGTAGGTGGATTTTTTACTATTGCGCCACCTGGAAAAGCCACCAGCTGGCATAACTCTGGGGCTCAGACTACCATCCTAACTTGCTATCCACTGCTTCCCTTCATATATTTTACTTCCCAAGCAAACTATAATCTTGACAACATTGGGGAAAAAATACGGATTGATAGAGGAATGAATAAATAAAATACTGAAGCTAAAAAAGGAAGAAAAGAAGAGACCGGGGTGTGTTTTGACCAATGTCTATCCGCTTCTTTAGAATATGTGCTCTGTTAGCAAGAGTTCAGAAGATAGAGTTCAGAAGTTCAACCTGTTTACTACGCTTTGAAGGATTTTCTGTTTGTTTTATGTTTTGGTTAAAAATGTAAGACTTTAGTAATTGCAAAATTGTACATTCTCTTGAGAGTCTCTTGGCCTGCAAGGAGATCAAACCAGTTAATCCTAAAGGAAATCAGTCCTAAATATTCATTGGAATGACTAATACTGAAGCTGAGACTCCAATACATTGATCTGATGGGAAGAACTGATTCGTTAGAAAAGACCTTGATGCTAGGAAAGATTGAAGGCAGGAGTATACGGGGATGACAGAGGATGAAATGGTTGGATGGCATCACCAACTCAATGGACATGGGTTTGGGTGAACTCCGGGAGTTGGTGATGGACAGGGAAGCCTAGCGAGCTGCAGTCCATGGGGTCACAAAGAGTTGGACAGGACTGAGTGAACTGAAATGAACTGATATTCTCTTGGGAAAGGTAATTCCTTTTCTTATTATCTTCCTTTACACACTTTTCTTGTTTATTTTCTNAAGCCTAGCGAGCTGCAGTCCATGGGGTCACAAAGAGTTGGACAGGACTGAGTGAACTGAAATGAACTGATATTCTCTTGGGAAAGGTAATTCCTTTTCTTATTATCGTCCTTTACACACTTTTCTTGTTTATTTTCTCTGTATACATTTTCATATTTTTCTCTACTGTTGCATTTATTAAATAGTACAGTGGTGGGATTTGGTATCAGATAAGAAAATGATGTATATGAGTCTGCTGCTGCCAAGTCGCTTCAGTCATGTCCAACTCTGTGCGATCCCACAGATGGAAGCCAATCAGGTTCCCCCATCCCTGGGACTCTCCAGGCAAGAGTAATAGAGTGGATTGCCATTTCCTTCTCCAATGCACGAAAGTGAAAAGTGAAAGTGAAGTTGCTCAGCCGTGTTCAACTCTTAGCGACCCCATGGACTGCAGCCTACCAGGCTCCGCTGCCCATGGGATTTTCCAGGCAAGAGTANTGGATTGCCATTTCCTTCTCCAATGCACGAAAGTGAAAAGTGAAAGTGAAGTTGCTCAGCCGTGTTCAACTCTTAGCGACCCCATGGACTGCAGCCTACCAGGCTCCGCTGCCCATGGGATTTTCCAGGCAAGAGTACTGGAGTGGGGTGCCATTGCCTTCTCTGATATAAGCTCTACTTCATACTAGTTATATGACTTTTCAAAACCTATTTATCTTTCTCAGATACATTTTCCAATTGGTACAGTTGGCCAGATTTTTCCATATTGACAGTTGAAGGTGGCCCCATAGACTCACACCACCTTAGGTGGGATCAGAAGTGAGGATCCAGGTCCTTACTCTAATGCACAGATGAGATGTGTATAATGGCCTTGCCTAAGATTCCACCCTTGTAGATCCCACATTTTCCAGCAGCCCAGACAGCTTTCTGTCTCCTCTCACTGTCAGGATCACCCTCTCTTCTGAAGACAAGCTCAAGTGCACAGACTTGATCTTTCGCAGGTGCTCAAGACGTCCTCTCCTTAATTGCAAAATGCAGTTCCAGTTGCTTCAGGGCTTGCGCGCCTCAGCCTAATTGAGTGCTAACTGATGCAATACAGTCATAGCTGCTAGAGCTTAATTTGTGTGTTAAGTACTTCCCCTGAGCTTTGGGTACCTTGCTGCTGCTTCAGCACCAGGAGGGATGGAGTAGGTCTGCTCTTCCCCTGTATCTGACTGTGTTGCTGTCCTGTATCAACTCTGTGATGCGGTTAAGCCTCCTGACAGTGTCTGTGAAAGGGAAGGGGCTGGGAAGGGATGGAGGGTGGTTTTGAGGACCTTATTCAAATAGTTTCTTCCTAACTCTCAGGTTTAGATTTCACTAACTAGGAATGTGACACTCAGCACAAATACAGGAAAATTATTGTCTTTTGTTTATAAAACCATCATCTTCAAGGATTTAAAAAGTAGCTTTTATAGGAAATAAGATGAGTTTGTCTGATGTCAAGTTAATTGAAAATTATTCTCACCTCATGCCAAGCCAATACGAAGTCAGCTTCACTAAAAAAATCTCAGAGGGAATAAAAAACTCCTCCCCAAATTCTTCTGTTTGGACTTTTTTCTGATCTCAACTGACTCTCACCCAACTACACCAAGCCCCTATGCAGAGAAGGCCATATCTAAATCAACAAGATTAAAAATCTAGGTCCCAGGTTCACATGGTTTTCTCAGCTGGATTTTTAAAGCTTCCAGGTGAGGTCAATTTTAGTTGTACTTTCCTAAAGTTTCTTCATGAGTGTTAAACTCAGGTAACTGTCAAAGGATGGTTAACTCAACATCCCAGCCATGCTCCGAGTATGTGGAGCGCTGCTCACTCTCTAGAATCAAGTGGAGTCCTTAGTCCCATGCTTTCCACTTGGCTTTCCAGGAAAGTGTCTGTAAAGTGTCTGTCTGCAATGAGGGAGACCTGGGTTCAATCCCTGGGTTGGGATGATTCCCTGGAGAAGGAAATGGCTACCCACTCCAGTACTCTTGCCTGGAAAATCCCATGGACAGAAGAGCCTGGTAGGCGACAGTCCATGGGGTCACAGAGTCAGACGGGACTGAGCAACTTCTCTTTCACTTTTCTACCTGCGGTACCATGGAGTGAAATCAGTTTATCTCTGCAGTGCTGTCTAGAACTAACTTGGCACATGGCAAGGCCCAGCTATCATTGCTGTTGATACTATCAGCATCTCTGAAGGGGCACAGGATGCCCACTCACAAGTTCTTCCAAGGAAAGGATAGCCTTTGGAATTCAAGTCTGAGGGCTGGAGAGGTTACCGGGTTGTGCCCCTCTCCCTTGAAGCCAGGCGGCACACCCACCATCTCCCAGGAGCTTGCAGGGCAACAAGTGCCCCCGGGGAGGTGGTTGCATCACTTGGCAGCATCCAAACCCAGGGCGTCTCCGAGATGACCCAGCTGCCAACTTCCAGGATGGGAGAGCTGAGTGGGTTTGGTTTTCACTTGAACTTATTGTATTTCATTCCCCCGTCGAGGCAGCCTTGGTTCCCTGAGAAGGATGCCACCAGAAGGAGGGGCAGGGTGGTGTGGTCCTGGGTGCCTGGCCCCTCTGCTCCCAGTGTGGGCTCAGCAGCAGGATTTCCTGGGAAGCAGACTTGCTGGGAACTGTGCACTCGGCAAGCCCCAGGCCATGACTCCCAGCAACCCCCCCACCCCCTACCCCCCGGGACTGGGCCCTGCTGGCTTCTGGCGCCAATGTGGCCTGCTCCCCAGTCCCAGCTGTGCTCAGGAGGACCTGGTTTCCCCAGCTGGCTCGGCAGGAAGAGGAAAGGAAAGGCAAGATGCCCAGGTCCCAGGGGCCAGGAGGCTTCCCATGACAGCAGTTTGATGGCATCAAGTTGATTGTTATTGCTTTTTATCCCTTCAAATCAGACCCTGATCAGAAACAGTAGTGCAACAGCAGTGCTCGAGGTGTGATGGCAGCCATGGTGAGTGTGAGGAGGTGTCGGTGTGGATGAGAGCAGGGCTGCAACGATTCACCCTGTGTTGTGGGCCCAGCCCAGCTCCCTTCCACCAGCGTGTCTCCACCTGGCACTATTGATATTTGGGCTGGACAGTTATGCAAGGTGGTGGCCACCCTGCACATTACAAGATGTTTAGCAGCATCCCAGCCTCCACCTACTAGGTGCCAGCAGCACCCACTAACTGTGACAATGATGAAACATTTCCAGATTTTGCCAAATTTCTCCCAGGGGGCTGGGGACAAAATTATCCCTTTGAGAATGATGACATTTGATATCAGATCTCCTCTTTACAATAACCCTGTGATTGAGACATCCTTTCCTCGTTCTTACATTATGGTTGAATAGCAGTGCTAATGGTATAATAGTAGACTCTGTGTGTGTGTATGTGTGTGTGTGTGTGTGAGTGCATGTATGCGCGCGTGCACTAGTTGTTCAGTCATGTCTGACTCTTTACAACCCTATGGTGGGTAGCCCACCAGGTTCCTCTGTCCATGGAATTGTCCAGGCAAGAATACTGGATTGGGTTGCCATTTTCTACTCCAGGAGATCTTCCTGACCCAGCAATCTAACCCATGTTTCCCATATTGCAGGCAGATTCTTTACCATCTGAACCCCCAGGAAAGCCTAGTAAGTAGCAATAGTAGCTAATTCCCAGTGGCTCAGTGGTGAAGAACCCACCTGCCAATGCAGGAGATGCAGGTTTAACCTCTGGGGTTGGAAGATCCCCTAGCAAAGCAAATGGCAACCCACTCCATTATTCTTGCCTGGGTAATCCCACGGACAGAGGAGTCTGGCAGGCTACAGTCCATGCGGTCACAAAAAAGTCAGACACAACTGAATGACTAAAAAGAATAGCTACAATGTCAGTTAAGGGCAGAAAGCATTCTAAAAGTGTTCCTTGCTGAAGCTCCAATACTTTGGCTACCTGATGTGAAGAACTGACTCCTTGGAAAAGACCCTGATGATGGGAAAGATTGAAGGCAGGAGGAGAAAGGAATGACAGAGGATGAGATAGTTGGATGGCATCACCGACTCAATGGACATGAATCTGAGCAAGCTCCAGGAGTTGGTGATAGACAGGGAGGCCTGGCGTCCTGCAGTCCATGGGGTCGAAAAGAGTTGGACACAACTGAGTGACTGAACGTGTCCCCATTATTCACTTCACCCTCTCAGAAGTCCTGCAAGAGTACTGGTGCCCCAAGTTAATGAACTGAGGATAAATAATCACCAGCAAAGCTAGGGAGAGAAAGCTGTTTGATTCCAAACCTTTTCCACCCAGTGATGCTGCTTCTTTGGAGAAAAAAAATAATATTATTTTCATTCATGTTTATGAACCTGGACCACACAGTGTGTGATCTGAGTCATCCACTCCTCCTCTATGCAGTACCTGGACATTTGGAAATACACTCAGGTACCCTGGGCTTCCCTGGTGGCTTAGAGGGTTAAAGCATCTGCTTGCAATGCAGGAGACCCGGGTTCGATCCCTGGGTCGGGAAGACCCCCTGGAGAAGGAAATTGCACCCCACTCTAGTACTCTTGCCTGGAAAATCCCATGGACGGAGGAGGCTGGTAGGCTACAGTCCATGGGGTCGCAAAGAGTCAGACACGACTGAGTGACGACACCTTACACCTTACCCTGGACAAAAGCATGTCCTCTGTGGACACAGCCAGACCCCAGAGGCACGCAGCTCTCCCTCCGTGTGTTGTCCCCACCTCCTCCAAGTGCCTGACTGAAGACCTATGTGAATGAATCCATGTGCAGAACCCGAAGATTCTGTCTGGTCTCCAGAGCATGCTGACGACTCAGGAGTAGGGTGGGAAGTATTTAAAGTCCCTGTTTGTGCTTTACAGCCCAGATTGGCAAGATTTTTACTTTCTCTCCTTCCGCCTCCCACTGCCTTGATTAACTGGTGTCATTGATATAAGAAAATACAAAATACAAATGCACCAATGACTGCTGTTCTCTTAGAGATCCGTGCTGCATTTCAAAGAAAGTCTGCATACAGTTCATACAGTGGTTTTGTTTTCCTAGTAGGTCGCTAGTCCTTCAGAAGCCAGGCAGTTTTGTTAGTGTGTGTGTGTGTGTGTGTGTGTGTGTGTGTGTGTGTGTGTACACCACTGTGGGCCAGGCCAAGTTCACTGGTGCCACTGTCACTATTCACTAAGGTGATGGATGCTAAAGTGTCGTCACTCTATTCACTCAGGAGCGGATGGGCTCAAGGCGGGGGGCGGGGGGGGACAGTTTCATGGGGAAGAGACTAGAATAGGGTTACCACCCTAAGACATGGACTTCCCTGGTAGCTCAGATGGTAAAGTGTCTGCCTACAATGCNCGTCACTCTATTCACTCAGGAGCGGATGGGCTCAAGGCGGGGGGCGGGGGGGGACAGTTTCATGGGGAAGAGACTAGAATAGGGTTACCACCCTAAGACATGGACTTCCCTGGTAGCTCAGATGGTAAAGTGTCTGCCTACAATGCGGGAGACCCAGGTTCGATCCCTGGGTTGGAAAGATCCTCTGGAGAAGGAAATGGCAACCCACTCCGGTACTCTTGCCTGGAAAACCCCATGGACGGGGGAGCATGGTAGGCTACAGTCCATGGGGTCGTAAAGAGTCGGACACGGCGCACCTCCCTGGCCCAGCTGATGAGACTGGAGTGGGGTCCTGACCGGGGACGCAGCAGTTACCAGGGAACCAGGCAGCTGAGCAGCATCTCTAGAGTGAGAGCAGGTGTCAAAGTCGAGAGGTGTGCAACTCCATGGTGTGTGGGGGACACACGAGGAGTGCAGGAGTGCGTGCCGTCCATCCGCAGTGGGGAGAGAGGACAAAACGGGGCGGGGCTGGACCCCTGAGGGCTGCCTGCCTTGCTTGCTGAGTACCTGCTAGCGGCCAGGTAGGGTTAGACAGCAAACAGAGGAGCCAGAGCTGGGGAAGCCTCGCTGAAGGCCAAGTGCTGAAAGGAAAGAGGACGTCAAGGACGGCTGTGAAGTTCTCACCCTGGCCTTTGTCAGAGGTTGTCTCATCTGACTCAAGGATGTGTTGTGTAGTTAGACAGCATGGTGGCTTAAGCCAAGGTGCCGGTAGAGGATTACAATGATCCATCCTGAAGGCACCGTGTCTACTTTTATGGAGCTTTCAAGGTGTCAAACAAAAGAAATTACTTTATATATCAAGGTGAGGTCAATGGGAGAGGTGATGGGGGCAGAAAAGCTGCTGGGTCCTCAGGTTTCATTTCTGGAAGCATTCACAGTGCATCTCTGTCTAAAGAGCTGTGCTATGTGACAGTTCCAACAGCATGAGGCCATTTCTGCCTTCCCGGAATTTATGGGTCGAAGAAGACAGAGATGGAAAGAACTGTTTGCAGCTCTTGTCCAGGGATGTGTCACTTTGAGATATACAGAGATAGACGTGAACACAGATATCCATCAGCTTCTCTTGTGTTATTGACGTTTGGGGCTGCAGAGTTCCATTTTCAGGGGGTGTCCTGGGCATGGTGGCTGTTTTCCAGTGTGTCTGGCCTCCACCACTAGATACCAGTAGTCTCTTCTCACCCGCCAAGTGTGACAACCACAAACATTTCCAGATACTGGCCAATGCTGCCTGAGGACAAAGTCACCATGAGTTGGCAACCAGAGACATATGGTCTGGATCTAGGTAGATGTTTGCATGGACTGATATAACCTGTATCCACCCAGGGGGTGTATCCAGTCCACCTTCCCTCAAAACTCAGGCGGAGAAGGCTGAGGGAGATAGCCAGCCCCCCACAAGGGCATGTTTCCTGTGCACCAGAGACCAGGTGATTGCTCACTTTGAAGTAATCAAAGCAGAGCGATTGGCAGTAAGCAAAAAGCCATTCTCTGTCATTGGCTTCCGGTTTAATTGTCATTGAGAAAACAAAGAGAACAGCACAGGAAAAGGCAAGACACGTGGGGGAAGCAGACTGAGAGCAGGAGGGCCCTGATGCCTTCGTAACCAGCAGTCAGCATGCAGAATACGATGCGTGCTGTTTCTCCAGTAAAGCACAGGTGCCAGGAGCATCCTTGAATAGCTTCCGTGTTCAGACTCCAAAGCCAGTGTACACCAAGAATGAGAAATCTACGTTGGAATAAATCCATGTTTATAATTACGGAATAATCTCTTGTCCCTAGGAAGAAAATGCTACTTTTGGATTTACCTTATCTAACACTAAAATGTCTTGAACTGCTTATCTAGAGAAAGGGTACAGATGAACCTCCTTCCAGGGTAGGGATAGAGACACGGACATAGAGAATGAATATGTAGACACAGAGGAGGGAAGGGGAGGGTGGGGTTAACTGGGAGCTAGGATTGTACATAGGAGTGTACACATGTACACTAGTATGTGTAAGTATAATAGCATGAAGCTAGTGGGAAGCCGCTGTATAACACAGAGAGCTCAGTTCAGTGCTCCGTGATGACCTAGATGGGTGGGATGGGGGTGTGAGGGAAGCCCAAGAGGGAGGGGTGATATGTATACACACAGTTGATTCATGTTGTTGTACAGCAGGAAGACACAACCTTGGAAAATAATTATGCTCTGGTAAAAATAAAATAGATATGTACATGATATCTGTTAGAGCTCCTTCTGAAATAACTCTTTCAAAAGCCTTGGCTGTACCTTGCAGCTGGGAAGTTGGTGTCTCATAAGCACTTTAAAAAATAAACTATGCCAGGACATTAGACTTCACTTAATAGTAATAAGTGACCCACATGATATAATTTGAATGAAACAGCGTAATCAAAAATGCCTTCCCCACCTGCCTTCCCAGCGGGGGAGGCATTTCTTTGGGTTAAGTCTTTGTCTGCAGATGGTCCTGTAGAAATGTAAATATGATACTCAGAACAAGATAATGCATTAATCAACACATTATCACCAAGTTATTAATGAGGTAAGCCAATTAGGACGCTCACTCACTCAACATTTATTGTAGGATTCCCATATGCCAACCACCGGCTGAATGCTGGGGACACAGAAGGGAAGCAGACAGGAGCTCTGAGGGAGGCTGCAGTTTATTGAGTCACACAGACTCCTGGTTCTATGAGCTGCAGTTGCGATATTTTGTGCTTTCACTTAAAACATTAATTTCCCTCTAGTTCTGAGTGCACCTCCAGTCTCAGTCCAACTGTCGGTGGTTCCCACCAGGACTGCACATTAGACTCTGGGGTGCTCTTGAAACCTACAGATGTTCAATCTCCCCCAGCTCCCAGCCCAAACAAGTGGAATCTGAATCTATGGGATGGCTGCTAAGCAACAGAATGTGTCCATTTCCCAAAGTGATTTAGGCACAGCGAAGGTAGGGGACAACATTCTGCTTGGTCTCCCTTAGGTAAATACACTCCAAGTCAAGGATTCAAATTCTGAGTTTCCCAGTCTTGCTCACTTGCTGAACTATCATTTCACAAGCATCTCCCTAGAAGGACTAATCCAGTTCATTTGAGTTAAAACCAAGTATGCACTTTAAAAATAGAGACTCTATGTGGTTCTTATGATGAGTTTGAAAATAACTGAGAAATATACTTGAAACTTCGAAATTGATTTCCACTGGTCAATAAGCTTAGTACCCTCTTCCATCAGCACCTGGGTGCTCACCCTAAATATTCACTCCAGAGTCCAACATAATATCCTACCTTACCCAGCACCGCCTCTCCCCTTCTCCCCTCCAGACACTGGGGAAGAGTCCCTATTCCTCTGATGAACTTCTTGTCTCATCACCTCCCAGAGTGACGAAGAAGCTGGCAGCCCTCAGTGTGGCTGGAGTCTGCTTCTACCAGTGATGTATGCATTTCTTCTCAGCTTCAAATTCGGTGAAGTTGGCGGTTTGAATTCAGCAACACTGGGAGCAGTTGCGTGGCAAAAATTGGCAAAGACCACAGAAGTGGCTTTTTTAAAGGAAGGTGATAAACATCCACTAATCATCACTGCTATCATCCATTTCCTCAAGGGACAAGAGAGAGGTCCTTGCTGATGTGCACTGGAGCAGTCAGAAAAGTCCAAAAAATGGACATGGTGGGAAAATGGCAAACTTCTGACACTAACAGTTGTCAGCATAGAGAGCAAATACAGAAAGATGTATCATTGGCTTGAAATAGGAGCTTGCCAATTCAGGAGATGCAAGAGACTCATGTTCGATCCCTGGGTTGGAGAGACACCCTGGAGGAGAGCATGGTAACCCATTCCAATATTCTTGCTTGGAGAATCCCATGGACAGAGAAGCCTGGTGGGCTACGGTTCAGAGAGTCACAAAGAATCAAATACTACTAAAGTGACTTAGCAGTCACACAAGCAAATATAAATTATCTGTATCTTTATAATATTTTTCTTTTTAATTGCTATCCTGCAATGACAGCTACTTTGTGATTGTAGCATTTCATTTGATGGTTTAAATCCTGAAAATGTTGTTTTACTCATACAGAAAATGTGAAGGCTAGTGGGGGCCACCCCTGGCATTCTCAATAGTCTGACATGACTGACATGTGTGGAAAATGGGGGAGAGGAATTTTTTTTCTTGCTCCAACATGCCCTCCAGCCCTGTGTCTTTGCCATTCTGATGATTTCTCTTTTTCACATCAATAAGTAAATGGATGTTATCAGCCTCTATAAAATGTATAGTGACTATTATTGCTAAAGGTTTTCCAAAAAAATTAAATGAATAATAGCTAAAATGGGACATGGTGAAATTATAGACAGAAGAACTGCCTAAGTATCAGATTGGTTAAAAAGCGGGTTCAAGAATGTTAAGGGAAAAACCTGAACAAACTTTTCACCTAACTTGCCATTTATATGTTAATAACATTAAAAACTGCAAAAGAAAAAAAAGGCTTCAGAAAAAGCATATATTTGAAATAACAGAAAATAAACTATACTTGTTTAAAAGTCAATAAAACAATAAAAACTTTTTGGCAGACACAAATCAGTAAAATTTTCTTGAAAAATTAGACTTGGGAAAATGATTTCTATTATATAATCTATATTTTATGAATTGGCTTTGCATTAAAATATAAATATAGTAAACCTTCACTTTAAAATACATATGGTATTTCTTTAATAGTCAGTTTTATTTGCACTTGAGTGAAAGCACAAGGGAAAGAAAATAGAAATGACTTGCTGTGCTGTATGAAAATGCAGTCTGGGAAGTATGTTTAAGACAAAAATTAATGAATGTCAGTATAAACTTTTTTTAACTTTTTGTATATGTAAACATGTGGTGTCAGCAGTTTTCTTGGCATCTAGTTTATAGGGTCATAATAGCTATTCTTACCTTATTAGAGTCAGAGTCAAAAATATTTGCACAGTGATCTCTAATTGAATAAGTTCTTGAAAAATTTAATTCTCTAATATACTTAGTGTCACTTTGCCTCATCAATAACTGCGAAGAGGTCCACAGATGTCAAAACAGACCCATCTGGTCCACATTTCAGCTCTTTGGTGGAGTGGGGTGGCCACTTGGCACTGGTGAGACACAGACCAAGTGACCTTGTGGGCACCTTACATCCCGAGAGAAAATGGGCAGAAAACTCTTAGAGAAGAATCCCTGAGCAAAATGGGATCCCTGGCACACTAACAATTCTTGGTGGGAATATGTTACTCGTGTTATGTGATAGCAGGTAAAATATGTTCAGTTCAGTCG
>SJYV01037891.1:0-13140 GCA_006410875.1 Neotragus pygmaeus | reverse complement strand
GGACGGCTGGTAGAGGGAGGAGCAGCTGGTGGAGCCTGGTGCCCTGTCCTCAGCTCTGCCGGTGGCCAAGACACACAGTGTCCCCGGGTGACGGTGAGTAGAGGGGGGCCTGTCTCTCGGTGCTGTGTCCCTGACGTGACACCCTGCAGGGGGTCCGTGCCATCTCCTCAGCCTACGAAGAATGCCTGCCTGGCCGTGGCTGTCTGAGGCACTTGTCCTCAAGGCCTTGTCTGCGCTGTGACCATCGCTAACAATCATGTACCTCGGCCTGCTCTGTGGTCCTTTGTCCTAAGAATTGAGCTTTGCTGAAGCACAAGCTGGAATCAAGATTGCTGGGAAACATATCAATAACCTCAGATTTGCAGATGACACCACCCTTACAGCAGAAAGTGAAGAACTAAAGAGCCTCTTGATGAAAGTGAAAGTGGAGAGTGAAAAAGTTGGCTTAAAACTCAACATTCAGAAAACTAAGATCATGGCATCCGGTCCCATCATTTCATGGGAAATAGATGGGGAAAGAGTGGAAACAGTGACAGATTTTATTTTGGGGGGGCTCCAAAGTCACTGCAGATGGTGACTGTAGCAAAATTAAAAGACACTCCTTGGAAGAAAAGTTATGACCAACCTAGACAGCAAAAGCAGAGACATTGCTTTGCCAACAAAGGTCCGTCTAGTCAAAGCTACAGTTTTTTCAGTAGTCATATATGGATGTGAGAGTTGGACTATAAAGAAAGCTGAGCACCGAAGAAGTGATGCTTTTGAACTGTGGTGTTGGAGGAAACTCTTTAGAGTCCCGTGGACTGCAAGGAGATCCAACAGTCCTGAATATTCACTGGAAGGACTGATGTTGAAGCTGAAACTCCAGCACTTTGGCCACCTGACACGAAGAGCTGACTCATTTGAAAAGACCCTGATGCTGAGAAAGATTGAAGGCAGGAGGAGAAGGGGATGACAGAGGATGAGAGAGTTGGATGGCATCACTGACTCGACGGACATGAGTTTGAGTAAACTGGGAGTTGGTGATGGACAGGGAGGCCTGGCGTGCTACAGTCCCTGGGATCACAAGGAGTTGAACACGACTGAGCGACTGAACTGAACCCTCAGGGCACAGAGCTGTCTGTGTGATTGGTGGACTGGCCAGGCTGGAAGGTGGGCTTTGGGTTAGGTGCAGGCCCTTGCTCAGGCTGCGCTGTTACCCGTCAGGGTACAAATCAGGCTGTCTCTGGGGGCATGGCCAGCATCCCACCCAATGGGTAAGCCCAGATCCTCCTGGATGAGAGTCTTAGGAGGAGCCCCAGCCCCTGGCCCGCCTGAGGCCCTGAGCCTTCCAAAGAAAGGCCTTGGAGCCCCTGTTGCAGGGTGTGGGCTGATGGGCCCACGCTGTCTTCAGAGCCACCTCTGTCCCCAGGGTATAACGTTGGCCTTGTGGCTGGACTTGGAGAACCGGCAGGAGTTCCCCAGCAGAGCTTGAGGTTTCAGACGGACAGGAACTGCGCACAGCAGCGGCTCCGTGTTTGCTTTAGAAACTGGATGTGGTTTGTTTATTTATTTTGGCTGCAGTCCTCTCACTGCAGTGGCTTCTGTTGTGGGCACAGGCTCTAGGTACGCGGGATCAGCGACTCCTGGGTTCTAGAGCACAGGCTTCAAGTAGTTGTGGTGCACGGGCTCAGTTGCTCCGCGGTGTGTGGGATCTCTCTGGACCAGGGATGGAACTCGTGTCCCTGCACTGGCACTCGGATTCTTTACCACCAAGCCACCAGGGAAGCTGCACAGGATGTGCTTTAAAAACCTGTTGTTCTCACTAAGCAAGATCGCTTCGGGTGAGCGTGACTACTGCAGGCTCCTGGCCCCCCTCGCAGCAACGCTGTCCATGTTGACTCTGGCTTCTCTCTGAAGTTTTGGTGGCTGTTAGCATGTGTATCCCAGGATCCTCAGTTTATGTGGACAGGGTGGAGCCATTTTACACTGACTCCCCAGCTGTCCATGTTCCGTCCTTGACCATCAGCCATCTCCTGGAGGGCTCGCTCACTGTTCCCTGTGGGTTCACCACCAGCCCTTAAGTCTGGTCCCCATGACAGGAGTGCTCCTCCATCTCCCAGCAGCCATGGGGCCTCACAGGTACCCCTGTGGTCTGCTGACAGGGACTGTCCAGGAATCCTTGGGTCAAAGACCACGTGCAGCTCAAGTGTTGACATGGATGCTGGGACCCTCTCAAAAGGGCTGTGGCCTCTCCAGCTGCACCTTTCCCACAGCTGGTGCCACCCATGAGAGGGGGCCACTTTGCACATGGTGCACATGTTCTGAGGGACAGGGTCGGGTGGGGTAGGAGCCCTTGGCCAGCCCGGGCTCTCCCCTCCCCAGGCCAGTTTCCTCCAGATCACCCTGGTGCCTGAGCCCCTGGCATTTCAGAGCCTCCACGGTTGCCTGGACTCCTTGTCCTGCGTGGAGTGTCCAGTGATTTTAAGTAGTTTCTGAGTGTTTTTTCTGCCTCTTCCCTTTACCATCATGAGACAGCTGCTTCTGTATTGTCATAAATACATTCTAAATAGCTGTGTAATATTCCAGAATCAGATGAACCAGAATTTAATGAACTCCCCTTCTATTTGAAATGACAGTTCTTTTCTGTTACCCTGAAGTAAGTGTTACTTGCTCAGTCGCTTCTGATTCTTGTGACCCCATGGACCATAACCCGTAAGCCTCCTCTGTCCATGGAATTCTCCAGGCAAGAATACTGGAGTGGGTTGTCATTTCCCTCTCCAACCCTGAAGTAAATACCACAGCAAAAGCATTTTCTATTCAGAGTTATTGCCTTAGGGTATGTGTCCTAAAGGTAGAATCACTGGCTCAGAAGGCAGGGTAATTATTTTCTCTTTTTCTTACATTTGCCCAGAGGGTGAGATCCTCCCCTGCAGCTCTATTAAGCTGCTCTGACTCTGTTTCTTCAAGTTTCTTTAGCCATTTCTCACATAAATCTTTCACATTAATTGGTTTATTCCTGGGACACTTTATGTTACTTATTGCCATCATGGATGGGATTTCTTTTTCCACTGTGTTTTCAGCTATCCATGTTACTGTGTTTTGGAAATCTGTTGATTTGTAAATATTTAGCCTATATCTAGGCCCCTTATCATATTTCGCTTACTTTATATTTTTATTTTTACTTTTGGCCACCAGGCATGCTGGTTCTTAGTTCCCCAACCAGGGGTTAAACCCAGGCCCTGGGCAGTGAGAGCGTGGAGCCCTAACCATTAGACCACCAGGGAATTCACTATCCAGTCCCTCCTGAGCTATTTTGTTCTGCTAAGTTTTCCAGTTCTTTCTCTCATGTTTTCTGAGTTCTGTAGCTGCTATTTACAGACTTTTAAATGGGGTTGGCGGCTCAGATGGTCTTCCCTAGTGGCTCAGTGGTAAAGAATCCACCTGCCAAGCAAGAGACAAGGGCTCAATCCCTGGTTCAGGAAGATCCCCTGGAGAAGGGAATGGCAACCCACTCCAATATTCTTGCCTGGAGAATTCCCACGGACAGAGGAGCCTGGCAGGCTACAGCCCATGGGGTCGCAAAGAGTTGGACACGTCTTAGCAACTGAACAACAATGGCAGCTCATACGCTCATTTCTGTCTGTCTTCCTCAGGAATCCCAGGACTTTTGGCCTTGACAGGCTCCCCCCTCATCCTTCTGGAGGGTGGTCGGCAGTGGACAGCCCTGTCTGTCCAGGTATCGGGGGTGGGGGGGTGTAGGCTGGGTGCTGGGGAAAAGCCTTCTAGTCCTTATTTTTAAAGAACAACAACAACAAAATTGAAGAAGAGCTCATTTTGTTAAGATTTTATGACCTCACTTCTGTACTGGCTGAAGTGCCCTTGGCTGCACCCCCACTGGCCTGTGGGGTCTTGTTCCACTGTGTCATTGACAGACTCCCAGTTCTGGGCCTGAGCTGTTTGCTGTGGCATCTGTTTGGCTGGGGCTTCGCTCAGGATCTCTAGACTCTCTTTTCTCTGATTCCTATGTGAATCTGGGTTGCAGTTTTCTTTCTGTGGGTTGTCTTTTCAGGGATTTGATATCAGAGTTGTGACAATTTATAAGCTTGATAATCAAGTATCGTTTAATATTTTTCAGTGTTCCAGCCTCATTCATATGGTGCAGGGGTTGTGAATTGTTTGGGGACTTGAAAGAACTCATCCACCAACCACCCAGGCCTTCAGCTCTTTGCCCATAATTCTATAACTTCTAGGTTTTTGTTTTTTGCTTATTCATCTGTGCAGGTTTTCTACTTCTTATTGAGTCATTGAAAATAGCTTCCCAAGTGATCTCTCCTTTATTAAAGTTTTCAAGTAATATTCAGTTGGATATAATCTTTTATGATTTAAACATTGTCTTCCTGGTCATTCTTATCTGGCTTTTCTCATTTTCAATTTTATTCTTTTGTTTTCTGTTTCTCTAAAGTAACTTTCCACAGTTTCACTATCTTATTGGACTTTTTGTAGAACTGTTTCAAGTTTATTTCTGCTGCTATTTTTATTATTCTCTGGCTTTTGCTTTCTTCAAGAGTTCATGCCTATATGAATGTTTAATTTTTTGAAGATGTTTTAGAAGTAATTAAAGGATTTAAGTTGCTAATTTCACTTTAGATACAGTTTTAAGTGTATTGATGTCAATATACCTAGTGTTCTGATTTTATTTCTCAATAGTCATTTTTTTCTATTTTTATTTTCTCCTTGATCTGATCATTACTGAAGATAATTTTTTTCTAATATGTATATATTTTTTGGTCTTAGTTGTGGCACTTGGGCTTTCTAGTTGTGGAGTGGACTGAGTTGTTCTGCAGTATGTGGGCTCTTAGTTCACTGACTAGGGATTGAACCCACAACCCTTGCATTGCAAGGTGAGTTCTGAACCACTGGACCACTGGGGAAGTCCTGAGAATGCTTTTAATTGTGAGGAGATGGTGTTTTCTATTGACTCTGATTCATTTATAGTTTAATGTGGCTTGAAAGTTTTGACTGAGGATTTAAAAAATTGTTTTATGTTTAACACAACTTTGTTAAGCCTTGGGAATAACAGAAGGGAATTTTAGTTCACTAAATAGAAACTAAAAGTGAAGTGCAAACACACCTGACTGCACAACAATCCCTTTAAAATTAGGTCACAGATATGGCTCTTCCCCAAGCCCATGAGTAGAGTTTTCCTGGCCCCTGCCCATGGCTGGGATGGCCTACCTCCCCTGGGAATATGTGAGTCCTGAGCAAAGGGGCCCAGGGCTCCTGGGACTGAGCCAGAGGAAGAACAAGCACCGGAGGCCCTTGCTGCCTCACTGCTGTGACTTCCTGACAGTTCCTGGACTGTGTGTCTGGCAGGGGACACACATGAGGGACGCTGACCACCGCTCTGCTTTTACAAGGAATCCTGGAAACAGTCCCATGTGCAGCAGGGTGGGGGGTGGATGAAAAAAATCCACGTGTGTGTGTGCATGTATGTGCGGATGTGTACCCATGTATGCACGTGTGCCAGGAAATGGTTAAGTGAACCATAGAGCTACCCAATGACACACTCATCATGGATAAATCTCAAAAAAAGTTTCATAATAAAAGGTGCTGGACGATACCATTTATATAAAATTTAAGACACACATATAGGTCACTGTCCCAGTGTGTGGACACACAGTGGGAGTGTTGGAGGCCATACGTGTGCTGTGCCTCTGGACCCAGGGCTGCTGGTGTCCTGGGATCTATCGCCTCCTCCAGAGGGGAAGTGGGGGCAGATGTCAGAGCTGGGGGCAGGGTCTCTGCAAGACGCGGGTGCTCCAGGAGCCTCCACCTCACAGCTTGTTCCTCCCTCCCTGCCCCAGTTCCAGACTTTGGAAGGTTCACCAGCGGCCCTGATGCACCCTCCCAGCTGCAGGGATCCTCCCTGGAAGACCTGCTGTGCTCACACGCCCCCCTCTCCAGCGAGGATGACGCCTCCCCGGGCTGTGTGATGTCCTCCCAGGTGCCCTTCAAGGCTTTCCTCAGCTCCCCAGAACTGCGTGTCTCCCGAGGCTCCGACCAAAAGCTGTCCCCACTTCTGAGCCCCTTGCAGGACCCGCTGGTGGAGAAGACCCTGCTGGAGACCCGGGAAGTGGGCCGGCCCAAAAAGGTGTGCTTCTCAGAGAGCAGCCTGCCCTCTGGGGACCGAACCAGGAGGAGCTACTACCTGAATGGTGAGGAGGGTGAGAAGCAGGCAGGAGTCGGGGATTGGCCATTGGGGAGGGTGGTCAGGGCCCAGCTTCTGCATCCAGCCAGTAGCCGGAGGAGGAGAGTGTGCCCATGCTCCTGGGATCTGGGGCCCTGTCTATACACATCTTTTGACCATTTAAATAAGTGAGTAGCTTATCTTCTTATGATTGAGTTGTATATTCTGGATATCAGACTTTTTTGGTACATGTTTTGCAGATATGATCCATGAAGGGGGAGGGGGTGTCCTTCCAGCCTCCAGTGAAGCATCAGGACTACATTCTGTCAGAACTTTTCACTATGACCCACCTATCTTGGGGTGGCCCTGCAAGGCATGGCTCATAGCTTCATTGAGTTATACAGGCCTCTTTGCCATGACAAGGCTGTGATTCCGCTTCATTGACTATACTAAAGCCTTTGACTATGTGGATCACAATAAACTGGAAAATTCTGGAAAGTAAACTGTGGATATGGGAATACCACATTACCTGTCTCCTGAGAAACCTGAATGTAGGACAGGAAGCAACAGTTAGAACTGGATGTGGAACAACTGACTGATTCAAAATTGGGAAAGGACTGTGTCCAGGCTGTATATTGTCACCCTGCTTATTCAACTTACATGCAGAGTTCAGTTCAGTTCAGCTCAGTTCCTCAGTCATGTCTGACTCTTTGGGACCCTATGGACTGCAGCACGCCAGACTTCCTTGTCCATCACCAACTCCTGGAGCTTGCTCAAACTCAATGTCAATTGAGTCAGTAATCCAACCATCTCATCCTCTGTCGTCCTCTTCTCCTCTTGCCTTCAACCTTTCCCAGCATCAGGGTCTTTTCCAACTAGTCAGTTCTTCTCATCAGGTGGCCAAGTTCTTTCTCATCAAGTGGAGCTTCAGCATCAGTCCTTCCAACGAACAGTCAGGACTGAGTTCCTTTAGGATTGAATGGTTGGATCTCTTTGCAGTCCAAGGGATTCTCAAGAATCTTCTCCAACACCACAGTTCAAAAGCATTAATTTTTCAATGCTCACCTTTCTTTATGATCCAGGTCTCACATCCATACATGACTACTGGAAAAACCATAGTTTTGACTAGACAGATCTTTGTCAGCAAAGTAATGTCTCTGCTTTTTAATATGCTTTCTAGGTTAGTCATAGCTTTTCTTCCAAGGAGCAAGCGTCTTTTAATTACATGGCTGCAGTCACCATCTGCAGTGATTTTGGAGCCCAAGAAAACAGTCTCTCACTGTTTCCATTGTTTCCCATCTATTTGCCATGAAGTGATGGGACCGAATGCCATGATGTTTGTTTTTTGAATATTGAGTTTTAAGCCAGGTTTTTCACTCTCCTCTTTCACTTTCATCAAGAGGCTCTTCAGTTCCTCTTTGCTTTCTGCCATAAGGGTGGTGTCATCTGCATATCTGAGGTTATTGATATTTCTCCTAGCAATCTTATTCCAGCTTGTGCTTCATCCAGCCCGACATTTCTCATGATGTACTCTGCATATAAGTTAAATAAGCAGGGTGACAATATACAGCCTTGACATACTACTTTTCCTATTTGGAACCAGTCTGTTGTTCCATGTCCAGTTCTAACTGTTGCTTCCTGACCTGCATACAGGTTTTTCAAGAGGCAGGTCAGGTGGTCTGGTATTCCCATCTTTTTCAGAATTTTCCACAGTTTATTGTGATCCACACAGTCAAAGGCTAAAAGAATTATGCTACATCTACTGTGCTTGTGTTCTGTAAATGGAAAACAAAGCTTGGATGACAGCATATCTATTTGCAAAACGGTTCACTGAATACTTTAAGCCCACTATTGAGATGTACTCTTCAGGGAAAAGATACCTTTCAAAATATTCCTGCTCATCGATGACGCACCTCGTCACCCAATGTCTCTGATGCAGATGGACAAGGAGATTAAAGTTGTTTACATGCTGCTAAGGCACATCCATTCTGCCCATTTATCAAGGAGTAAATGTGACTTTCAGGTCTTATTACTGAAGAAATATACTTTATAGGGCCTTCCCTGATGGCTCAAACGGTGAAGAATCTGCCTGCAATGTGGGATACCTGGGTTCAATCCCTGGGTTGGGAAGATGCCCTGGAAGGGGGTTGGCAACCCACTTCAGTATTCTTGCCTGGAGAATTCCATCGACAGAGGAGCCTGGCAGGCTACACTCCATGGGGTCACAAAGAGTTGGACACGACTGAGCCACTGACCACAGCACAGCACAGCACATACTTCATAAGGCCGTAGCTGCCATAGATAGTGGTTCCTCTGAGCTGGAATTTTCTGGAAAGGATTCACTATTCTAGATGCCACTAAGAACATTCATGATTCACAGGAAGAGGTCAGAATATGGGCGTTAACAGGAGTCTGGAAGAAGTTGATTCCAGCCCTCATGGATGACTTGGAGTGATTCAAGACAGCACTGGGGGTGTGGCTGCAGATGTGGTGGGAACAGCAAGAGAACTGTAATAGAAGAGGAGGCCGAGCTGCTGAGATGTGACCGAGCTGCTGCAGTTGCAGATAAAGCCTTCACACAGGAGGAGTTGCTTCCTATGGGTGAGCTAAGAAGTGGTTTCTTGAGGTGGAATCTACTCCTGGGGAAGATGCTGAAACGACAACAAAGATTTAGAACAGTACGCAAACTTAGTTGAGAAAGCAGTGGCAGCCTTTGACAGGGGTTAACTTTAATTTTGAAAGAAGTTCTATTGTGAGTAAAATGCTCTGAAATAGCATTTCATGCTACAGAGAAATTATTCCTGAAAGGAAGAGTCAATTAATATGGCAAATATCATTGTTACCTTTTAAAAGAAATTGCCACACCAACCCCAACTTTCAGCAACCACTGCCTTATTAGTCAGAATCTGTAAATACTGAGGCAGGACCCTCCACCAGCAAAAAGGTTATGTCTCACTGAAGGCTTAGAGGATGGTTAACATTTTTTAGCAATAAAGTATTTAAAATTAAGGTATGTACCTTTTTTTGGACATAATACTTTGCACATTATAGACTAGACTGCAGTGTAAACCTAATTTTCATGTGCACTGAGAAACTGAACAATTCACATGACTTGCTGTCTTTTCTGGGGGGGGGGTTTATCCTTTTATTTTTTATTATTTGACTTGCTTTCATGTGGTATTTGCTTTATTGTGGTGGTCTGGAACCGAAACCAGCAATATGTCCAAGGTATGCCTGTGTATCTCTCTGTCTTTTTAGTTCTTTAAAAATACATTTCAGTAATATTTTATAGCTTCTATGTGCAGATCTTACACATTTTTGTTAAATTTACCCTTTCGTGTTTCATGTTTTTGATGCTATAAAGAATAGTACTTTTTATCAGTATGAATTTCTGATTATTTGTTTCTACTATATAGTAACACAATTGATTTTATATATTTATCCCATGATGGTCAACTTGACTGGGCCATTAGGTGCCCAGATATTTGGTCAAACATTATTCAGGGTATGTCTATGAGAATGTTTTTAGATGAGTTTAATATTTAGGTCAATAGACTGAATAAAGCTGACTGGCCTCCTGAATGTGGGTAGGCCTCACACAATCAGTTGCAGGCCTGAGTAGGATAAAAAGGCTGACTCTCTCCCAAGTAAGAGAAAATTCCTCCTGCCTGACTGCCTTTGGGTTGCAACTGGAATCTCAGCTTTTCTTGGGTCTCAAGCCTCCAGTCCTTTAAACTGGAGCCACACCATGGGTTCCCTTGTTTCTCAGACCTTGAACTCAGACTGGGAGTACATCATCAGCTCTTCTGAGCCTCCAGCTTGCTGACTCACCATCGCAGATCTTGGGATGTGTCAGTTTTCATAATTGCGTGAGCCAATCTCTTTTAATAAACACACAGAGACACACACAGACACAGACATACACACACACAGGTTCTACTTCTATCTGTAAAATCTATGGTGATACCATCTCTTATTTCTGATAGTGGTAATTTTTATCTTCCTCTTTTTCTATAATTAATCTGGCTAGGGGTTCATCAATCTTACTGACTTTTTTCTTTGAGGAATAGCTTTTTGGTCAGATCTTGAAGGGCCCAGGTTGGACTAGAAATGCTTTCTAGATCCATACTTTGGAGGAGGGGAGGCAGGGAGAGGGGCAGACTCCTGATGAGATAACTGTATTAATACAGAAGGGGGAGACTGTTTCCTGCTCCTCCATGGGCCCTGTTTGCCCTACCATGCTTCTGTGTGGTGTATCTGGTCCTCGGCTGGAATTCATGGGTCGCTTCTGCAGTGTTGCCAAGTGATTTTGGCAGGAGTGCACCGAAAACTAGGGCTTCCCAGGTGGTTCGGTGGTAAAGAACCCGCCTGCCAGTGTAAGACGTGGGTTTGATCCCTGGGTTGGGAAGATTCCCTGGAGAAGGAAATGGCAACCGACTCCAGTATTCTCGCCTGGGAAATCCCATGGACAGAGGAGCCTGGCAGGCTATGGTCTATGGAGTCACAAAGAGTTGGACATGACTAAACAACAACAATGAAGACTACAAAACATTGAAAGAAATGAAAGAAGACCTAAATAAATGTAAAAAGTCTTCTGGTCATGGCTTGAAGGACCTAATATTATCAAGATGGCAAACCTCCCCAAATCAGTCTACAAATTTCAATGGAATCCCTATCAAAGTCCCACCTGACTTCTTGGCAGAAATTGACATACTGATCCTAAAATTTGTATGGAGATGCATGGGACTCAGAATAAGCAAAACGGTCTTGAAAAGGGAGAATAAAATTGGAGGACTCACGCTTCCCAATTTCAAAATTTACTCTAAAGGTACAGTAATCAGGAGCCTGGTCCTGGTGTAAGGACAGGCATACAAGTCCATGGGATAGAATCAAGAGTCAGAGATAAACCCATGCATTTACAAGTCTGATGTCTGGCAAGGGTCCCAAGACAATTCAATGGAGAGGGGAGTCTTCAACAAATGGTGCCAGGAAAGTAGATCTCCACATGCAAACAGCTGAAGCTGGACTTCATATCACATATGAAAATGAACTCAAAATGCATCAAAGATTTTTAAAAGACCTAAAAGAGCTAAAACCATAAAACTGTTAGAAGAAAACATAGACATAAACCTTATGACCTTGGATTTGGCCACCGAGTCTCAGCTGTGAGAGACCTGGACCGTGCTAAGTTCAACCTCATCTTCCCTGCTCAGCACGTCCACTGGCGTGGCCGAGGCAGCAGGAGGACACGGGTCCCCTCACCTATCCCAGTGCCCACAGAGGAGGAGGAGCTACCCACGCCTGGCCTTGATAAGCATGTGTTGACTGCCTTCCTGTTTCTGCCCAGAGTGACTAGCCAGGATTCTGGGATGGGTGGCTATGTGGGCAGCCCCAGGATGGGGCTGAGGGAGGGAGAGCAGCTGCGCAAGGTCACAGGCAGGGTTGGTCCTGCAGTCCAGTGCGCACAGCTGCACAGAAGCCCTTGCGGAGGTCTCAGAGCGGCCCAGTGACTCCCTGGGCCACTGAGCCCTCCAGCAGGTTGGGGAGTCAGACCAACCTCTGTATGTGGTGGGGGTCCTGAGCCCTTGGTGGGCACAGGTGTCTGTGGGTAACAGGACCTGGGGCCAGCTCGCCATGGCACCCAGCCCGTCTGTGCACTACCTGCCTGCTGGACGGACCCTGCAGGGCTTCACCATCCAACACTCTTGGGAGGGGTTTGGATCACTGTCGGGTTAGAAAGTTGCAGGGCTTTAGAAAAAGCTTTAGAAATGGGCCTGTTATTAAATGTCTCCTGTGGGAAGGAGCAGAGTTCGGGACACGTGGGGGCCTGTGCAAGTGCCCACTCTCCCCGCAAAGTGCATCCTGGTCAGTGGGGCATGTCAGGCGCCGTGAGGCAGGCCCTTCCTCACTCCACGCTCCCTCAAAGTCAGGCGCACCTGGTGGTAACAGCCTTCAGTGTGATCTTCAGAGAGCACAGTAGTTTCGAAGGGCAGTGGTGGGATCATGGCGAGGGTGGAAGACGTGCTGCCATTAGAGGCTGCCATGGGGAGGGGCAATTTGGAATCAGTTTTGGAGGAGAGGGTGATTGATGTGCTGGGGTGATATTGGGGGAAATAATTAGAATCTCCCATGAACCCAGTAACCCTCAACTTTTATGAAATAAGCATTAGACCAGCCTGCAATACACACAGGCTGCTGAGACAGAGCGTCTCACTGTTTCACATAGCTATGCAGACTGGACCCACACGCGCTACATATGTGTTCTTGAGTTAACCAGGACCCTACCTTCAGGTGGGGCATGCCTAGCCCATTCTGAGTTCACCTGGTCATGGAGCTGAGAGCTCCGAGGGGGGGTCACCCCAGACCAGGTGCTGAGCTGGTGCTGGTGACAAGGGGACCAGAAACCAGCCCTGGGCTGTGAAATGTCCACCCCAGGGAGCTGAGGCAGAGCCTGGGATCGGGGCTGCCAGGGAGCAGCGGAGAACAGGGAGAAGGTGCCCCTCCCGTCGCCACTGGGCCCTGCAGGAAGGCCTTGCTGGGGTCCCCAGGCTTCACCTCAGACCCACAGTGGCAACATCTGTCAGCCCTCTCCCTGAAATGGACCCTGGAGCACAGGCATGAGGAATGTGGGCAGCCCTGGACCCTCTGAACCCCTTGACCCTCCTACCCTCCCAGATACTGGCTGCCTGTCTCACCAGCCCTGCCCAACCCTGCCCCCCAGAGATCCAGAGCTTCACTGGCACCGAGAAGGATGGTCGCATTGTTGGGGAGATTGCCTTCCAGCTGGACCGGCGCATCCTGGCCTATGTCTTCCCAGGGGTGACCCGGCTCTACGGCTTCACTGTGTCCAACATCCCTGAGAAGATCAAACAGGTACGCCTCCCTGGCTGTAGGCCTTCCCCTGGCCGGTCCCAGCCCAAGGTCCCATCCTTGCCCCGCCCCCGCCCCAAGGTCCCCTGGCCACCAGACAGCTG
>SJYV01037887.1:0-17633 GCA_006410875.1 Neotragus pygmaeus | reverse complement strand
TGACTGGTTTGATCTTGCTGTCCAAGGGACTCTCAAAAGTCTTCTTTAGCAACACAGTTTGGAAGCATGAGGTCTTTGGCGCTGATGAGTACTTATTTAGCAATTCCTGCCTCAAATTTCATGTGTCTCTGTAGCATGCATATGCTGCTTATTTCTGATTTTCCATTTTATATGCTATCTGTTAACTTCTCCTGTGAAAGAGAAGGCCATAGAACTTTAGATGTCTCCTCCCCTGCATTGCCGAGACACACACACTCTTCCTCCCTCTTTGTTTTTCCAGATCTGGCTATATAATAATTATTGTTTAAATTGATATTCAGTGTTTGTTATCACTGGGTAAACATCTTAATGGCTAAGCCACACAGGATGTGGTTAATTCCCAGTCTACTAAGACAAGGAATTATTTTTGTGTTAATTGGGATGAATTATTTTTTCTCTCCCTTAGTGTGGATGCAAATGTATAGTCATGAATTCAGTGCAGGTTTTAACTAGAACTCCCCAGTGCAGTCAGCCACCTCGGGTGACCTCTCACTTTGCAGCCCTTGTAGAGCCTTTCATTTTCCTGTTCCACTTGAGGCTGTGTCTTCTCTAGGCCTGCTGCTTAGCTGCCATCCTGGGATTTCTCTTCATTCCTTATGGGAACTCTTTCTGTGCCTCTTCCTCTGTTGAATGGGAATTCCGGGACCCCATGTCTTATGTTCTGGTGGCTTCCCTGGAAAGAGTCCATCAGAGAGAAATGTTTTTGAGACCTAAACTGTCTGAAGATGCATTTCTTCCTTTGTATTTGAATGGCAGTTTACCTGGGTATTGAATTCTAGGTTAAAAGTCATTTTCCCACAGAAGTTTGAAGGCCTGACTCGGATGTCTGCTGGCTCTTGTCACAAGGGGAAGCCCGAGACCATTGTGATCCCCACGCCTTGGTGAGATTTGTTCATCCCTAGTGTTCCTTGGGGGTCTTTCTCGGGGGATGCACTTGGGTCCTTCAGCTCTCCAAAACTTTCCTGTATTATTTCTCTATGAGCTCTGATTTCTTTATTCTAGCCTTTTTGATCACCTGTTATTCATATGTCAGGTCTTCTGAGTTTTCTGTTAATTTCCTTTCTCCTACTTCTTTCTAGTTGTTGACCTTTTATCGTCTTTTTCTCAGAGAGAGCTTTGACTTTATCTTCTAGTCCTTACATTGCATTTTTATCTCTGCCATCATCATATCTTTCATTTCTAAGTGTTTTTGTCCCTTAGTATTCGTTTTCATAACATCTTGTTTCTGTTTCATGAAGGCAGTCATCTTAAAAACCATTTCTCTTTGTTGTTCAGTCGCTAGGTCGTGTCTGACTCTTTGCAACCCCATGGACTGCAGCATACCAGGCCTCCCTGTCCTTCAGTATCTCCCAGAGTTTGCTCAGGCTCGTGTCCATTGTATCGGTGATGCCCTCCAACCTTCTCATCTTCTGTCGCCCCCTTCTCCCCTTGCCCTCAGTCTTGCCCAGCATCAAGGTCTTTTCCAATGAGTCATCTCTTGCATTGGCTGGCCAAAGTATTGGAGCTTCAGCTTCAGCAGCAGTCCTTCCAATGAATATTCAGGACTGATTGCCTTGGGGATTGACTGGTTTGATCTACTTGCTGTCCAAGGGACTCGCAAGAGTCTTCTTTAGCACGACAATTCAAAAGCATCAATTCTTCAGCGCCCAGCTTTCTTTATAGTCCAACTCTCATATCCATCTATGACTACTGGAAAAATCATAGCTTTAACTAGATGGACCTTTGTCGGCAAAGGCGATGTCTACTTTTTAATACGCTACCTAGGTTGGTCATAGCTATTTTTACAAGGAGCAGGCATGTTTTAATTTTGTCGCTGCAGTCACCATCCACAGTGATTTTGGAGCCCAAGAAAATAAAGTCTGTCGCTGTTTCCATTGTTTCCCCATCTGTGTGCCTTGAAGTGATGGGACCGGATGCCATGATATTCATTTTTTTCATGTTGATTTTTAAGTCAGCTTTTTCATTCTTTTACCTTCATCAAGAGGCTCTTTAGTTTCTCTTCCCTTTCTGCCATTAAAGTGGTGTCATCTGCATGTCTGAGGATGTTGGTATTTGTCCTGGCAGCCTTGATTCCAGCTTGTGATTTATCCAGCCCAGCGTTTCGCATGGCGTGCTCTGCATATGCACACACTTGAGTTATGCGGACATTTCCTTTCGTTTCCCGTGTTGTCTCTGTTTCTTGAGTCCTTCTTACGTGGTTTCCTACTTTGGTCTTTGTCTTCGATGTCAGAAGCTCTTCCAATGCCTGAGTTAAGAGTGGACTGATTGGAAACTCTCTGTGTGCATAAACTGTAAATGTGAGCCTCACCATTAGAAAATGGGATGGGGACCTGGCCCATTTGGGGGGCACTAGCAGAGTTGCTGGAGTAGTTCCTTCTCTGGGCCTGTTGGTTTTCCCAGAACAGGGCTCCTGGTCTCCAGCCTAGATGGTGGCGAGTGTGATAGCTGCCAGCATTCTGGGAAAGTGGAGCAAGCTGGGGATGGGGGGCCACTGGGTTGGGGATGGGAGATACCTGGAGTGTAACTGCTTCTCCTGCCGACTTACAGCCCATACTGTGCTCTGTTGCTTACTGTTTGTATGTGTGTTTAGTCACTCAGCCCTGTCTGACCCACTGTAGCCCGTGATGCTCCTCTGTGCATGGAATTCTCCAGGCAAGAGTACTGGAGTGGGTAGCCATTCCCTTCCCCAGGGGATCTTCCCCATCCAGGAATCGAACCCACGTCTCCTGAGTCGGCGGGTGGATTCTGCCGCCTGGTGACACTCATTTCTATTTAGTCTGCAAGATCCTGCCGCTCCTGGTGATTGCTGTTTCTTCTCCCTCCCTCACATGGCTAACTTTCACTTTTCTATCTTTGCTGAATTAGATGCTGCTTGTCCATTTCCTCTGTGCAAAATCGTGTTGACTTTTCAGACTAGTCTACTGTCGTCTTCTGTCTTAAGAAGTGCCCAGGCACTGCAGTGAACAGAATTCCTGTTCTCCGGAGCCCGCGTTGTCCTTGAGGCTATGTCCATTGTAATCCATGCTAGCATTTCAGCAGGGCTTCCAGGTGGCGCAGAGATACAGCTGTTCTACACACTAGAGGTAACGGAAAGGTACCCTGGTTTTCATCTCTAAATGATGTCAGGGTGTATAGTCACCACGTCAGTTTTTTTGGCCAGATTGTGTTTCTGTCATAGGTACTCGTGTATTAGAAAGCTTCCCCTCTAAGTAGAAGGGAGAAATGCAAATATGGGAGGGCAACGTTTTTTTCTGGTAATTGCACAGCATTGGAAGAAAGAGAAAGGAGAATGGGTAAAACGATGTGAAGACAGGGGACTTGGATATTTTGAGAGCTGGAAAGTGGCTGGAGGAACCCTGGGGCGGCACCGTGGGTGGGCTGGGGGCGAGGCAGGGGTGGTGTCTGAATTGGCCGCTTGTGCCTCAGGCACCCTGTGTATGAACTTGATCTTTCTTGAAGTGACACAGACTGGTCCTGTTTAACTCCAAGGCTTTTGGTACGGAGGAAGAAATCACTAATTTAAAACAAAGAATAGAATAAGAAATGCTCTTGCCAGTCGTGATTTTCTAAAACCATAAATAAATGAAATCCAAAGGTAGACAGAAGATGTGTATAAGAGACAGTCCATTGAGTCGGTGATGCCATCCAACCATCTCATCCTCTGTCGTCCCCTTCTCCTCCTGCCCTCAATCTTTCCCAGCATCAGGGTCTTTTNTAAAACCATAAATAAATGAAATCCAAAGGTAGACAGACCTCCCTTAACCATGTCACACAAACTGCATTTGAAGACTGTTGTTCTCTTGTCCTTTTCCCGTTCATATGAAAGAATTCATTTGAAAACACTGAGTTACTCTCTTTCTTTGTTTAAAATTTTTAAATTAGGGGGCTAAATTAATTTTTTTAACTTACTATTTTTAATTTGAAATAGCATTTGTATTGATTCTTTGTTGAGGAAGATGTTGATTTTATAATTAATGGGTTTGCAGCAATTCTTAAATTTTGCAGCTCAGATTTGTTTCTTTTTTAACCCTAAGTATTTGAAATCAGATTGTTGAAACATCTTTAAGTATACTAACAAATCATCTTTCAGATGAATCTGGGAGAGTGCTGATGAAGTATTGCTTTCAGATATNGTTTGCAGCAATTCTTAAATTTTGCAGCTCAGATTTGTTTCTTTTTTAACCCTAAGTATTTGAAATCAGATTGTTGAAACATCTTTAAGTATACTAACAAATCATCTTTCAGATGAATCTGGGAGAGTGCTGATGAAGTATTGCTTTCAGATATGTAGAATATATTGGCAGCAGATTGGGAAATTATTGAGAATGTTCTATACCAGTTTCACCAATTGAGCAGTCAAGGGTAGCATTTATATTAGACTGTATTAGAACGTAAAAAATGTTCTCAAAACATCAAGTATTATTGTGGTTTTATGTAATCAAAGTGATAAGCCTGGATAAATTTTCTTCTACAAATATATAATTTTTTTTAAAACAAGATTTGTGTTCATGAAGTTTTGATAATCCTTGTGAAATGATATGTTAAGAAGGTTACTGAACAGAAACCAGAAGTCTGTCGACAATATGAAGCTTGAATTGAACTGTACAACTAACTGATTATTTTAGTGAAAAAGGAAGAGTTCTCTGCCATTTACAGTTACCAAATGATTTCTTTTGCTTGTAACAGTTTTATTGAGATATAATCCACATGCAAATTACCTATTTAAATTGTAGAGTTCAGTAGTTTTAGTATTTCACAGAATTGGGTAGCTNGCCATTTACAGTTACCAAATGATTTCTTTTGCTTGTAACAGTTTTATTGAGATATAATCCACATGCAAATTACCTATTTAAATTGTAGAGTTCAGTAGTTTTAGTATTTCACAGAATTGGGTAGCTATCTCTGTTACTTATTTCCAAATGTTTTCATCACCTTAAAAAGAAATCCTTAACCCTCTAGCTATGAGTCCTAACTCCTTCTTTCCCTCACCACCCCCAGGCAGCCACACATCTAGTTTTATTACATATTTGCACATTCTGGCCATCTCCTACAAATGGAGTCATACAGTATGTGGTGTTTTGTGATGGCATTCTTTTCACTTAGTGTCATGTTTTCAAGGGTTTATCTGTGTTTCGTTCTTTTTATTGCTGAATAATGTTCTGTCGTATGGCTCGTCCACGTTTTGTTTGCTCATTCCTCGGCTGATGGGCGTTTGGGCTCTTTCTGCCTTGGAGCTGTTCTGAATAATGCTGCCGTGAACCTTAACGTGCCAGTTTTTATGTGACATGTTTTCCTTCCCCTTGTGTGTGTGCCTGGAAGTGGAGTTGATAGGTCCTTTGGTAACACTGTGCTTAGCGTTCTGAAGAACTGCCAGGTAGGTTTCCATGACAGCTGTCCCAGTTTACGTTCTCACCGGCAGCAGTGGGGTTCCAGCTTCTCCTCATCCTCACAGATGCTTGTCGTTATTTGTCTTTCTTATTCTAGCCATCTGGGTGTGTGTGTGAAGTGGTATTAGAGTCGGACACGACTGAGCGACTGACCTGAACTGAACTGAAAGGCCAATGATGTTGAGTATCTTGTGTATTGTTTTGTTATTGGCCGTTTGTATATATATGTTCTTCGGAGAAATGTCTGTTCCGTTTCTTTGCTCATTTTTAAATTGTGTTGTCTGTCTGTCTGTCTGTTGTCAGTTATGTACCTTCTGGATACAGATCCTACATCAGTCATGGGATTGGCAGATATTTTCTCCTTTAGGTTGTCATTTCACTTTCTTACAGGTTTCCTCTGAGGCCCAAGTTACTAATTTTGATGAAATCCAATTTAACTTTTGTTGCATTTGGTGTCATATCTAAGAATCTGTTGCTAAATCCAAGGTCACAAGGATTTTATAACTGTGTTTTCTTCTAAGAATTTCATAGTTTTTATAGTTTTGGCTTTCACATTTAAGTGTTTGATCTGTTTTGATTTTTTTTTTTAGAAATAAGGTATGAGATGGGAAGTTATAATTCATTCTTTTTCATGTAGCTGTCCTGATCTCCCAGCAGCATTTGTTGAAGAGACTTTTTCCCCCATTGAATAGTCTTGGCCTCCTTCACCATAAATGTGTGCTCTTATTTCTGGGCTCCTAGTTCTGTTCTGTTGATGTATATTCCTGTCTTTGTACAATATACTATCACACTCGTGATTACTGTTGCTTTCTGCTAAGTGTTGAAATCAGGGAGTTTGAGTTCTCCAACTGTGTTCTTTTTTAAGAGTGTTTTGCTCTTCTGGATTCCTTCACTTTCCATATGCATTTTAGGATCAGTGTGTCAGTTTCTATAAGGAAGACATCTGGCATTAGGGATCACCTTGAATCTCTAGATCACTTTGGGGAGCATTGCCATCTTACAGTATTAGCTTTTCCTCTCCATGAACATGATATGACTTTCCGCTTATTTAGATCTCCAAATTGAAATGTATATATATATATTTCTTTGTAGTTTTCAGAGTTTAACTTTTTTAAACTTTTTTATTGTAGTAAAATATATATGAAACAAAATTTGCCATTTTCGCTTTTTAAGTGTTCATTTAGTTGCATTAATTTCATTCGCAATGCAAAATGTAAGATTTGTACTTATTTTGTTAAATTATTCCCAAATGTCTTTTTAAAAATTCTATTATAAGCTGAATTGTTTTCTTAATTGCATTTTTGGATTGTTTGTTGCAAATTTATACAAGTACAATTTTTTTTAATAGTGATTCTGTATACTGCAAAATTGTTTAAATTTTTTTATTAGTTCGAATGGTTTTTTTTTTAAGTGGATTTCTTAGGATTATTATATACAAATTCATGTCACCTGTGAATAGAGGTTGTTTTATTCCTTCCTTTCCAGTTTGGGTGCCTTTTTCTTATTTTTGTTGCCTCTTTGTCCTGACT
Organism: Neotragus pygmaeus; assembly: GCA_006410875.1. NCBI lineage: Eukaryota > Metazoa > Chordata > Mammalia > Artiodactyla > Bovidae > Neotragus > Neotragus pygmaeus. The sequence continues at coordinate 10,678 of SJYV01037887.1, read as the reverse complement.
AAACCCTCCAGGACAGTGTGGAATAGAAGTGGCGAGCATGGACATTCTTATTCCTAATCTTAGGGAAGAGGCANGGTGCCTTTTTCTTATTTTTGTTGCCTCTTTGTCCTGACTAAACCCTCCAGGACAGTGTGGAATAGAAGTGGCGAGCATGGACATTCTTATTCCTAATCTTAGGGAAGAGGCATCTTAAGTCTTTCACCATTAAGTGTGCTTTTTTCTGTGTTTGATAAAAGTCAGCTGTGAAGCCAGCTGGGCTTTCTTTGTGATTAGCCTTTGGATTACTAATTCAGTCTCTACTTCTAGATCTGTTCACATTTTCTGTTTCTTCCTGAGTCAGTTTGATAGGTTTTATCTTTTTAGGAATTTGTTCATTTCGTTCAGGTTAGTTTGTTGGCATACAATTGTTTGTAGTCTTTCTTAATCCTTTTATTTCTGTAAGATCTACAGTAATGTCCCTCTTTCAGTTTTAGACATTTGAGTCTCTCTTTAATTTTTTAAAAATGATTAAAATGACAACTTTTATGTTATATATCTTTTACCCTAACAAAAAAGTAATTGCAAGTAAAAGTAATTGAAATCCATCCATGTTATTGAGTGTAAGTAACAATAGCTAGTTCTTTCTGGTTGCTGTATTCCACTGAATTCCTTCCCCGCAGTTTATCCATTCATTCAAGTGTACATCTCAGCTATCCAGCTTGGGGCTGTTAATGAAGAGTGATACTACCAGAAATTGTTTTGGCTTTTAAAATTCTCCAGAGAGAATGAATGGTTTTTCTAAATCCACTGCCTGTTTCCCTTACTGTTGAATTCTGTTGTAGTTTGTGGAGGGTAGTCACAGGTGGCCCAAATCACAGTTCTTTGTCATTTAGGATTGTCCTTTGTACCAAATATTGAAATGTCAGCACCTGTATCACAGAAATTGTATTTGGCCAGTACAGTTTTTATTTTAAGTAGTGTTAAAATTATAAAAAAAACCACATATGCTCATGATTTTAGTGAATTCAAGCAGCATAGAAGGGTATGTCACAGAGTAAAAAGTCTTATTCCCTCCAGTTGTGTTATAATTTTTTTCTCCTTAGATTTTAGAGCATAATCTAGAATTTCCATTAAAATTGAATGTTGACTTGAAAGGTTTTTTTTAACATCAAAATATGTTTATATTAAAAATTTTCATAAGAAATTAATGTTGGAATATGGCTTCCCTTGTGGCTCAGCTGGTAAAGAATCCACCTGCAATGTGGGAGACCTGTGTTTGATCCCTGGGTCGGGAAGATCCCCTGGAGAAGGGAAAGACTACCCACTCCAGTATTCTGGTCTGGAGAATTCCAGTCCATGGGTTCGCAAAGAGTTGGATGTGACTGAGCGACTTTCACTTTCACCAATTTTATGTTGTCAGAGTTTATAACATTTATGTTATGTTGTGATTTAGAGAAGTCTTTTTTGTTTTGTCTAAGTTGGCTGTACGATTTGGAAACTAATAAATAGAACTTAAAATAGCTACAGGTATGTAACTGTTATACGCTGTAAACCCCAGCTGTGTGACTGGACCCAGAGAGAAGGCACCCGACCTGGGTCTTGAGCAGGCGAGTCATCTAGGTGCTGGTGTTGAAGAGTCCCTGGACTTGCTCCCTGACTTCCTTTGCTGCTTCTGGGTCTTACGCAGATGCCTCTGTTTGTTATGCTCACGTCACTTTCTTGGATTCTTTCATTTTGATGATTGGCTAAAGTCTTTTCCTGGTGGCTAATGCTGAGTTGCTTCTGTCGTGTCTGACTCTTTGTGACCCCATGGACCATAGCATGCCAGGCTCCTCTGACTGGGGGATTCTCCAGGCAAGAATACTGGAGTGGGTTCCATTTCCTCCTCCAGGGGGTCTTCCCCACCCAGGGATCGAACCCACAGTCTCTTAGTTCTCCTGCACTGGCAGGCGGATTCTTCACCACTAGCGCCACTTGGGGAGCCTTCCATGGTTGTGGGGGGTATATGTATATGTCATACATACACACATAAGTGTATAGCATTTCCTCCCATGCAGGATCAAGGGTGGCAATCTTTCTGAGTTATTGCATTTCTAACAATGTCTTCCCTTACCCTCATTTTAGTGNACACTGGAGTGGGTTGCCATTTCCTTCTCCAGTGCATGAAAGTGAAAAGTGAAGGTGAAGTCACTCAGTCATGTCCGATTCTTTGTGACCCCATGGACTGCAGCCTACCAGCCTCCTCCATCCATGGGATTTCCAGGCAAGAGTACTGGAGTGGGGTGCCATTGCCTGTACTCTAAGACCCGACACAACCAAACAAATAAAGGCTGGAGCCTGGGGTTTGCACTAAAAATTCTCAGTTTGCCCATCCTCCTCTCCAGAGTCATTCTTAATTCTTTCTCATCCTTGCCCATGCCTCTGGAGAGGCCCAACTGCATAGACACAGTCAATGATCCCCCATTGGCTAGATCCTGTCGGGTTTAAGCAATGGGAAGCAGATGTAGGTGACATGAGGAAGAGACTGGGGGTGTTTGTTCTCCCAGCTCCTGTTTTGCTGTGCTACTGCTGATCACCTGAGCTCCTTGCAAGCCTGTCTCCCACTGGATCCCAGCAACCACATTCTTTCTTCACGTCCTCAGACCTAGATGTGAGAACAGCTCTCCGTGGTTGCAGCCCCCGATGCTACACTATGCCCTAAGGGTTTCCCATCATCCTGCTTACACCTCTGTAAACAATCCTTTATTAACTGTTAAACAACACTGAGTTTCTGTCCATCTTCTCCAGGACTGTGAATGATTCAGTTATGGGACATTAACCATTTGAGTCCTTTTCTATAGGCATGGCATAGAGTTACTGTAAACAAGCAGGACCCCATGGGCCTTCCTAGAAGAGATCCCTCCTACACCATGTCCTCCACCTGCCCCTTGTCTGCAGAGGAACTTTAGCTTCCTAGGCCTTCCCCAAGTTTCAAAGCATACATTTAATGAGACAAGGGAAAATGTAGAAAAAAGAAAAACAGTTAAACAAAACAGAAATAAGAATGTGAGTGCTAAGTCATTCAGTCATGTCAAACTCTGTATGAGCCTATGGACTATAGCCCTCCAGGCTCCTCTGTCCATGTGGATTCTCCAGGCAAGAATACTGGAATGGGCTGCCATGCCCTCCTCCAGGGGATCTTCCTGACCCAGGGATCAAACCCATGTCTCTTATGTCTTCTGGATTGGCAAGCAAGTTCTTTACCATTAGCACCACTTGGGCCTTAGCCTCCTAAGTCTTCCCCAAGTTCCAAAGCATAAATTTAATCAGAGAAGTGAGAAAATGCAGAAATAAGGGAAAACAGTTAAACAAGACAGAAATATGAATGGTTCAGCCATTAAAGTCAAGAACCTTTAGTTCCCCCTCAAGGGCTATAGATAATATTCTTAGTCAAGTCTTTTGAGCTGTTTTGCAGACACTGAAACCCCCACCAGGTGGAAGAAGTTAACCGCATGCTGCTTACAAGCACGTAGACCCCAGACTGGTTGGAACCAGGAGACTGATGATGTTGACTCCAGATTAGCTCACCAGCAACCAATCAGAAGAATGTCCACCAGCTGATCATACACCCCACAATCCCTCTCCTTCACTCTGTCTTTAAAAACCTTTCCCTGACAGTCTTTGAAGAATTTGAGTCTTTTAAGCACCAGCCACCTGGACTCCTTGCTTGGCGCCCTGCAGTAAATGCTGCACTCTCCATCACTGCTACCCGGTGTCAGTAGATTGGCTTTACTGCATGTGGGCAAGCTGACCCAAGTTTTCATTCGGTAACATTATCAAACAAGCCCCTGGTACAATTGGAATCTTGGGACAGTCCCACACAACCATAAGCAGTGGTATTTCCAGTGTGGTTAATAGCCTGGACACTAAACCACAGAAATCCAGGACAATGAGCCCCCAGAAGGAAGGAATTCTGGAAGACTTTTTACCATGACATCCTCAGGCAGAGGATGAGATGGTTCTTATAGCATCATCGACTCAATGGACATGAATTTGAGCAAACTCTGGAAGATCATGGAGGACAGAGGAGCCTGGCGTGCTGCAGACTATGGGGTCACAAAGAGTCAGACACACCTGAGCAACTGAATGACAACAACCTCAGGTAATGGACAGCATGACAGAGCGGTGCTGGCATACATCCAGAAATCCATGCCCCCACCTCCCACCCCCTACCCACACTGGAAGAAGCAGCCCAGCTGGGGACATCATTCCCAAACACCCGTGCAGTAGGTGTGGTCATGTGATCTGACCAATGAGCCATTAGTGGAAGTGATGAGCGTGGATCCTGAGTGGCAGTCAGTCTTGGTTTTCCATTGCTGCTGTAGCAAATTATTACAAACCCAGTGGCTTAAAACAACACAAAGTTATTATTTCAGGATTCTGGAGTTAGAAGTGTACCAAGCTTCTGAAGGGCTGTGTTCTTTCTGGAAGCTCCAGGAAACAACAGGTTTCCTTGCCCTTTTCCAGCTTAGGGAAGCTGCTTCTAATTCTGTGCTCCTGGTCTTCCACCACTCTGACCTCTTCTTCTGACTTTGCTTTCTGACCCTCCAGTTTCACTCTTAGAAGGACCCTTGGGATTACAGTAGACCCACGCAGATAATCCAGGATCATCGCCTCATCTCAAGATCTTTAATTACATCTACAAGGTCATTTTGCCACGTGGGGCAATATGTTCACAGGTTCTAGGGATTAGGACATGGCCTTTGAAGGGCCATTATTCAGCCTACAATAGGGTCTTTAAGAAGCAAGTATTTCTTAATGCCATTTGCAGCAACATGGGTGTATGTAGAGATTATTATATTAAGCGAAGTAAGCCAGAAAGACAGACTGTATGATTAGCACGTATATGTGGAATCTAAAGTACAATAAAAAGCACTTCCCTGGTGGCCCAGTGGTTAAGTCTCCACACTTCATTGCAGGGGGGCAAAGGTTCAATCCCTGGTAGGGGAGCTAAGATCCTGCAGGAAGTAGATAAAATACAGCACAAACGAATGCATATATGAAACAGAAACAGAGTCACAGACATAGAGAACAGATCTGTTGTTGACAAGGGGGCAGGGGTGGNGCCCTGACAGTCTCTGCATTGATGGGTTTAACAAACTCTTAATGCTATCAACAATTTTAAATACCTCCCTCTTTCAAATGGCATCGGATACTTTACAACAGTACTGTATTCACAGCACTGGCTATAAACTGTGAAACTGATTGAAAACAGGCAGCAAATACTTTTAGGATTAAAGAAAAAAAAAAGAACATAACAGAGAAACAAAAGAAACAAAAGGGGAAGTGTGTTTGCATTTGCTCAGGCAAATATGTGTTCAGTTGCTTTATCAAGAATATAGCTGCCAACATCTTTAGAATTAAATATGCAAAACACAGAATNGCAGCAAATACTTTTAGGATTAAAGAAAAAAAAAAGAACATAACAGAGAAACAAAAGAAACAAAAGGGGAAGTGTGTTTGCATTTGCTCAGGCAAATATGTGTTCAGTTGCTTTATCAAGAATATAGCTGCCAACATCTTTAGAATTAAATATGCAAAACACAGAATTCATAAATAGCACCAGAATTTGCTACTTGGAGTTCTAAATTAGCTTTCTTTACTACTGTGCAATGAACAGTAAACACTCTGAAAGCACTGTAATGTATTCAGCATTTTTTCCGGTCATCCTTGGCCAGTTGAAAGGATGGCACCACTACGAATCCAATCTATACAGACATCTTAATGTGTAATTTCTGTACAACCCCAGCATAAGCTATAAAATCAGCTTAAGATAAATTCCTAGATTAGAAAATTACTCTTTATTCTTAAAATTAATTCTGAAAATGGTGTCCCCCAAATTCCACCCATATTGAATTCTACCTCTTTCAGTTTATAAACTGATAAATATCTCATCCTAATTTTGATATCTACTTTACTAGATATCAAAGACCCTAAAATCTAAAAGAGAAAAAAAAGGTATACTTTATTTTGCATTCAAAAATATTCTAGTGTATCTTTTCTGTAATCAGTTTAATATAATTTGTTAAGTGAACAGAAACGCACACAAAAGTCTACCAAACCAATTAAAAACTTTCCCCAACGTGCAATGACTAAATGGATTTTTCCACTAAAATTCAAATAATGCATCTGTGCATATCTTGCTAATTTTTTTTTACAACCTCCTTGTAAAACATGAAGTGGAGAACATCATGGAAACAATGACTCCTAGCAAAAAATGTCTTTATCATAAAAATATAGACTTTTATCTAATGCTGTCACATTTGTGGTTTCTACTTAAGAAGAAAAAGGGCATTCCAAGGACCAATATTAAGTTCATAATGATCCATACAATACATGGCATTTTAGTTCTAGTCTAAAAGGTTTTTCCAGGCATGCAGAGATCAAACTTTGATGCTTTCGCCCAACAATGAAACCTTTTCCTTAAAAGAAATACAGCATTATGAATACTGTTATAAAGCAGAAATAAATAGGCAAAGATACCAGCCTGAGAAACATTGTCTGAAAAAATAGAAAAGCCTGTTTAGTTAGGCTGAAGCAATCAGTGCATTTCTGATTTTCCAAGATGCTGTAAAACACCAAGGTGGCAATAATCTGAAACATCAAGGAGAGCATTCAAGAACCAACTCGAGAGCTCATTCAATGTCTGGTATCCGAAAGACCATTTTCATAGAAAAACAAAACAAAAACTGCAGTTCCGGAAGATCAAACAATTCCACACGCAAGCAAGTTGAAATATACAGATCAAAATATATATAAACATGATCCAAGAAGCAGTATTTCTATCAGTTACAGTGGAGAGAAATTAACGAGTAAGGGACGAACCGGAAGGGCACCTGAATTTGGTTGCACGATATTGTTATATGCTTCGCACTGTTTTTGCGGTTATTCAAAAGGAAACTGAAGGAATTTTCCAGTTGTTTCAAACCCAAGGGTAGAGAAAGAATTTGAACTGTATGAAGACCTGATATTACGTAGTAAGCCGATGAAAAGAAAAGGCATTTCAAAAATAAAGGATTTTTCAACTTCCACGCAGAATATCGAAACGAAGAAATTTCAAAAGAATGCCGAGCTGCACGTCCATATAATAAAGGATGGTACACAGAACGTACCGGATTCCTCTCCGTTATTTATTCCTCAATACAAACTAGACTCCAAGATCTCCCTCTAATCAAGCGCTAGATAAACTCGCAAAACTATCTCCCACTAAGACACTTTAGCAGGTTCCTTTCGGTCGTGAAGTCAGGGTCCCCTAATTGTCCTTTTCCAATCCTCCTGGATCCAGGAAAAGATCACCCTATCACTTTCTTGAACCCTCCTCCCCCCAGGAGTTCGCCCTCTAANAAGGGGGTGGAAAGGGGGTGGGGGAGGGAATGATTGGCAGTTTGGGATTAAACAGATGCAAACTAGTATGAACAGGATGGATAAACAAGATGTTACTGTATAGCAAAGGGATATCCTGTGATAAACCACAATGGAAAAGAATATGAAAAAGAATAGATACATACTTTATATATATAAAACTGAATCACATTGCTGTACAGCAGAAATTAACACTGTAAATCAACCATACTCCACACATTTTTTTTAAGCAGGGATTTCTTGCCTATACTCTTATTCCCACCTGTGAGCTGGAAGAGGCGGCCACTGAAGGCCTGGGAGAGGGCAGAGACCCAGGGAAGAAGAAGGTTACAATCCCCTCAGCAAAGCACGAGAACCACAACTTCTCTACCTGCTCTCCAGCACTTGCTTTGGCCTGTCGTTTTGATTCTAGCAAGAATGGGACTATGCTTAGAGACAAAGTCTTTAAAGAGGTAGTTAGGGCCAAACAAGGTCACGTAGGTGGGCTCTAGTCCAGTATGACTGGTGCCTTTTAAGAGGAAATTGGGACACAGAAACACACTGAGAAAAGGCTGTGTGAGGGCACAGGGAGGAGGTGGCCACCTGCAAGCAAAGGAGAGAGGGCTCAGAGGGAACCAGCCCTGCTGACACTTTGATCTCGGACTTACAGCCTCCAGGACTGTGGGGAGATACATTTCTGTGGCTTGAGCCCCTGGGGTCTCTGGCATTTTGTTATAGCAGCTGAACGAACTCACACAGGTTCCTTATCTCTTCCAGCATCTGGTGGCTGCCAGCATTCCCTGACTTGTGGCTACGTCACTCCAATCTCTGCCTTGGTGGTCACATTGCCTTCTCTTCTTCCATAGGTAGCCAAATCTCTCTCTACTTCCCTCTTACAAAGGCAGACATGATTGCATTTAGTGCCTACCTGGATGGCCCAGGATAATCTCTACTCAGGACCCTAAATATAATCACACCTGCAAAGACCTCGCGTGTGTGTGTGTGTGTGTGTGCTTGTGTGTGTGTCTGTATGTGTGTGTACAGGTGCACCAGAATAGGCAACATTCACAGATTCCAGAGATTAGGACCTGGGTCTTTGGGGGGACCATTATTTATCCTCCCACAGTCATATAAATGGAATAAAACAGTATGCAGTCTCCCATATCTGGCTTCGTGCACTCAGCATAATGCCCTCGGGAAGCATCCAAGCTGTTGCATATGTCAGTGCAATGCTGAGTAGTATGCCACTGTATGGATGGACCACTGTCTGTTGATCTGTTCATCATCTGAATGGCATTCTTGTTGTATCTACTTTTAAGCAATTTTGAGTTGTTGTTTTTCTGTCACTAACTTGTNCAAGCTGTTGCATATGTCAGTGCAATGCTGAGTAGTATGCCACTGTATGGATGGACCACTGTCTGTTGATCTGTTCATCATCTGAATGGCATTCTTGTTGTATCTACTTTTAAGCAATTTTGAGTTGTTGTTTCTCTGTCACTAACTTGTGTCTGACTCTTTGTGACCCCCTGAGCTGCAGGACACCAGGCTTCCCTGTCCTTCACCATCTCCCAGAGTTTGCTCAAATTCATATCCATTGAGTCAGTGATGCTATCTAACCATCTCATGCTTTTCCATCCTCTTCTCCTTCAATATTTCCCAACATCCAGGGTCTTTTCCAAAGAAGTTAGCTCTTTGCATCAGGTGGCCAAAGTATCAGAGCTTCAGCATCAGTCCTTCCAATGAATATTCAGGGTTGATTTCCTTTAGGATTGACTGGTTTGATCTTGTAATCCACAGGATTCTCAAGAATCTTCTCCACTGGAGGAGGGAATGGAAACTACTCCAATATTCTTGCCAAGAGAACCCCATGAACACTATGATTTTGAGTAAAGCTGCTATAAACATTCACACACAGGTTTTTATATGAACATAAGTTTTCATGTCATGTAGGTAATTTGTTTCACTTGGAATGTGATCTTTGGGTCACGTGGTAAATGTTTGTTCAACTTTACAAAAAACTCTCAAGTGGTTTTCCAGAGTGGCTGAGCCAATCCCTCACGAGTACTGAGGGACGACCTATGATTTGTAAGTATTTTCTCCCATTCAGGAGGTTGCCTTTTCATTTATTGGTTTCCTTTGTTGTGCACAAACATTTTAGTTTGATGTAGTACTACTTGTTGATTTTTGCTTTTGTTGTCAAATCCAAAAAGTCTTCACGATGACCAGTGTTAAGGAGCATACCACCTGTTTTCTTCTAGGAGTTTTATGGTTTCAGGTTTTATGTTCCTGTCCTTAATCCACTTTGAGTTAATTTTTCTGTATGGTATAAAATATTGGTCTAGTTTCATTCTTTTACAGGTGGCTGTCCAGTTTTCTCAACACCATTTATTGAAGAGACCATCCTTCCTTTATTGTATATTCCTGGCACCTTTGTTGTAATTTGATTAACCATATATGCATGGGTTTCTTTCTGGGCTTTATTTGCTCCATTGAGCTATGTGTCTGTTTTTATGCCAATACCATACTGTTTTGATTACTATAGCTTTGTAATACAGTCTGATATCAGGGCATGTGATACACCTACAGGTGCTTGCATGTGTGCTAAGCTGCTTTAGTTGTGTCCACCTCTGTGCGACATTATGGACTGTAGCCCATCAGGCTCCTCTGTCCATGGGATTCTCCAGGCGAGAATACTGGAGTGGGTTCCCATTTCCTTCTATACAGGTGCTTACATGAACATAAATTTTCATTCCTCTGGGATAAATCCCCCAAACATGCAATTGTTGGGTCATATAGAGTAAGTGTCTGTTTAGCTTTGTTGAGTTCAGTCACTCAGTCATGTCTGACTCTTTGCGACCCCATGAATCACAGCACGCCAGTCCTCCCTGTCCATCACCAACTCCCGGAATTTACCCAAACTCATGTCCATTGAGTCAGTGATGCCGTCCAGCCATCTCATCCTCGGTCGTCCCCTTCTCCTCCTGCCCCTAATCCCTCCCAGCATCAGGGTCTTTTCCAATGAGTCAACTCTTCCTATGAGGTGGCCAAAGTATTGGAGTTTCAGCTTCAGCATCAGTCCTTCCAGTGAACACCCAGGACTGGTCTCCTTTAGGATGGACTGACTCAATGGATATGAATTTGAGCAAACTCTGGGAGATGGTGAAGGACAGGGAAGCCTGGTGTCCTGCAGCTCAGGGGGTCACAAAGAGTCAGACTGTTTGTTCAACTTTACAAAAAACTCTCAAGTGGTTTTCCAGAGTGGCTGAGCCAATCCTAGGGACTTGCAAGAGTCTTCTCCAGCACCACAGTTCAAAAGCAT
>SJYV01037880.1:0-12231 GCA_006410875.1 Neotragus pygmaeus | reverse complement strand
TTTTTGCATTTCTTTTTCATGGGAATGGTCTTGATCCCTGTCTCCTGTACAATGTCACGAACCTCCGTCCATAATTCATCAGGCACTCTGTCTATCAGATCTAGTCCCTTAAATCTATTTCTCACTTCCACTGTATAGTCATAAGGGATTTGATTTAGGTCATACCTGAATGGCCTAGTGGTTTTCCCTACTTTCTTCAATTTCAGTCTGAATTTGCAATAAGCAGTTCATGATCTGAGCCACAGTCAGCTCTCGGTTTTGTTTTTGCTAACTGTATAGAACTTCTCCATCTTTGCCTGCAAAGAATATAATCAATCTGATTTTGGTGTTGACCATCTGGTGATGTCCATGTGTAGAGTCTTCTTTTGTGTTGTTGAAAGAGGGTGTTTGCTATGACCAGTGCGTTTAGATTTTAGCAGAAAAAGGAAACGTAAGTATAGTAGCTAATAGAATCTGTTATGTATATGTTAATACCACATCAGAAGTTAAGACCTACTTAGATAAAATTAGGAAATTCATTACCTGGTGACAAGTCTCCCCAGTAGCACCAGGTTCAGGCTGGTTGTCAGACTTATTCTTCTGAATTCCTCAGTGAGTGAGATCTATTTACCAAGGTGCATTTAAATTTGGGTTGTCACTTCTCTTCTTGCTTCTTACTGGATACCTGGTTATAAAATGTACTGTAAGCTGTTGCACCAAAGGTGCAAGACCTGGATCTCAGAAATATTTCCTACTTGGTATGCAATGTTTCCATTTCCAGTTGAGTTAGGACTATGCCCTCATTTCAGCAGGAAATAGCCAGAATGGTCATTACTCTCTTCCCTCAAAGATTTGGCAGAAAGTTAAAACAGGAGTGGGGATTGAAGCTGTCTCTCCCTAAAATCAAATTTTCTTACTGAGTTTATGATTAATCTCTCTATCCAAAACTTTGTCCCCTTTCTTGTCCCCTCTGACACTAACCCTGTGCTAACTAAACAGTAATCAACCAGAGTCAGATGACTAAAATTGCTGTTGTTGATATCATTAATGTACTAAAAGCTATTAGAGAGATCCCCATTAATACACAAACTCAGGTTGTTTCTCCAGGGCAAGATGAGCTAATAGACTGCAAGCCATGGATCACCTGGCCAGAGTATCATAAGCCAGGAACATCCTAACTCTTGAAACTGAATCACACACCTGGTTTCAGGACTTAATGAAGCTCAAGTTCTTGATGTCTCATCACATAAAGAATTCAGTGAGTCACAAAAGTGATAGGTAAGAAATGGATTTATTTAGAGAGAAGAACACGCCACAGAAAGAAGGTGAGCCATCTCTGGCAAGAAGGCCTTGAAATATGGCCTGGTTAGTTTTTATGGGCTGGGTAATTTAATAGGCAGGATTATTCCAGTTATTTTGAGGAAGGGGTGGAGGTTTCCAGGAATTGGGCCATCAGCTTCTCTTGGGTCTTCGATGGTCAGTCTTGGAACTGTCCTGGCACCTATGGGTGTGTCACTTAGCTTGCTGATTTGTTACAACCAGTGTATACTGAGGATTAAGGTCTGGTGGAAATTGACTACCATCTTGGACCCATTTGGTTCTATTAGTTTCTGTTGTCCTCCTGCATGCGTGCTAGTCCACTAGGCTCCTCTGTCCATGGGATTCTTTAGGCAAGGATACTGGAGTGGGTTGCCATGCCCTTCTCAGGGGATCTTCCCAACCCCGGACTGAACCCATGTCTCTTAGTCTCCTGCATTTACAGGTGGGTTCTTTCCCACTAGCACTGCCTGGAAGCCCCATGTTATCCTCAGGAAATGCCGTTCTTTCAAAGGCTGTGCCCTGGCCCCTTCTCTATTTCAAAACTGCGGTGAAGAAATATCACAGAAATGTCACAAGACAATCAATTTCAGCCTGTTTGTTCATATCCCTTAAGAAAAAAACCCTAACTCAAAGACAAACTGAAAGTAGATCTGGGGCTTATCTTCCACTCCCTTGCTTTGCACACTGCGATAAACACTGTATTTTCCCTCACCAAAACCTGGTGTCAGTAGATTAGGTTTGCGGTGCCTCAGGCTGGGTGAGTTCAGTTTGGCAACACAACTGGTCGCCCAGCTGTGGAGCCGTCCCTGTCTTTGGGTGCCTGTGTGGCCATTCTTTGTAGCTGTGAGGGGCGGCTTGAGAGGCCTCATGTGCCACATATGATTGTGTGTGAAGACCAGGATTACCTGTTTTGATGAAACACCTGTGATTCCATGTGGCTTCCTGTGACCTCATGTGACCCCGTGTGGCAGCCTGTGACCACATGGAGCCTCCTGTGACCTTGGGTGGCCTCAGATTCAGTCTTCCCAGAAGGAGGGATGTGCGATCTGGGGTTCTCAGCGAATATGGGCACTATCCGTCCTAACAGCCACTTTTCCAGATCCTACTTAGACCCTTATCGCCCTCTCTCTTCTTTCCTTAGAAGGCTCGACACCCAGAGGCTCCCATTGTCTGCAAACTGAGGTCCTAGGGGGCGTTAGCGTCTACGGGAAGCGGCGCAGCAGCACGTGCGCCTACTAGAACAGGTGACCTCAACCTCTCTGCCACCCGGAGTCTGCCCAGCCTTAAAAGCCAGGATCGCGCGCGTAGGGGTAAGGGTCGCGCATTGGCGAGGTGCGCGGCGTCACCACCCCGCGCGCGTCGCCCGTGCGCCCCTCTCCTGCCCGTTTCCCCAGAACGCCGAGTCCTGACGTTGGCCTGGGGTGGAGAGGGTCTGTCGGCTCTGCAGCCTGTCCCCTCCCCCGCCCGGGGACTCGGCGGTTCCGACCGGGGGTGAGCGCACGGGGCACCCGGACCTGGCCCGCGGCGGAACTGGCTGCGAGCGCCAGCGTAGAGCGCGCTCCCGGCCCTCCCCCTCCCGCCGAGACGCCGCAGCCGCGCGGGAAGGCGGGGCGCTGCGGAGCCGAGGGGCGGGGGCTAAAAATACCCGGCGGCGGCGGCGGCGGCGCGGCGACTGCTGGGGCTGCGGGGCTGCGGGCCGGGGAGGCCGTGCGGGGCCAGCCTGGGTCCCGCTGACCGATATGCTGACCTTCTTCCTCTTGTCGGGGGGCTCCCTCTGGCTGTTCTCGGGTGAGTCCCTCCATCTCCGTCCTCGTGCGTGGCCCCCATCCCCAGCACACTGTGTGATCTTGGTCCTGGGTTGGCTGAGCCCCCAGCCCCGGCTCCTGAGCCATCCTTTCAGGACTCCGCTGGGTCGCCCAGGTCTCCCCTTTCCAAAATCTGGTGGGCTCCTGGCCGCGTTTGGGAAGCAGCTGTGTCAGTGAAAATGAGGGACCTTGCTCACTGCNAGCCCCGGCTCCTGAGCCATCCTTTCAGGACTCCGCTGGGTCGCCCAGGTCTCCCCTTTCCAAAATCTGGTGGGCTCCTGGCCGCGTTTGGGAAGCAGCTGTGTCAGTGAAAATGAGGGACCTTGCTCACTGCGACCCCACAACAACCTCGTCTTTGCGACCCCACAACTTCCCTCTAGTTCTCGTGGCCTCCCCCACCCCCCCAATATGGCGAGGACCATCCGCTGAGCAGACTAGGCCTGAGCCCAGTCGTCCCCCAAGACCAAGTCCAGGGACTGACAGTTCATCCTTGTTCATCCCCAGAATCCAGAAATGGAGGGTGTTGGGCCCTGAGGTCCCACAGCAGGTCAAGGACACGACCCAGACTGACCTGGGGCATCCCAGTCCTGGTTGAGAGGGTCTCCTCACAACCCCTCCCTGCCCACCTTTGACCCTCTGTAAAGCAGGATTCCCCTGGCTCCTCAGCTATGCCCAGGGCTTGTGTCCCCACTGTGCCAGCCCACAACCTCTCCCCTTCACAGGAGTCAGCTTCTTACCTCTGCATCCTCTCAAGAAACTTTGAGGATCCCCCTAAGTCCCTGCCCAACACTCTTCCTCCCCTACACAGACCTGCTCTCACCCAGGACCCACTCATCCCCCCGTTTTCCTGCCTGCATCAGTCAGTCCTCTATGAGCTTTGATTTCCTCTAGGTTATGATACCACTAAAGGGTCTCCACCTACCCGCTTGTGCAAATTCAGCCTGATAATGTATGTGCCGTGCTTGAACCTAAACTGGCTTTAAGCTGACCTAGCCCAGCGCAAATGCTTTATGAAATGTTAGTTTTATTGTTATTTCACATTCAAACAGCAGTATCAGAGGAAGTAGTAACGTTCTTTCTGAGCAGAAGGGGAGGAAGTCGACCCTTTTGAAATTCTTAACTGAGACTTTGCCTGTTATTTAATATTCAGGGCAAATCCTAGGAGGTCGGTGGTGCTAGGGTTTTTTTTTTTAAACTGAGGTTCAGAGGTTAATTGACTTGTCAGTGTCACATGGATAATATCTGAAAGATTAGGGTTTGATCTGAAGTTTTAATTGATCCGTCATTGCTAAGTGCTTCGTGGCATCAGGCTTGAACTGGAGGGTTGATGGGCATTCCCTGCCACGATTGCCCTGTGTCAGGCCACAGGGGCCGCTCCCCTGAGCTGGGGAGAGAGTGAGGCCTCCCTAATCCCCTCAGCTCCCTAAGCTCCTTCTGTCTGCCGGGTCTGAGGACAAGCCCGGCAGGGCCCTCTGGGTCTGATGTGCACATCCAGCAGACAGGGTTGGAGCTAGAGCTAGGGTTAGGATCAGAGGGCTGGAGGTATCAAAATAACGATGATGATAGTAACAGCCCCTGCTTACTGCATGGATGATGCTCTTGGAGCCCTTTCCCTATGTGAGAACCCCGTCGCCCTGCCCTTAGGAGACCCCATCACCACTACCACTACCAACAACAACAACCCCCTGGCCATAGGTCCAAGAGTAGCTCTCTGGAGCCTTGGTCTTCTGTGGCTGCAGGGAAGTGCCTGAGAACTGCAGGAGTCATCAGCAGTCTCTGAGGAAAAAAATCCTTTCGGTGCAAGATGCCTATCTGAAAGTGGGATTCAGCCAACACTAACTCAGACTGGCCTTCAGTCCTGCTTTGGTGCAAGTGTTTCGCAAAGCGATCAGATGCCGCCTAGGGTGGGGAAACCGCCTCACTGAAGGGCTTTTGAGGGGCCTCAGAATGGTCAAGCAGGGAGGCTCTTGGTACAGAGGGGCAGCTGCTTCCCTAGAGGCCAGATTTCTCAATGAGTACAGGAAATTTCTCAAAAGATGCCACAGTTGGTGTAAGCGTGAAACACGGAGGCCGGTGTGTGGCGCTCACTCCAGCCACACGTCATGGCATGTCCCAGATCATGTCTACCTTCCTTGGGACTCTGCCTGGACCCAGCCTTTCTCTGAGGGCAGGGAGGACACCTGGGCTAACACTGAGAACACATTCTGATCCCATGGCAGCTTCCAGAATCCTCTGGCTCAGCTGGGGCTAGGAGAGGGCCCCCCTGAAGTGATAGTATGTAGAGTGATGTGCCGTTTACCACCCAGTCGCCCTACAGAGAGAAGGGAAAGATAGAGGAGAGCCACCTGCGGGAGGAACTGCCTATCTGGGGGAAGGAACCATGTGCTCTGAGCCTTGGGAGAGCAACGGCTATACTGAGGCCAACCCAGATCCCACCTGTGTGTCGAGTAATAAACAAGGAAACAAAATAGACCCGATGTGGTGAGTCAGATGCCATGCCTGGCCCAGGAAAACATGGTCTCAGTGCTGTGAGCACTCAGAGGACTTTGAGAACAATGGATTGGCACTTCTGCCTGCCAAATGGCATCCTTGTACAGAATAGAAAGAGGCTCCCCTCTTGGTGGATGGACTTCTAGGCTGATGCAACCCTGTGTCCTTCTACAGGATCCAGTCTGCGCAACCATATACCCGACCACCGGTGACGTCTGAGTGGGCTTCTGCAGCATACAGGGGTGTTTGTCAGAGGCAGGTAGGCCAAACCCCAGGTAGCGAAAGTCAGGTCAGCAAAGATGTGCAGGAAGAGCTGTGGTGGGAGATGGGTCTTTTAGGGTCTTTTGCCCGAGTATTGTGGGTTGTCAGAGGGGATGGAGTCTGGATGGGAGGGGATCCTAGAGAAGAGGGTTTTATTTCTGGGGCAGAAAAGCCCTTGATTTACCTGCAGTGGCCAGGCTGAGCCAGCAGGAGGAGACTGGAGGCTGGGAGAGCAGTGGGAAGCTGTTGCGATACTATGGATGAGAATAAGTCTGGCCAAAGATGGCCCAGTTGAGGCTAGGTTCCAGGAAGAGGAATGGTGGCAGAGATTGGTGTGGCAGCAATCAGGCTATGGGTGTCCAGGGCAGGTGCAGTCTTGCCCAGCCTAGCTCAGCTCAGCCCAGTCAGATTCTCCCTCCATCTCTGCTCCCATTAGGGTAGAGCACTGGTGTGAAGTCTAGGGCCATCCCCGGGGGCCCAGGACAGCAGCCAGGAATCGCACAGACAGTGGACTCTGGGCAGAACATCGAGGGCACACCTCACAAAAGAAGGCCTGCATTTGCATGTGGCACACCTCTGTGCCGGAGAATTTGGACCTTAGTGCCCTCTCTTGCTCCCCAGCCCATGGTGGGGGGGGGGGGTCCTCCCGATGAGAGCACGCTGACGCCAGGGGACAGCAGAACCTAGCCACTCTGCTCCTTGACTGGTTTTCTGTCCCTTGAGATTTCAAGGGCTCTTGGGTTGACCTTCAGAAGGCCGAATCTGGCTCAGCTACAGCCCAGATGGGATCCAGGGTTGTCCCCCCCACACAGCATACAGGATAAGTGAGCATGAGGGTCTGACCTTTTTGCAAAAAGAGGCTGAAGTTGCAGGCATTTGTGTAACAGAAGCCGCAATGTGTAGTTAGCCAGTGCCTGGCATACAGTAGGCACTCAAAACATTCATTGAATGAAGTACTGTTGGAGAGAAGCAGTGTTTTCATGGCAGAAGTGTTGTTGCAAACGTGCTGACTTCTGTTTTCTTGAGCGTATATTATGTGTCCTGCACCATGTTCTACAGTCCACAAGCTATCGTGACAGTGTGGTGCTGTTAGCCCCCTTTAACAGATGCAGCAGCAAGACACAAGGAGGTTCAGTGGTGAAGCCACCCCTGAGAGCTATGAGTCAGACTACATTCTCAGACTGTAGACCACAGAGGGACCTGGAGGATTGGAAAGAACCCAGGCCCCTCCAGCAGGCTGGTCAGTGGGCACAGACAAGGGAGCAATCCTTGGACGGGGAGTGTTTAAGGAGAAGACAGGTGTAAAGAGCAAAGAGCAGGGGTTGGCCCATAGGGAAAGGCTAACTAAATGTTAGCTAAAGTTATAACACCTTGAGCTAAGCCTTCCTCAAAGAAGATGCAGGACTCTGACATGCTGAAAGGGAGTAAGGAAAGAACAGACATTCCAGGCAGAAGGATCCATGAAAGAAAAGACTGAGAAGACAGTTGAATGAGAGCTTGGCACAATCTCTCCTCAGCCAATGAGGTCTCCGGGGCTGGGCTCTTCAGGCCTAGGAGGCCAGGCAGAAGAGGCTTTATTCTGTGTGGTAGCCATATCAAGGGCATATGGCCAAAACTGAGCATGTGGATGGCCAGGGTGAACTGTCCCTGCACCTTTCAAGCCACGTGCATCTCCTGGGGGCACAGCTTCCACTAAACTAGTCTTTGGCCTCCTACGTGATCTCCTGAGGGCAGAGCCAGGGTGTCTCCTGCCTGTGCCCCAAGCCAGGGCCAGTACACAGTGTGTGTGTCAGTGATGATTGCACAAGTGAATGATAAGAAAAATTCCTGAGAATAATTTATCTTAATTATGATGTGCTTTATAATCTTTTGTCTCAACATGAGTCCACTGACTGACAGCAGACCTTGAATGTGCTCCTGCTGGGCGCCAGGCGCTCTGCCTAGCTGCAGGATGTTGTCAATATGGGGGAAGTCCTAGGGGAAAGCAGGTGTGAGCCCCTTGCATCCAGAGCCATAACAGCCCTCACTGGAGAGCTCAGAACAGAAAGAGGTGCTCCAGAAGTGAGTTCACGAATGAGTGAATGGCTGCACTTGCAGCTGCAGGGTGATGGGTTTTGTGGATGGTAGTCTTCTCTGAGGACGAGATCCTATCATTTCCTTAGAGCTCCAAGTTTCCAGTCTCCCAGTAGGCTGGGAACTCACTCTGGCCAAGCAGAGCTGAAAGGAAGCCCCAGCCCCGGTCCTCAGCTCACTGGAGGATCTCGTCTGATGGCCCCATGCCCTGTGTTGGCCTGGTCAGAGTTCCCACCAACCACTCATTGAACCCTAGGAGGGGAGCATTGTGACTGAGGTGCTGTTTTGGGCCTTTGGGGTTGGCTTTCAGGTTAGGCCCAGAGGTGGTGCCACGTAATTGCTCAGTTGCTCTGGGATCCCATGGTTGGTGTGGTCATTCTCTGACCTAGCTACTTGCTGTGGTTTCCTGATTCATGTGAAGCTTGGGGATCCATTACAAGTAGAAGTAGGAAGATGGGAAATGGGCTGGGACAAATGTGAGGCAAGCTGAGCTGTCTGTTCAGAAGTTCAATCTGTAATCTCAGAGCCTGAAAGATTTCAGATCCCAAGAAGTCTCATCTGTACCCATTCACCAGCTCTTCCTGGAGATACTCTCCTCTCCTGACAGCTACTCCAGGGAGTAGGGGTGCTTGGGGGTGGCCATGCAGAGTTGGAGGTGGCTGGCTTCTGATTTGTCATCTGCTCATTCAGGCCTGCATTCCAAGGTAACTGCCACCTGGGGCTTTAGAGCAGGAAGCCAGGACAGGATGGTGCCAATGAGGTAACAGTCGGCATCCGTTGCCAGATCCTGGGGTAAGCAAACCTGGGCTGGTATCTCTCAGGGCCGGGAATAGCTCTAGTGATTATGGCTGTTGGAGGAATGGAGAGAGAGGACAGGCTGGCCCAGGTTGAATGGGTAACTCTGGGATAGTGCCCACCAATCGACACCAGGAACCCTGACCCACTCTCTGTGTACCACCACAGTTCGGCCCACCAGCACAGGAGGTGGCTCCCAGGATTAGCCCTTCGTAGCCCTGTTTTTCCCACTAGTGTGTTTTTGTTGTTTGATTTGATTTTTGTTTTCTCTAGATTGTTCTCGTGGCCAAGAATCCCCAGTGGGGTTCCTCCTGACCACTAACCCTTCCCCCAACTTTGGCTATAAACTCTTCTGGGGATTGACTGCAGGTTCTGCCACATGGACAGGAGGTCTACGGGTTGGAGGGGGGGGACAGTAAGGTCAGCCAGAGATTGGACAGCATGGCCAGCTGGAGTCACACAGCAGGGACAGTCAGATGTGGATGGAAAGGTAGTCAGAGCTGGGACAGAGAACGCAGCAAGATGGAATGTGGGCCAGCCAGTGAGACTGGAGAGTAAGGTTGGCCTGAGGGTGGATGGTGAGGGCCTAGAGGTCAGTAAGAGGAAAACAGGTGTCCACATGGAGAAGGGGGCCTCCAGGAGAACCTATCCAGGCCTGCCGTGACCCCTTGACTATGGAAGGGGTGGTGCTCTGGCCAGTCTTCTGCATGAAGCCAGCTTTACCCCAGGATGCTGGAGAGCCTACCTTCCAGCAGGTGTGTTGGGTGTCCTTCTCTGGGGGACACCACTGACCCACCTGTGCTCAGCCCCCACTCAGCCTGCCGGCTGCCTCCTCCCCAGCCTGGCTCTGCCTGGGGTGGTGCAGAGAAAGGGAAGGCAGCTTTCCCTTGGCCCAGTGGGCTGTTGGGAGGTTTGGGGATGTGTGTCCCTGATTCCCTTGCCACAGGTCAGGCAGCAGGGAAGGCTGTGACCTGTGAAGCCCCCTCTTCCATCTGGATTGAAGTTTCGTTTCTCTTCTTCCCCTACTTCCTGCTTCTCCCCAGTGGGGCAGCCTCATGAACTCTCTCAGGATTTCTTGGGCATGGTGTATGCTCCCAGCCGACACCAGAAGGAGGGTGACCAAGGAGGGTGGATGGTCATCAGAGATGGGCGTTTTCTCTGGGCTGATGCAGACGAGGCCTGTTTGCCTTGGGTTGCAGGATACCTGTGGAACATCCACAAGCCCTCCTCTCGGTTCCGAATCAGCTCCGAGGTGGTTTTGTCCTGGATTCCCTCTCAGGCTAAATGGTCATATGTGTGTTTGAGATCTTGCTGTATCGTTGTCACCTGTCGATGGGCGTCTGTGCAGCATCCGTGCTGCGTGGCTTACAGGGTTTGTGCTGGCCACGTAGGTTGGCCTCTGCTGTGGGTCCTGTCTCCAGGTGGAAGCCCAGGGTGTGCGCAGTTTTGTACCTGGTGTCTTCACTCAGTGTCATCCACTGCAAAGGAAATCTGCAGCCACACGCTGCACACAATGTGGAGGATGAAGGCAGTACTGAGAGTTTTTCAAGTTAAACGACTATCCTTTATTCTGAGATGATGTTCTTCCGTCTGTCTTGTAATAAAATATGGTGGGAATCTGGTTGGGGTTTTGTTTTGTTAATCGATATATTCCTTTAAAAGTTTGTAGATAGATACAGATATTTGTGCCTCGGTTAATGGACAGCTCCTGGTTGTCTGACAAGCAGCTCTGAAAGTCTGAACAAGGTTGAAGTCTGACCTTGTTGTGGAGCTCTGTGGAAGATGGAGTCCCAGCTCTGGAGCGTGATTGTGCACCTTAGGCTCTGGGTTACGACCCCGCCCACAGCCCAGGGGTGCTTGTGGCAGCAGGCAGGGGTACCTGAGACCCCCGTTCTTAAAGGTCTTCTCTATGCACTGCAAGGGCTCTTGTTTACTGTCACATATTTCTTCCCATTTTTTTCTCCACATTTCACATCAACTCCATGAGAATTACTGAAGTTCCCTCATACCAAAAGGTTGCTTCCTGAGGCCCAGTCATGACTATTTCTGAGAAGGACATAACAGCCAGAGCCTCAGAGGGGCCGATCCCATTTCTTGGCCCTGCCTTCCCTGACCTGACGCAGTGATTTTCTAAGCAGCCACAGGGGCCTTCAGCTCCCTCTGGAGAGCTGGGGGGTTCAGTGAGAATCCAGGTGATGACCCCTCAGTGGGTCAGTGTGAACAACGTCTGTCAGCCTCCCTGGCCCAGCCGGGACCTGGTTTAGCTTTGGTCTGAAAGAAATTTTTGTTTTCTGGTGAGAACAGGCCCAGTTTGGCCAAGTGCCAGAGGCAGCGGTAGGAATACAAACCCTTTCATGTGACAGACCCAAGTAGAAGGGTGCAGGCCTGCCAGCAGCAGGCCCTCCCCTGCTGCAGCTCCTCCGGAGGCAGTGATTTGCATAGTCCCCATTCATCCTGGCCTTGAAAAGGAGGCCTGAGTTCTCAGTCCTCCCTGACCAGCAGTGGGCTAGGCTGCCTTAACTCTGTGGACGCCACCAGCTCTACCCCAGCCAACAACATGTCTTGGTGACTGGAGGGCAGTGGAATTCAGTCACCTCTCCATGGCCCTGAGTCACCCCAGAGGGGACGATTCAGGAGGTGGCAGGGTCCCGCTGACCAGCACAGACTTTGTGCTGAACTGAGCGAGATTCAGATTTGTTTCTTCTTGTGCAGTTCTCAAGAGGAACTTGGTCAAGAAATGAGGAAGCCAGAAAATTAAGCTGTTAATCAGAGTCCCAGAAAACTTTAACCAAAAGCAGAACTCCCTTTTCGCTGCTCGTCGTCATTCCTGTGGAATAAACCGTGACCCGGGAAACGGTGGGTATAGGCGCCTTGTTGGCTCCTGGCCGTGCGGTGCTAGGTCGGGTGAGCTGGTGGACGCCATCAGCCTGTGGCTAAGGTATAAGGCACAGGGTGACATACAGTGCAGATCATAGGCTTTTTCTCTGAGGAGCCACGTGCCGTCTTCTCAGCCTCAGTGCCTCCTTCCCAGAAGGCCCCGCACATTACAGGCCTCTTTCTGGGACTCTGTTGCCTTCTCAGAACTCTCCTTCCCACCTTGCTCCTAATCTCTTGCTCCCTGTCCCTGAGTGAGAATGTGTTTTAGGTTCTGTCTTGTGACTCTCACTCCAAGCAGGATGTCTCCAAGCTGCTCCTGAGTGAACAGGTGGGCAAGCGAGTCCACTGCTCTCTTGCTCCCTTCACCTCAGTGACCCCAACCACCTCTTAACAGGACCCTCAACCCACCTCCGAGGAACTTCCCCGGAGCTGGAGGGAGTCACATCCTGTCCCACCTGTAACCCTGGCCACCGGCAGATGAGCTCTGTCAGCAGGACAGCATGGCCCTGCCAGGAGCAGCCCGCGTTCTCTTCCTGAGCTTGGACCTGTAGGGTTTGCCGTGTGCGCTCACTTGGGGATCACTGCTCCCAAGGCCGGGGCAGGGCCCTGGTAGCCCTAACCTGGACGGGCG
>SJYV01037879.1:0-12080 GCA_006410875.1 Neotragus pygmaeus | reverse complement strand
TAAGTTGTTGGCTAACTTTTGAGGATGGCTCTGTTTGTTCCCAGCATATAGGGGCAGTAGATATTAAACATTCCAATGAATAAGGATGGGGAAGAAAGCGAGAAAACAAAAGTAGAATATTTTATCAAATTTCTTGAGATTATAAAGACAGAAGAGATCCTGAACTCACTCTGAACCCAATGTAAGCAGCCTAGAAGCATTGTACAACATTTGTGAGCGATCCCATGGACTGTAATCGGCCAGACTCCTCTGTCCGTGGAATTCTCCAGGCAAGAATACTGGAGGGGGTAGCCATTCCCTTCTCCAGGGGATCTTCCTGACCCAGGGATTGAACTTGGGTCTCCTGCTTTGCAGGCAGAGACTTTACTGTCTGAGCCACCAGGGAAGCCCACTTTAGAATAGAAGCATCAAATAATTCTCAAAGAGAAAAACCAAGCCCTTGATTCTGGGTAAAACAGCTCATAGACTTCAAAGATCCTCCAACCCCACCCACTCCAGCAATGTGACTTTCCCCAGAGGTGCATCAGATCCTCCAGGGAAGTCACGGTAGAGGGGGCATGAGTGTCACTTGGAGGACCTCCCTGGTGATCCAGTGGTTAAGAATCCACCTGCCAAAGCAGGGGACATGGGTGTAACCCCTGTTCCAGGAAGATTTCACACGTTACAGGGCAACTAAGCCCATGTTCCACAACTAATTAGCCTGTGCGCCCTAGAGTCTGTGCTCTGCGACAAGAGAAGCCACCATAACGAGAAGCTCGTATACCACGACTAGCGAGTCACCCCTGCACAGCAATAAAGAGCCAGTGTAGCATCCCCCACCCCGCACTACCCCCAAAAATGTCACTTGGAAGCTGTTCAAGAAAAGAGGCAAGCAGAGTTAATAAGGGGGAAATGCTTTATAAATTTAGTGACTAATCAGAAAAGAGAACTTGATTAACCATCCCTCCTACCGCCCCCTGGTCCCTGCAGACAGTGTCTCATTGTTGGGATTATGTTTACTCAAGAAAAGACAAAGCCTCAGCTGTGAGTCTGTGGTTGTGCACGCCTAGCACTTATTTTACCAAATATGTTTGTGCCGGAAGGAGGGATGCGGTAGGGGCCAGTTTAGGCAAAGGATATAGGAGCATCTTGTAACTCTACCAAGAAGAAAATGCATCCCCAACACCTTCTCCATCAAAATCCTGCATTAATTTGTCCTTGTCTTGTGTGTACTGACTACCAGCCCTTAATCATTCTCAGACCAAAAGGATATACACATAGCAGAATGTTTCTTCCCTGAAAACAAAATTCAAACACAAGTTGATTTGGAAATGGGGGTTACCTCTGAGGAGTGAAGGGGAAAAGTGAGGCACACTTTATTATTTTATGAAAACAATAACATGATGAAATTTTTTGCTTCTTTCCTTGCTTTATTTGTTCTACTTAATATTTTTGAAACTATAATTTTATTTTTTAAAAGTGATGCATTTGAGTACTTATTTTACTTTCTTTTTTTTTCCATTTGACATTTTGAGTGTACATATTTTTTTAAGTAAATCAGATTAAAAGAGAGGATTGTGTAAATAAAGGTATGGCCTTTAGATTTAAAATTATTTGAAAATATAACTACTAGCACATTCCACACCAGTCAGAATGGGCATCACCAAAAGTCTACAAATAAGGAATTCTCTTTATATAAGGTTGTCTCATGGTTAGGACTCAAAATTTTCACTTCTGGGGCCATGCACAATCCCCCATCCCAGAGCCTATAAATAATCAATGCTAAAGTGGATATGGAGAAAAGGGAACCCTCCTACAATATTGGTAGAAATGTAAATTGATATAACCAGTATGGGGAAACAGTATGGAGGTTCCCTATAAATTAAAAATAGAATTACCACATGATCCTGCAATCCCACTCTTGGACATCTATCCAGAGGAAACTTTAATTGGAAAAGATACATGCACCCTAATGTTCATAGCAGCACTGTTCACAGAAGCCAAGACATGGAAGCAATCCAAATGTCCACTGTCGAATGATAAAGAAGATACCGTATATACAATGGAATACTATTTGACTATAAAAAAGAGTGAAATAATGCCATTTGCAGCGGGCTACAGTCCATGGGGTTGCAAAGAGTCAGACACAACTGACCACACACATGATTATTCTACCATTATTTATCCATTCTTCTATTGATGGACTTCTGGATTGTTTCCAGCTTTTGAAAGTAAAAGTCGCTCAGTCGTGTCTGATTCTTTGCGACCCCACGGACTATACAGTCCATGGAATTCTCTAGGGCAGAATACTGGAGTGGGTAGCCTTTCCCTTCTCCAGGGCATCTTCCCAACCCAAGGATTGAACCCAGGTCTCCCACATTGCAGGCGGATTCTTTACTAGCTGAGCCACAAGGGAAGCCCATTGTCACAATAGTTGCACAATTCTTTTTTCTTGGCTGTGTTTCGAAGCTTGTGGCATCTTAATTTCCTGACCAGGAATTGAACCCAGGTCCTTGGGCAGTGAAAGTACAAAGTTCTAACCACTGGATCACCAAAGAATTCCCTTCCAGCTTTTAGTTCTTATGAATAAAACTGCTATGAATGTTATTTTTCATGTCTTTTTTAAAAAGTGCTCTTGTTTTTCTTGGGTGTAAACTTAAGAGTGGGATTGCTGGTTTGTAGAGCTGATACATATTTAGAGTTCATAGATATTGCCAAACTGTTTTCTAAAATGGTTACGTCAGCTTACACTCCCACTAGCAATGCAGGAGAGTTCCAGTTGCTCCACATCCTTGCCAACCCTTTGTCATTTAGATAGGTGTGTAGTAGTATCTTATTGTGATTTTAATTTGCATCTCCCTGTTAGCTAAGACTGTCAAGTGGCTTTTCACATCCTTGTTAGCCATTTGGATATCTTTTTTGCAAAGTGCCTTTTAAAATCTTCCACTTATGTTTTTTAATTAAATGGTTTGTCTTTTTCTGGTTGAATTATAGAAGCTCTTAACATACTTATTAGGATTCCTTTGTCAAATACTTGTAATTTGAGAATAAATTCTCAGAGCCTGTCTTCTCTTTTCACTCTCTTAATGGTGTCTTCTAACACCAAGTCCTTTTCAGGAATTAGGTAATAAATATATTTTATATGACACAAAGGAGAGAGCTTATCTTATTAGGTTATCAACATGTACAATGTAATATAATTTATGTCAATAACACCAAATTAAATCTATTTCAAATAGCCATTTTACTTACTCAAACATACACTTCAGTATTTGTCCCAATTTAATTATGTGCAAGGAAACACACATGCCTGAGATACTTCTTGCCCTCAAAGAACTCCATGAGACTGACAGGAGATAAGTTGCAATAATATAATGAGAGAAATGAGAATAGATACATGTACATTTCCATGAGATCGGGCTGGAGTGAATGAATGTACTACTAGGGAGATCAGCAGGAAGAACATTAAATCTGTATCACCCAGGGACATTGCCCAGACCCTTTAATGAAATGGAAGGAGGCAAACTTTCCAGAAGGGGTGTGGAAGGCATGGATGAGTCAAGTGTAAATATTCTGCTCTCTGTAAAGCACTGATTTCCAATCTGTGGTTTTCAGACCATTTGTATCAGACTGACCTGTAGTACTTGTGAAAATTGCAGGTGACTTACTATCTTTTCTCCTATAACTCTGTAACTCAAATCTTCAGATATAGGGTTTTATAACCTGTATTTTAAACACACCCCTTTAGTGGCTATGGTCTTTTTTACACCCTTATGTTTGAAAACCATTGATGTAGGGGAACCAATAGAATACAAGAAATGGTGCCTAGTACCAGTTAGGAGGAGCCTTTCCTGGAATTTCATGCTGAAGAGTTTGGATTAAACTGAGTGGACCATGCAAGGACATTAAAGGGGTTTTTAAAGAGAAGAAATTTTAAAAATCAAGTTGAATGATCTTGATAAATTTACTTCTTTTTACTTCAAGAATTAGAAAATCATCATCAAGGAGATCTATATGATCTTTCTGATAATATTTGAATCATGCCTTGATTAAAAGTCAAAGGAGAAATTTACTTTCATATTTCTCATTCTCGATCAGGGATCAACAAACTTATTCTATAAAAGGCCAGACAGTAAACACTTTATGCTTTGCAGGCTACACATTCTCTGTTATACCTACTGAACCATGCTCTAAACATGAACGCAACCAACCAGTCATAGAAAATAAATATAAATGAATGGGCATGACTGAGTTCCCACAAAACATCCTTTACAAAATCAGGCAAGCCAGAATTGGCCCATGGGAATTAGTAGTTTGTTTTCTTCAGTTCTATAGCTTCACTTAGTTTAGTTAAAGGCTTAACTTCAGGTTTAACTCACAGCTATCTTCTTCCCTAAAATCATATGCAGCATCTGTCATTTTAGGTAAATATAAATCTGAAACAAATTATGAAGAAAAAAATTAGTAAAAGCTAGATTGTCATATATTTTTAGAAGAAAACGCCCAGTCAGATGAAAATGTAATGAGAAATAAAGGTGAAAAGCAGGGAGACTGTTTTAGTATACAAATTTTAAAAATTAAGACTTTATCACCAAATATAATGCATNATTCCCTTCTCCAGGGGATCTTCCTGACCCAGGGATTGAACTTGGGTCTCCTGCTTTGCAGGCAGAGACTTTACTGTCTGAGCCACCAGGGAAGCCCACTTTAGAATAGAAGCATCAAATAATTCTCAAAGAGAAAAACCAAGCCCTTGATTCTGGGTAAAACAGCTCATAGACTTCAAAGATCCTCCAACCCCACCCACTCCAGCAATGTGACTTGCCCCAGAGGTGCATCAGATCCTCCAGGGAAGTCACGGTAGAGGGGGCATGAGTGTCACTTGGAGGACCTCCCTGGTGATCCAGTGGTTAAGAATCCACCTGCCAAAGCAGGGGACATGGGTGTAACCCCTGTTCCAGGAAGATTTCACACGTTACAGGGCAACTAAGCCCATGTTCCACAACTAATTAGCCTGTGCGCCCTAGAGTCTGTGCTCTGCGACAAGAGAAGCCACCATAACGAGAAGCTCGTATACCACGACTAGAGAGTCACCCCTGCACAGCAATAAAGAGCCAGTGTAGCATCCCCCACCCCGCACTACCCCCAAAAATGTCACTTGGAAGCTGTTCAAGAAAAGAGGCAAGCAGAGTTAATAAGGGGGAAATGCTTTATAAATTTAGTGACTAATCAGAAAAGAGAACTTGATTAACCATCCCTCCTACCGCCCCCTGGTCCCTGCAGACAGTGTCTCATTGTTGGGATTATGTTTACTCAAGAAAAGACAAAGCCTCAGCTGTGAGTCTGTGGTTGTGCACGCCTAGCACTTATTTTACCAAATATGTTTGTGCCGGAAGGAGGGATGCGGTAGGGGCCAGTTTAGGCAAAGGATATAGGAGCATCTTGTAACTCTACCAAGAAGAAAATGCATCCCCAACACCTTCTCCATCAAAATCCTGCATTAATTTGTCCTTGTCTTGTGTGTACTGACTACCAGCCCTTAATCATTCTCAGACCAAAAGGATATACACATAGCAGAATGTTTCTTCCCTGAAAACAAAATTCAAACACAAGTTGATTTGGAAATGGGGGTTACCTCTGAGGAGTGAAGGGGAAAAGTGAGGCACACTTTATTATTTTATGAAAACAATAACATGATGAAATTTTTTGCTT
Organism: Neotragus pygmaeus; assembly: GCA_006410875.1. Classification (NCBI taxonomy): domain Eukaryota; kingdom Metazoa; phylum Chordata; class Mammalia; order Artiodactyla; family Bovidae; genus Neotragus; species Neotragus pygmaeus. The sequence goes on along the minus strand of SJYV01037879.1, from coordinate 6,389 downwards.
CTTTCCTTGCTTTATTTGTTCTACTTAATATTTTTGAAACTATAATTTTATTTTTTAAAAGTGATGCATTTGAGTACTTATTTTACTTTCTTTTTTTTTCCATTTGACATTTTGAGTGTACATATTTTTTTAAGTAAATCAGATTAAAAGAGAGGATTGTGTAAATAAAGGTATGGCCTTTAGATTTAAAATTATTTGAAAATATAACTACTAGCACATTCCACACCAGTCAGAATGGGCATCACCAAAAGTCTACAAATAAGGAATTCTCTTTATATAAGGTTGTCTCATGGTTAGGACTCAAAATTTTCACTTCTGGGGCCATGCACAATCCCCCATCCCAGAGCCTATAAATAATCAATGCTAAAGTGGATATGGAGAAAAGGGAACCCTCCTACAATATTGGTAGAAATGTAAATTGATATAACCAGTATGGGGAAACAGTATGGAGGTTCCCTATAAATTAAAAATAGAATTACCACATGATCCTGCAATCCCACTCTTGGACATCTATCCAGAGGAAACTTTAATTGGAAAAGATACATGCACCCTAATGTTCATAGCAGCACTGTTCACAGAAGCCAAGACATGGAAGCAATCCAAATGTCCACTGTCGAATGATAAAGAAGATACCGTATATACAATGGAATACTATTTGACTATAAAAAAGAGTGAAATAATGCCATTTGCAGCGGGCTACAGTCCATGGGGTTGCAAAGAGTCAGACACAACTGACCACACACATGATTATTCTACCATTATTTATCCATTCTTCTATTGATGGACTTCTGGATTGTTTCCAGCTTTTGAAAGTAAAAGTCGCTCAGTCGTGTCTGATTCTTTGCGACCCCACGGACTATACAGTCCATGGAATTCTCTAGGGCAGAATACTGGAGTGGGTAGCCTTTCCCTTCTCCAGGGCATCTTCCCAACCCAAGGATTGAACCCAGGTCTCCCACATTGCAGGCGGATTCTTTACTAGCTGAGCCACAAGGGAAGCCCATTGTCACAATAGTTGCACAATTCTTTTTTCTTGGCTGTGTTTCGAAGCTTGTGGCATCTTAATTTCCTGACCAGGAATTGAACCCAGGTCCTTGGGCAGTGAAAGTACAAAGTTCTAACCACTGGATCACCAAAGAATTCCCTTCCAGCTTTTAGTTCTTATGAATAAAACTGCTATGAATGTTATTTTTCATGTCTTTTTTAAAAAGTGCTCTTGTTTTTCTTGGGTGTAAACTTAAGAGTGGGATTGCTGGTTTGTAGAGCTGATACATATTTAGAGTTCATAGATATTGCCAAACTGTTTTCTAAAATGGTTACGTCAGCTTACACTCCCACTAGCAATGCAGGAGAGTTCCAGTTGCTCCACATCCTTGCCAACCCTTTGTCATTTAGATAGGTGTGTAGTAGTATCTTATTGTGATTTTAATTTGCATCTCCCTGTTAGCTAAGACTGTCAAGTGGCTTTTCACATCCTTGTTAGCCATTTGGATATCTTTTTTGCAAAGTGCCTTTTAAAATCTTCCACTTATGTTTTTTAATTAAATGGTTTGTCTTTTTCTGGTTGAATTATAGAAGCTCTTAACATACTTATTAGGATTCCTTTGTCAAATACTTGTAATTTGAGAATAAATTCTCAGAGCCTGTCTTCTCTTTTCACTCTCTTAATGGTGTCTTCTAACACCAAGTCCTTTTCAGGAATTAGGTAATAAATATATTTTATATGACACAAAGGAGAGAGCTTATCTTATTAGGTTATCAACATGTACAATGTAATATAATTTATGTCAATAACACCAAATTAAATCTATTTCAAATAGCCATTTTACTTACTCAAACATACACTTCAGTATTTGTCCCAATTTAATTATGTGCAAGGAAACACACATGCCTGAGATACTTCTTGCCCTCAAAGAACTCCATGAGACTGACAGGAGATAAGTTGCAATAATATAATGAGAGAAATGAGAATAGATACATGTACATTTCCATGAGATCGGGCTGGAGTGAATGAATGTACTACTAGGGAGATCAGCAGGAAGAACATTAAATCTGTATCACCCAGGGACATTGCCCAGACCCTTTAATGAAATGGAAGGAGGCAAACTTTCCAGAAGGGGTGTGGAAGGCATGGATGAGTCAAGTGTAAATATTCTGCTCTCTGTAAAGCACTGATTTCCAATCTGTGGTTTTCAGACCATTTGTATCAGACTGACCTGTAGTACTTGTGAAAATTGCAGGTGACTTACTATCTTTTCTCCTATAACTCTGTAACTCAAATCTTCAGATATAGGGTTTTATAACCTGTATTTTAAACACACCCCTTTAGTGGCTATGGTCTTTTTTACACCCTTATGTTTGAAAACCATTGATGTAGGGGAACCAATAGAATACAAGAAATGGTGCCTAGTACCAGTTAGGAGGAGCCTTTCCTGGAATTTCATGCTGAAGAGTTTGGATTAAACTGAGTGGACCATGCAAGGACATTAAAGGGGTTTTTAAAGAGAAGAAATTTTAAAAATCAAGTTGAATGATCTTGATAAATTTACTTCTTTTTACTTCAAGAATTAGAAAATCATCATCAAGGAGATCTATATGATCTTTCTGATAATATTTGAATCATGCCTTGATTAAAAGTCAAAGGAGAAATTTACTTTCATATTTCTCATTCTCGATCAGGGATCAACAAACTTATTCTATAAAAGGCCAGACAGTAAACACTTTATGCTTTGCAGGCTACACATTCTCTGTTATACCTACTGAACCATGCTCTAAACATGAACGCAACCAACCAGTCATAGAAAATAAATATAAATGAATGGGCATGACTGAGTTCCCACAAAACATCCTTTACAAAATCAGGCAAGCCAGAATTGGCCCATGGGAATTAGTAGTTTGTTTTCTTCAGTTCTATAGCTTCACTTAGTTTAGTTAAAGGCTTAACTTCAGGTTTAACTCACAGCTATCTTCTTCCCTAAAATCATATGCAGCATCTGTCATTTTAGGTAAATATAAATCTGAAACAAATTATGAAGAAAAAAATTAGTAAAAGCTAGATTGTCATATATTTTTAGAAGAAAACGCCCAGTCAGATGAAAATGTAATGAGAAATAAAGGTGAAAAGCAGGGAGACTGTTTTAGTATACAAATTTTAAAAATTAAGACTTTATCACCAAATATAATGCATGAAAGTTGATCCAAAAATAAAACAACAGCTACAAAACAGTTTTAAAGAATATATACGGGACATTTGGGGAAGTTTGAATATGATCTACATATTGTGTGCATGCTCAGTCATGTCTAACTCTTTGCAACCCAATGGACTGTAGACTGCCAGGCTCTTCTGTCCATGAAATTTTCCAGGCAAGAGTGAGTTTTCATCTCCTTCTCCAGGGAATCTTCCTAACCCAGGAATTGAATCTGGGTCTCTGGCATTTCAGGCAGATTCTTTACCACTGCGCCCCCTGGAAGCCCATGATCTACATGTTAGATGATATTAAATCAATGTTACATTTCTTAGATGAGATTATGATAGTGCATAAATGTAGAGAACGTCTACATTTGTTCTTGGAGATATGGGCCTATATTTAGGGATTAAAATGTTGTGAAAAATGGTTCAACAAAACAGAGAGAAAAGGACAAAATCTCATCAAACCACAGCTGATGTTAAGGGCATATAAATTTCACTGTACTATTTTTGCAACTTTTCTGGGGCTTTGACTTTTTCAAACAAAATAAAATTAGGAGAACCAAATATTGCAGAGCTGAATATACAGTAGGCTCTGTTCTCCTTTGGAAATGTGGAAGAGGACTGGTCTACGTCACGAAAGTTAATTCCATATTAGGATTCTCTCCTGAAGTAGTGGAACGCCAATAGACGCATTCATTTTTAGGCCCCGAGTTGTCATTTAACTTTTGGCTCCGCCTTGCCACATTCCCACCCCAGCCCATCGGCCTTTGTTTTCCCAGCCCATCGGCCTTTGTTTTCTGTTTTTCTTCCCCCAAGTTGCCTGAAGGAGGGGCGGGAAAAAACTTGCATTCCACAGGGGTGTATGAGATGCGTAAAACTGTGACCGGAGAACTGCCCCAGGTCTTTTCTGGCAAGGGTGTCCCATGGTGTAGCCCCGACTCTGTCATTGCTGAGATTTTGAGTCTCCTCTGTGTGGAGTGTGGGAAGGATCGGGGTCGGGTGATAGAGGGAGAGCTGCCGAAGGGAACAGAGTCATCTGTTTACACAGTTCTCCTCTGCCTCCGGTTTTGGGTCCTGGCCTCTTTCATCTCGCTCTTCTTTCTGGCACAGCCCCAGCTCCTCTGGGGGTCATTTCCGGAGCGGAACCCTTGCTGTCACTGGGCCTTTCTGTTCCCTTCCCCTTCCCCTCGGCGGTTACAGAACCTCCTGCTTGAAAATTGCTCCAAGGGGGACAGGGAGGTTGGCAGTTGCAAACAACTAAACCTTACAAAACATAGCAGGCTGCGGTATAAATTTATCCTGAAAAAAAAAAACAAAACATACATACATATATATATATATATATAACATGAAAGGGAAGACAAGTAAAGTACTGTTTAAAAAGAATAGAGCTAACAATAGCAACCGCAAAAACATAGTGCATTTGAAAAAGCAGGAACTTTACTGTTAGGTGGTGAAGTGAAAGTTGACTCTTTGTGACCCCCATAGACTTTACAGTCCATGAAATGCTCCAGGGCAGAATAGTGGAGTGGATAGCCTTTTCCTCCTCCAGGGGATCTTCCCAATCCAGGGACTGAACCCAGGTCTCCCATATTGCAGGCAGATCCTTTACCAACTGAGCTACCAGGGAAGCCTTCACTGTTAGGTAGACCTGGGCTTGAATCTCTGTGATGCCACTAACTGGCAAGATGACCTTGGAAGAATTACTTAACTTCTCTGCACCCTAATTTCCTTACCTCTAAAATGGAACAAATAGAACCTATTTCTTGTCAGGATAAACAGCAACAATGCAATTTTTCTTCCTGGCTGAGAAGCTTCTAGACGTGACATGGGAACATTAGTGAAGTAAAGTCGCTCAGTTGTGACTGACTCTTTGCGACCCCATAGACTGCAGCCTACCAGGCTCCTCTGTCCATTGATTTTCCAGGCAATAGTACTGGAGTGGATTGCCATTTCCTTCTCCAGGAGATCTTCCCAACCCAGGGCTCGAACCTGGGTCTCCTGCATTGTAGACAGACGCTTTACCATCTGAGCCACAGGGAAGTCCAATGTGAACACTGGTCTAGTATAATTGCTGATCTGGCCTTAAAGTGATTCTTTATTCCACAAGGATGACTGAATTCACAATCCAAGCTGGGAGAAAGGGGGCAATTGGATGTGTTTCCCCGGGGTAAAATGGTAAGCCCTTCTTTGAAGTCTTTTACATTCAAACACGCTCAGATATTCAAATACATTCAAGTATTATCAGGGTTTCTCAAAATGTAATGTTAAGAGAGGAATCACCTGGGGCTCATGTTAACATTCAGATTTTTATTCCTAAATCTGGAATGGGGCTGGAGTTCTGAACTTTCATCAAGCTCCCAGGAATGCTGCTGCTGTATTTCTCCAAACCACACAATGCTGAGAAGACCCCCAGAGTCTTCTCTGGAAGACTGAGGAAGCAGAGATCTCCCAGACTGGGAACTCCTAGGCCTTCTGCTGCTGCTGTTTGTTTAGCCACTCAGTCGGGTTTGACTGTTTGCTTCCCTATGGACTGTAGCCTGCCAGCTTCCTCTGTCCATGGGATTCTCCAGGCAACCATTTCCTTCTCCAGGGCATCTTCCCAACCCAAGGATCGAACCTATGTCTTCTGAGTCTCCTGCACTGACAGGTGGATTCTTTACACTGAGCCACCTGGTAAGTCCTCCTAGGACTTCTAGCCTTATTCTAATTCATCTTTATTCTAATTCTTGTCCCAGGGCAGACATTCATTTTAATGCTTTTTTTTTTTTAAGTTTTCTTTCTCTTAAATGTGATGTTCCTTTCACCATGTTCTAATGAAGTAAAGCTCTTTTGCAAAAGGAACTAAGACAACATTGTTAGCTGCCCATTGAAGCCTCACTACGGAATTAAATAAACCATGAGTGTCTCCATGAGCATGAAGGAATGAGCTTTGCTATGGAAAGATGGGAATGAGAAAGGAAGCTTGGTGAACAAGTCCCCCTGTATAACCCTGATCCCCTAGGTCCTAAGGGTGGGCAGGAGATCTACAGTCTCTTGCAATTGTGAAAGAGAAAAAAAAAAGGGAAAAGCAAAACAATCCTTGAACTTGTGCTTTTAGGCTTCTTTCTTCACTTCTCTCTCCAGCCTACAAGTCAGTGCATGCACAGCCCTACCTCCTGCGGAGCGACTGGGGGCCCAGGACTTGCCCAGCAGGTTC
>SJYV01037876.1:0-10893 GCA_006410875.1 Neotragus pygmaeus | reverse complement strand
TAGTTGGTCATCTGTACCCATACTACCTCCATATCTGAGGTTCCTCTGTGTTTGTGGCCAACATCTGCAGATTCAATGAGTCACAAATTGTGTAGTCTATATTATCTAATATTGGGAAAAAAAATCTATGTGTAAGTGGACCAGTCTAGTTGAAACCTGCTTTGTTCCAGGGTCAATTGCATTTCCCTCCCTCGTATCTTCTTTTTTTCACCTCTTTATTAAAAATCTTTATTCCTTATTAGCTCATTCCTGATTTTCCTTACTGCTCATTTATTTTTCTTTTCTCTACTTATTTTTGTTATTTCTTGCCTGATTTCTCTCTCCTCATGTCAAGGTGTTGCTGAACCAAGATTTAGTCTTATGCCTTGTGTGCAGAGAAACCCGTCTACTGACACAGGGTTGTGGTGAAGGAAAGTGCAGCATTTACTGTAGGTGACAGCAACCATGAGTTCATTGTCTGTCTGTCTCTTCCTATTTTGTAAATAAGTTCATTTGTATAATTTTTTTTCAGTTCAATTCAGTTGCTCAGTCGTGTCCGACTCTTTGCAACCCCATGAACTGCAGCACGCCAGGCCTCCCTGTCCATCACCAACTCCTGAATTTCCCTCAAACTCATGTGCATCAAGTCAGTGATGCCATCCAACCATCTCATCCTCTATTGTCCCCTTCTCCTCCTGCCCCCAATCCCTCCCAGTATCAGAGTCTTTTCCAATGAGTCAACTCTGTGCATGAGGTGGCCAAAATACTGGAGTTTCAGGTTTAGCATCATTCCTTCCAAAGAACACCCAGTACTGATCTCCTTTAGAATGGACTGGTTGGATCTCCTTGCAGTTCAAGGGACTCTCCAGAGTCTTCTCCAACACCACAGTTCAAAAGCATCAATTCTTAGATATAATGGTCATCCATTATGTCCAAGTTAAATTCACCCATTTCAGCCCATTTTAGTTTGCTGATTCCTAGAATGCCAATGTTCACTCTTGTCATCTCCTATTTGACCACTTCCAATTTGCCTTGGTTCATGTACCTAACATTCCACGTTCCTATGCAATGTTGCTTAGATTCCACATATAAGGGATATGATATTTCTCCTCTGTCTGACTTACTTCACTCAATATGACACTCTCTAGGTCCATCCATGTTGCTGGAAATGGCATTATTTCATCCTTTTTATTGTCTGAGTAATATTCCATTGTGTGTGTGTATACATATATATATGTGTGACATCTTATCTATATCTATCTATCACATATATCTTCTTTATCCATTCCTCTGTGGATAGACATTTAAGTTTTTTTCCACGTCTTTCCAACATTGTGTAGTCTTGGCTCCTTTATCATAGATTAATTTAATCTAATTAATTAGATAGACTATAGGTGCATGAGCTTATTTCTGGGTTTTCTATCCTGTTCCATTGAGCTATATTTCTATTTTTGTGCCAGTACCATACTGTTTTGATGACTGTAGCTTTGTAGTATAGTCTGAAATCAGGGAGCTTGATTCCTACAGTTCCATTTTTTCTTTTTTCAAGATTGCTTTGGGGGGTTTTATGTGTTTCCATATAAAATTTGAGACTTTTTTTGGTTCTAGTTCTGTGAAAATTGCCATTGGTAATTTCATAGGGGTTGCTTTGAATCTGTAGATTTCCTTGGGTTGGGTAGTAGAGTCATTTTGTGAATATTTATTCTTCCAATCCACGATCATGGTGTATCTTTCCATTTCTTTATGTCTTCTTTGATTTTTTTCATCAGCGTCTTATAATTTTCAAAGCACAGGTTTTCGTCTCCTTAGGTTTGTTCCTAGGTATTTTATTCTTTTTGATGCATTGGCAAATGGAATTGCTTCTTGAATTTCTCTTTTTGATCTTTCGCTGTTAGTGTATAAAAATGCAATAGATTTCTGGCTATTAATTTCATAGCCTGCAAATTTCCCAAACTCATTGATGAGCTCTAGTAGTTTTCTGATAGGATCTTTAGGATCTTCTATGTAGAGTATCATGTCCTCTGCAAATACTGACAGTTCAACTTCTTATCCAATTTGGATTCCCTTTACTTTTTCTTCTCTGCTATAGCTAGACTTCCAAAACTGTGCTGAATCAAAGTGGTGAGAACAGACATCCTTGTTCTGTCTTATCTTGTTCCTGACCTCAGAGGGAATGCTTTCAGCTTTCACCACTGAGTATGATGCTAGCTCTAATTCAAGCAAATTAGAGATACCAAGGGAACATTTCATGCAAAGATGGGCTCAAAAAAGGACAGAAAGGGTATGGACCTAACAGAAGTAAAAAATATTAAGAAGAGGTGGCAAGAATACACAGAAGAAGTATACAGAAAAGATCTTAAAAAAAAATCTTCATGATCCAGATAACCACGATGGTGTGATCACTCACCTAGGCCCAGACATCCTGGAATGTGAAGTCAAGTGTGCCTTAGGAAGCATCACTATGAACAAAGCTAATGAAGGTGATGGAATTCCAGTTCAGCTATTTCAAATCCTAAAATATGATGCTGTGAAAGTGCTGCACTCAATATGCCAGCAAATTGGGAAAACTCAGCAGTGGCCACAGGACTGGAAAAGGTCAGTTTTCATTCTAATCCCAAAGAAAGGCAATGCTAAAGAATGCTCAAACTACCGCACAATTGCATCCATCTCACAGCCTAGCAAAGTAATGCTCAAAATTCTCCAAGCCAGGCTTCAATAATACATGAACCAGGAACTTCCAGATGCTCAAGATGGATTTAAAAAAGGCAGAGGAACCAGAGATCAAATTGCCAACATCCGTTGGATCATTGAAAAAGCAAGGGAGTTCCAGAAAAACATCTATTTCTGCTTTATTGACTATGCCNTACTCTGCATATAAGTTAAATAAGCAGGGTGACAATATACAGCCTTGACGTACTCCTTTTTCTATTTGGAACCAGTCTGTTCCATGTCCAGTTCTAACTGTTGCTTCCTGTCCTGCAAGAAAATTAGAGATACCAAGGGAACATTTCATGCAAAGATGGGCTCAATAAAGGACAGAAATGATCTGGACCTAACAGAAGCAGAAGATATTAAGAAGAGGTGGCAAGAATACACAGAAGAACTGTACAAAAAAGATCTTCACAACCCAGATAATCATGATGATGTGATCACTAATCTAGAGCCAGACATCCTGGAATGCAAAGTTAAGTGGGCCTTAGGAAGCATCACTATGAACAAAGCTAGTGGAGGTGGTGGAATTCCAGTTGAGCTGTTTCAAATCCTGAAAGATGATGCTGTGAAAGTGCTGCACTCAATGTGCCAGCACATTTGGAAAACTCAGCAGTGGCTACAGGACTGGAAAAGGTCAGTTTTCATTCCAATTCCAAAGAAAGGCAATGCCAAGGAATGCTCAAACTACCGCACAATCGCACTCATCTCACATGCTGTAAAGTAATGCTCAAAATTCTCCAAGCCAGGCTTCAATAATACAAGAACTGTGAACCCCCTGATGTTCAAGCTGGTTTTAAAAAAGGCAAAGGAACCAGAGATGAAATTGCCAACATCCGTTGGATCATGGAAAAAGCAAGAGAGTTCCAGAAAAACATCTATTTCTGCTTTATTGACTATGCCGAAGCCTTTGACTGTGTGGATCATAATCAACTGTGGAAAATTCTGAAAAGAGATGGGAATACCAGACCACCTAACCTGCCTCTTGAAAAATCTGTATGCAGGTCAGTACAGTCAAAGCTATGGTTTTTCCAGTAGTCATGTATGGATGTGAGAGTTGGACCATAAAGAAGAATTGCTGCTTTCACGTTGTGGTGTTGGATACAACTCTTGAGAGTCCCTTGGACTGCAAGGAGAACAAACCAGTCAATAACCAAAGAAATCAACCCTGAATATTCATTGGAAGGACTGAGGTTGAGGCTGAAACTCCAATATTTTGGCCACCTGATGTGAAGAGCCAACTCATTTGAAAAGACCCTGTTGCTGGAAAAGATTGAAGGCAAATGGAAAAGAGGACAGTGGAGGATGAGATGCTTAGATAATATCAATGACTCAATTGACATAAGTATGACCAAACTCCAGGAGACAGTGAAGGACAGCAGAGCCTGTCATGCTGCAGTCCACGGGGTTGCAAAGAGTTGGACATAAAGTAGCGACTACACATCAACATTATGGAGTACCCTGAGGTCAGAGCTGCTAATGGCAGGACAGAAAGATCCTAGATTCAAGATAAAATACTTCAGTCATTAAATTAATCAACCTGTCTCTGGACTTCTTAAAGAAGATTAACAATGCATTTCTTTTGTTTTTTAATGATGAAAGAGGTGATAGGAAATTTTCTGCCGATTTGTTTGTCTGCTTATCTCTTTCTTTTCTATGTCTAACTGGGATATAAAGAATTGAACTTGCTATTCAGATGCCCCAAAAGTACATAAAGGGTATAAGCTAGTACAAAATCATAAATTAAATATTTGAAACTCCACCTATAGGCTCTAATACCATCCATTGACTGTGGCAGCTATCAGTCGTGTTACATAGGCCCAATATTCATATGTAAAAGTTGAGTGTAATAAAATATTAAAACCGTTCTTAAAAATTTTCAGGAGGTTGCTTTTTGATAAAATGATTAAGGGACTTAATTTCCTTACACTTCTTGAATAATTAGAAATCAGAGAAATCACAGACAAGGCTTCATACCTATCTACCTCTTCCTCAAAGCTCTAGTGAGATTAAAATGTGTGTTACTGCCATTGATTTATGATCCTTCTTGAATCCTTAATAGAATAGACAACCCACTTTGTTTAGAAGTCTCACAATGGGTGGCAGTCAAATCTCATTTTTTATTGTCTTTGTAAATTAATATAATAAGGTGAATACAGAATCTTCATAATTTTCAACCTTTACTTCTCTGTTACTTCTTCCACTAAAAAGGAAAGCTTTCTATTTCTTTATTTGTTCATTTATTTACTGTGCTAAAAAGTCTCATACTTCTTTGTATAAAAATTCTTTTTCAGTGTGTTCAGTTAGAGTGCACAAGGTATAAGCTGATGGGGGCCAAGCCTCCACAATATGCAACAGTTTGACTTAAGGGTTATTTTGAGCAGAACATAAGGCCAGGAGGACTCAAGAAGAGCTTATTATTACCTCCTCACCACCACCCCTTAACTGCCTAAAAGAAATATTTTAATAGATAGTGATCCCTTATCAGGAAGAGAGCTATTATCAAAGGTAACAGTTTGTTTGTATTTTGTTTGTTTGTTTGTTTTTACATCAGAAAGACTTCTCATGGCATAATCAGCATCTCTTTACCAAATATTTGCTTTTCACACCTTCCTTCCTGAAAAATGTCTTTCTTTCCTTTAAAGTTCCAGATTTCTACACCACTCTCCTTAACTCAGAATGGCATCAATTGCCTGACTATGCAAAAGCCTCATATCTTTGGAGCCCCTGCATGTATGAAATTAAATGTGCTCTCCTTTCTGTTACTCGGTCTTATGGCAATTTAATTATTATTATAATTTAATTATTATATTAGTCAAAAATCTAGAAGGAAAGAAGGGAAGAGTCCTCCTCCCTCACAAAGGTTTAGAATTTTTTTACATCTTTCTTTGAAATTCAGCTTTTTTGGAAAACCTGTTAATTAATTTCTATCTAGAACTCTACCTGAAGACTCATCTCTACCTTCAAGTTTCTATTGATTGACATTTAGCATTTGTTTCATTCATCTTCTGACTGCTTCTTATCTTGTTATATAGATAGAAACTCCTAAAAGTGTTTTTCACTTATTCAAGTTTAATCTCCAGTTGTTGTTTTTTTTTTTTTTTTTTGAGTCCTAGCTATTATGTTCTGCTTTTGTTCTTCACTTTTCTGTACTAATCAGTCTACTGTTTACTGCTTCAATCAAGGGTTGCATTTACCAATCTACCAATCAAGTTTTCCATTTACATGTAATTACTCTTTATCTTAAATTGATTTTTCTTCATAACTGCTTTCTCTATTTTTATGGATGCAGCATCTTATATCTTTTGGGGAATATAAAACAGAAATTTTCTATAATTGCCTTCTGTTTTCTTGCATATGTCTGTTTGAGGAAAAAAGGAGAGTAAAAGGAAATAAAATTAATTCTCTGAAGTTTAAATATTTATCTAGGATCTGTAATATTATTATTAGCTTTAATTGCTCTTGTGTCCTTTTGCTGTTTGTGCTCACATGCTTAGTGCTCTTATGCTTTGTTCTCTGACTCTTGGCAACTCCATGGACTGTAAGCACACCAGGATCCTCCATCCATGAGATTTCCTGACCAAGAATACTAAAGTAAATTGCTGTTTCCTACTCCATGGGATCTTTTCAACCCAGAGATTGAACCTATGCCTTCTATGGCTCTTATATTGCAGGCAGATTCTTTACCTACTTTGTCATTAGGAAGCCCTTTTGTTGTTTTCTCACTTTTGTTGTTTGTTCTCTGAGGAAGCTAAAATGTGCAGGATTTACTTTAACAATCTATTCAGCAAATACTAATGGAATACTTTCTGTGTGCCTGTAACTCTTCTAAACTCCATATATGAAAGTAAAATAATTGGAAAGATTTTATCTCTTCAAGCTGACATAAGATAAAGCAGCACTTTCCAATAGCTTTCTGTAATGATAGAAGTTGTTCACTCTGGTATGCACTAGCCATATTGAGATATTAAGGTACAAAAGTATTGAGTTTCTTCTTAATGTGAGTACTATGACAAGGAAGAACACCTTCAATTTTGTTTAAATTTATAGTTGAATTATAAGTTTATAGTAGTTACTGCCTATTTTCAGGACCATCTATATGTAGAGGATGAATGATAGACAATAAATAAGAAAAAACAAAAAAGGTATTTTTAGATAAAGAGCAGTTCTGAAAACAAAATAAAGCAGTGAAAGAAGGATGGACAATGACTTGGATGGGGCACACTGTCTTTAAATTGTGTAATAAGAAAAGCTAAGAAGTTAATTGACATCTGAATAATATAAGGGTGCCACCTAGGCAAAAATTTACTATAAAGATTTTTAAACAGAACAAAGACCAGAAGAAGAGCTTCTGAGATAAAGAAGCAAGTAGATATGTGTGTGTATATATAGATAGATAGATAGCTACCTCATTCTCTCTCTCTCTCTCTCNTTGGGTAGTAGAGTCATTTTGTGAATATTTATTCTTCCAATCCACGATCATGGTGTATCTTTCCATTTCTTTATGTCTTCTTTGATTTTTTTCATCAGCGTCTTATAATTTTCAAAGCACAGGTTTTCGTCTCCTTAGGTTTGTTCCTAGGTATTTTATTCTTTTTGATGCATTGGCAAATGGAATTGCTTCTTGAATTTCTCTTTTTGATCTTTCGCTGTTAGTGTATAAAAATGCAATAGATTTCTGGCTATTAATTTCATAGCCTGCAAATTTCCCAAACTCATTGATGAGCTCTAGTAGTTTTCTGATAGGATCTTTAGGATCTTCTATGTAGAGTATCATGTCCTCTGCAAATACTGACAGTTCAACTTCTTATCCAATTTGGATTCCCTTTACTTTTTCTTCTCTGCTATAGCTAGACTTCCAAAACTGTGCTGAATCAAAGTGGTGAGAACAGACATCCTTGTTCTGTCTTATCTTGTTCCTGACCTCAGAGGGAATGCTTTCAGCTTTCACCACTGAGTATGATGCTAGCTCTAATTCAAGCAAATTAGAGATACCAAGGGAACATTTCATGCAAAGATGGGCTCAAAAAAGGACAGAAAGGGTATGGACCTAACAGAAGTAAAAAATATTAAGAAGAGGTGGCAAGAATACACAGAAGAAGTATATAGAAAAGATCTTAAAAAAAAATCTTCATGATCCAGATAACCACGATGGTGTGATCACTCACCTAGGCCCAGACATCCTGGAATGTGAAGTCAAGTGTGCCTTAGGAAGCATCACTATGAACAAAGCTAATGAAGGTGATGGAATTCCAGTTCAGCTATTTCAAATCCTAAAATATGATGCTGTGAAAGTGCTGCACTCAATATGCCAGCAAATTGGGAAAACTCAGCAGTGGCCACAGGACTGGAAAAGGTCAGTTTTCATTCTAATCCCAAAGAAAGGCAATGCTAAAGAATGCTCAAACTACCGCACAATTGCATCCATCTCACAGCCTAGCAAAGTAATGCTCAAAATTCTCCAAGCCAGGCTTCAATAATACATGAACCAGGAACTTCCAGATGCTCAAGATGGATTTAAAAAAGGCAGAGGAACCAGAGATCAAATTGCCAACATCCGTTGGATCATTGAAAAAGCAAGGGAGTTCCAGAAAAACATCTATTTCTGCTTTATTGACTATGCCAAAGCCTTTGACTGTGTGGATCACAATCAACTGTGGAAAATTCTGAAAGAGATGGGAATCCTAGACCACCTGACCTGCCTCTTGAGAAATCTGTACGCAGGTCAGGAATCAACAGTTAGAACTGGACGTGGCACAACAGACTGGTTCCAAACAGGAAAAGGAGCACATCAAGGCTGCATATTGTCACCCTGCTTATTCAACTTATATGCAGAATACATCATGAGAAATGCTGAGCTGGATGAAGCACAAGCTAGAATCACGATTGCTGGGAGAAATATCAATAACCTCAGATATGCAGATGACACCACCTTCATGGCAGAAAATGAAGAAGAACCAAAGAGCCTCTTGATGAAAGTGAAAGAGGAGAGTGAAAAAGTTGGCTTAAAGCTCAACATTCAGAAAACAAAGATCATGGCATCAGTCCTATCATTTCATGGCAAATAGATGCAGAAACAGTGGAAACAGTGTCAGACTTTATTTTTTGGGGCTCAAAAATCACTGCAGATGGTGAATGCAGTCATGAAATTAAAAGACGCTTACTCCTTAGAAGGAAAGTTGTGACCAACCTAGATCAGTTCAGTTCAGTTCAGTTCAGCCGCTCAGTCATGTCCGACTCTTTGTGACCCCATGAATTGCAGCACGCCAGGCCTCCCTGTTCATTACCATTTCTTGGAGTTCACTCAGTCTCACATCCATCGAGTCCATGATGCCATCCAGCCATCTCATCCTCTGTTGTCCCCTTCTCCTCCTGCTCCCAATCTCTCCCAGCAGCAGAGTCTTTTCCAATGAGTCCACTCTTCGCATGATGTGGCCAAAATACTGGAGTTTCAGCTTTAGCATCATTTTTTCCAAAGAAATCCCAGGATTGATCTCCTTCAGAATGGACTGGTTGGATCTCCTTGCAGTCCAAGGGACTCTCAAGAGTCTTCTCCAACACCACAGTTCAAAAGCATCAATTTTTCGGTGCTCAGCCTTCTTCACAGTCCAACTCTCACACCCATATAGCATATTAAAAAGCAGAGACTTTACTTTGCCAGCAAAGGTCCATCTAGTCAAGGCTATAGTTTTTCCAGCAGTAATGTATGGAGGTGAGAGTTGGACTATAAAGAAAGCTGAGCACTGAAGAAATGATGTTTTTGAACTGTCATGTTGGAGAAGACTCTTGAGCGTCTTGGACTGCAAGGAGATCCAACCTGTCCATCCTAAAGGAGATCAGTCCTGAATATTCATTGGAAGGACTGATGCTGAAGCTGAAGCTCCAATACTTTGGCCACATCATGCCCACTGACTCCGTTGCAAAGACCCTGATACTGGGAAAGATTGAAGGCTGGAGGAGAAGGGGATGACAGAGTATGAGATGATTGCGTGTCATCACTGACTCAATGGACATGAGTTTGAGTAAACTCTGGGAGTTGGTGATGAACAGGGGGGCTTGGCATGCTGCAGTCCATGGGATTGCAAAGAGTTGGGCATGACTCAGAGGCTGAAATGAACTGACCTGATGATGCAAGCTGTAGGTTTGTCATATATGGCCTTTATTATGTTGAGCTATGCACCCTCTAGACCCACTTTCTGGAGAGTTTTATCATAAATGGTGTTGAGTTTTGCCGACAGCTTTTTCTGCATCTATTGAGGTGATCATGTGGTATTATTCAAATTGTTGATATGGTGTATTACATTGACTGATTTGTGGTTGTTGCAAGTTCCTTGCATTGCTGGGATGAATCCCACTTGATCATGGTGTATGATATTTTTAACGTATTGTTGGATACAGATTGCCAGTATTTTGTTGAGGATTTTTACATCTATCTTCATCAGTGATACTAGCCTGTAATTTTCTTTTTTTGTGGTATCTTTGTCTGATTTTGGTATAAGGGTGATGGTGTCCTCATGAAATGAATTAGGAAGTTTTCCTTTCTCTGCAACTTTTTGCAACAGTTTCGTAGGTTTGATAACTCTTCCTTAAATGTTTGATAAAATTTACCCGTGAAGTCATCAGGTCCTAGACTTTTCTTTGTTGGGAAGTTTTCAATCACGGTTTCAATTTCAGTGCTTGGCCTGTTCATATATTTTCTGTTTCTTACTGGTTCAGTCTTGGGAGACTGTACCCTTCTAAGAATTTGTCCATTTCTTCCAGGTTGTCCATTTTATTGGCATACAGTTGTTCACAGTAGTCTCTTATTCTTGGTATTTCTATGGAGTCAGTTGTAACTTAACCGTTTTCATTTCTAACTTTACTGATCTGAGTCCTCTCCCTTTTTTTTTCTTGATGAGTCTGGCCTAACATTTATCAGTCTTGTTTATCTTTTTAGAGAATCTGCTTTTAGTTTCATTGATCTTTGCAATTGTTTTCTTTGTCTCTATTTTATTTATTTCTATTATGATATTTATGATTTCCTTCCTTCTACTAATTATAGGCTTTGTTCTTCTTTCTCTAGTTGTTTTAGGTGTGAGGTTAAGTTGTTTATTTCAAATTTTTCTTGAGGTAAGACTGTATTGCTATAAACTTCCTTCTTTGAACTGCTTTTGCTGCATCCTGTAAGTTTTGGACCATTTAGCTTTCGTTTTAATTTGTATCTAG
>SJYV01037875.1:0-10562 GCA_006410875.1 Neotragus pygmaeus | reverse complement strand
TGTAATATTCGAGGTACAAGCAAGCTGCATCTAACATTGTTATAAATAAAACAGCTCAGTCATCAAGGGCTCCAGAGTGAACAGCATCTTCATAACCTCCATGCTTATCATCTTTGCTTTCTGGGTGTAATTTAATAAGATCATCAATTCGAAGAATGGTAATTGCAGCTTCAGTTGCAAATTTCAAGCTCTTAACTTTAACTATGGTTGGTTCAAACACCCCTGCTTGTTTGTTGTCACGGGGTTTACCATTGACCAGGTCAAGACCAATCCTGCAATTTAGGAAAAAAATAATTAAATGGCCTCTTCTGTAATTCATATCCATCCCATTTTACCCCTTTAAAAGCTGGCTTACAAATGCCAGTTATTCCATTAAAATGTTAACCTTGGGAAACCTGAGGGCAGATCCCTTTAAGTAACTAATTATGATACAAATTCATCACTGAAAGAGGTGTAGAAAAAAGCCTAGGTGGTAGTGAAATATTTCTAAATGCCACTTAGTATCTTAAAGGGAGGCTGCTTAAAAATAGGCATGGACCACCCAAAAGTAACATCCTCTCTCTGGGGAACCTTCCTACTGTACGTAAATGACTACCTAGAGAGGTGAGGAATCATTTGATAACTAAGACACACCAATGCCAGTAATCACTAGTCATCCCCTTAATGAGTTAAGAAGAAAAACCAAACTACTGTATGTGATACACAAATGACAGTGAAAAGGAACATATGCTTACCATTTTAGATTTTTTCGTTCTGGGTTAACCTGAGCCTCATTATGAAAAGCTCTTAATTTTGCAACCAGATCTGTGGAGTCTTGGGCAGCATTAACTGCCAGAGTATTAGGAATAACAAGAAGAGATCTTGCAAACTCCGCAATAGCAAGCTGTTCCCGGGAGCCCTACGAAGAAAGACAAATGAGGTGTCTTCACAAAACCAAGAGAGAAAACCCAGAGCAGCAGTTTTATGGACCAGAATAGGCTTCAGGGTGTTCTCACCATGCTGGTCGCGTAGTTCTCAAGGTAAATGGAAAGGGCCGCCTCTACAGCACCCCCACCTGGGACCACAGACTTTGACTCCAAAACTCTCTTCACCACACAAAGGGCATCGTGTAAGGAGCGCTCCATCTCGTCACACATGAAATCATTTGCCCCGCGTAAGATGACCGAGGCAGAGGTTCGAGCCTTAGTGCTATGTAAAAGAAGAGCAATTGTCTTTTAACAGTACTAAGTCCATGAAGAAATTCACTTCTACTTACACAGGACATTTAGACAGGGAAGCAATGTCTAGACCATGGAGAAGAGATGAAATGGCAACTTCACCTCCATTTACAAGGGCCCAGTATTGTTTTATCCCATGCGTATAACTGCTCATATCACTGAAGGACTATAGCAGCAAATAAATGGGAAGGTGGTCTGTTTTTACTCAATAATAAAATCTGTACAGCCTTACAATTTAGAAAGTAGCTCTTACTTTTTAATCAAGATCAGTTCATCATCACAAATTCTCTCCTGTACCACTTCTTCTGCTTGTCCCAACATTGAAGCTTCAAAAGTTTCTTCGCCTTCCAAATTGGCCAGCGTTGACAGAATAGTTGCTATTAAAAATAATTATAAACATCTGTAACCACTGTTCTCATGACTATTTTCAACCCTGCTTTAAACATCAGAAACATGGAATTTACCATAGAAGTGACACAATCTCAAGTTTAAGGCTTACAGTTAGACATTCAAGGAACCGTCCTATCCTAAGAGAACTATGTTACTTCGAGGTGAAGAACATCAAAGAACTTTCCCAGTTACAAATGCACAAAAAAGATTTCACACGTGTATTTGTACACAAAACATTAAGGAAGTTTTCTGGATCTGCTTATTTTAGCATCCAACGTAAGGAACATGACAGCTGGCAGGAGACATACCTCCGGAAGCTTTAGCGATGCGTTTAAGGTCCCTTTTTAAAACTCTTCGAACTGCCATAGCACCAGCCTCCACAAAATACTTCAGACACATGTCGTCAATTCCACCAGTGGTTAGGATAACGTTGGCACCAGTTGCCAGGATCTTCTGGATTCGCTCCTTGGTGATGTCAGATTCTCTACAAAAATGCAGTACTTGAGTAGTAACCCAAAGTTATCTTCTGTATTCTTACTATTACATAGAGCTTGAACTTCCAATAAGTATTTTTCATAAAATAACCAGATTAAATTACACTAATGAGTCTCTCCCTTCTATGAGCAGAACTTACATTGGCCCAGTTTACAGAAAAGTTCAAGGAATTAAAAACCAGTTAGCTCTCCCCACCCCAACTTTAGTTTCTAACCACGAATGGCGCCTAAGAAAGGAAGCTTGACGGAGCTGGTGGCCGAGACAGACCGTCAACCAAACTCGAAGGCAAGTGTCACCACAGTGCGATGCAGAGGACGAGCACGACAGCCTTGTGTCCAGGCTGGCAGGCAGGACCTGGAAAGCTCAAAGGTCTGGAGTTAAGACAGGGGTCCAGAGTTGGAACTCGAGGTATAAACAGAAAACGAGGAACTCTGTAGCAATGTCAGAGTCTGAATCGAGAAATTTTCTTTTTAATATTTTAAAGTGAGAGTAGTAGTATCAATCTGTGTTTTCAAAGGATGAAAGAAGGAAGACACTCTTGAGGCAATAACTGGAGATGAGTCTATCTGATGTGAACAGATGGCCTTAACAGAGAAGGCAAAGTTTATGGCTTGGGTGACTGGGAGATTCAGCGATTGATTTCTGGAGTGAAATAAATACCAACAGGTTGGGGGCAAGATAAGAAAAAAAAGAGCTCGGTTTTCAACAAGGTGAATCTGAAGCCCCCATGAGAGTCAGGTGAAGCTGCATGGGAGTTACAGGCAACATACGGGATACATCGATCTGAAAAAGAGTCAATAAATATCCACTTATTCAAAGAACAGTAGATGAGATCAAAGAATCTTTTTTTTTCCTTTTGCCACACCGTGCAACGTGTGGACTTTTAGTTCACTGACTAGGGATCAAACCTGAGTCCCCTGTATTAGAGGCTTGGAGTCTTAGTCGCTGGACCACTGCAAGTCTCAAGATCAAAAAATCTTTATAAATTGAAATGAGTTAAAGATGAACCTCACAATAAACCTCTCTACATGCTAGACAAATACTGTTATGTATGTCAAAGCCATGAAACTAAGTCATTCAGCCTCTACCTTTACAGAGCTTACACTTTAAGAAGTATTAATACATAGTTTAAAAATGCGGTAAGCCCCAGGAAGACAAACCAGTAACTCAAGGGACAGCATAATTCAGACTGAGGCGGAAAGAGAAGCATCTCTGAAAGTTACCAACTGAAAAACAAGTAAAAAAAAGTAGCCAGTCACAACAAGTAGGCAGAGAATGCTCTGGGCAGAGGAAGGAACATTCTACTCTTAGGGGTTGAAGCTCTTAAGAGAAGGAGCTTGGTGGATTCTGGAGCAAAGAGTAGGTAAGGAACTGAACTAACCCAGAGTGATGGGAAACCTCCAAAAGGCTCTGGCCTTGCGAGGGGTGAGATCAACTTGGCTGCTGTGTGGAAAACANCTTAGGGGTTGAAGCTCTTAAGAGAAGGAGCTTGGTGGATTCTGGAGCAAAGAGTAGGTAAGGAACTGAACTAACCCAGAGTGATGGGAAACCTCCAAAAGGCTCTGGCCTTGCGAGGGGTGAGATCAACTTGGCTGCTGTGTGGAAAACAGCCTTGGAGGTGATGAGACTGGAACCAAGATGACCAGCTTGATGCCCCTGCAACAGCTTGGGCAAGAAACTGGAAAACGAAGAGTGGGTGCGTTTGAGATTTAATTTAGAGAGAGATATCAAGTGGTCTTTGATAGGTTAGCAGAGAAAAGAAAAAAAAAGGAGTTAAGGACATTTCCTAATTGCCTTCCTCAGTAGAGGGTTCCCTAACTAAAACAGCAGAGCAGATCTGCAGGTATCATCACAAGTTCAATTTTAGACATAATGACTTTGAGATGCTTAAGAAGCATTCAATCAATTCAGGCGCCAAGAAACAGATTCCAAGTCTCCAGCACAGAGGATGCAGTGGCCCAGGCACAGGAGGACAGATGATGCAGAAGCAAAAGGCTGCTCCATCCTCCAAGTCTTTCAAAAAGTAGCCAAAGGCTTGATAAAGGTCAAGTGAAACTGGATGTGTGTAATGAGCTTCACAGTAGTGGTCACTAGTGACCTTATCAAGCGGTTCTCCACTGGAGGAGCTGAAAAGGGCATAAGAAATAAAACACCAAAAAGTTTTTGTGCCAATCACTCTTCTAACATCTGGCTATACCAAAATGAGGAAGGACAGGGAGTAACTGCAACAGGATGTGTACACAAGAGGCTTTTTATTGTATTTAAGGATAATAGAGCTACAAGTGAAAAGTGTTATTGCTCAGTCATGTCCAACTCTTTGCGACCCCATGGACTATATTTAGCCCATCAGGCTCCTCTGTCCATGAGATTCTCCAGCCAAGAAAACTGGAGTGAGTAACCAATCCCTTCTCTAGGGGATCTTCCCAATCTGGGTATTGAATCCAGGTCTCCTGTACTGCAGGCAGATTCAAGAGGCTTTTATATTATTTAAGGATAAGAGAGCTACAAGAGGAATCTAGAAAGGAATGAAGAGTAGAGTCAGTACTAAATATGCAGTTGAGCAAGAATAAGCAGTGAAGCAAGACTGTAAAAGCAGAAGGGAACAGGATCTCACACACTTATTTTGAAGGCACTTGCCTTTCAAGGAAAAAAGGACACCTTTGGTCATTAAAAGGAAGGAGAGAGTGTATGTGCAGATACCAGAGGAGAAACCATCGCAATGCCAGGCACTGCAATAAGACCCCGTGCAGCAAAGAAATAAAAAATGAAAAAGGTACACCTTCACAACTAGCTCTCTAGCATGTCAACCAGTTTAGACCACATGCATTGCCTAGTACCTGGCAGTCAATACTATATGCTTGGTTCTTACACTGTTTGAGGAAATGCATTCCTGGACATATCTCAAAGACCTAATTACTATACTCATAAAACGAAAATCTCACAAAATGCCAGTTTTCATGTATCACCCCAATCTCTTTTAAGACACTGTCACCACATTTTCTAATTTTACTGGCAGTTTAGGTAACATAATTAGACTCTGGTTAGAAATGTTAATTTTTAAAGTCCTCTAAGACACTCACAGTTGGGGAAAAAAAGTCCAATTGCATAATACATCATACCCTGCTACTCATTAGACTTTTTAGTTTACTGTCACCTGCTCTAAAAAAGGGCAATTTACAAACTCGCCTTTCCCAAGGTCAAAAATGAATCTCTCAACATACCTCTGTCTAATCTGATCCAGTTTTTCAGGGTCTGTAATAACCACTTGTACACCAAGCTTCATTTTTGTTTTCTGCAGGCTGAAGTCAAGGCAAGCAATTTTTGCATTAACTATTCTCTTGGGCATGCCTAAAATTGAACATAACATTAAGTACCTTTACAATTAACAATGCTATGTTTTCTAAAACACACCTATTCTTATAAAGAACTGCACAGATATAAAATCGTTATATGTAAACACACAAATATAGATTTTATTACTTTTAACATTATAAACTAACACTCATGGCATTAAACACACATGCTTTCTTTTGTGTCTTTCTTAATCATATGCAATTACATTACAAAGAAACTGGCAACACGATGTACCATTTCCTTTATCTCTGGACTTCACTAAAGAACAAAAGTGCACGTGTTGGATAGTTCATCTGAAGATGGAGTAGATAATCCACAAATAGCTAGCTGTACCCTTTAGCACACTGGTTATATGACCAAGTGAAATCACAAGCCTTACCCTGGGATCCCACCACACAGTTGAGAGCATAGCCGTTGATGAGCATACTCTCCATCTGACTTCTCCCGTGGGCTTTCAGAATGTTAATGGAGTTGACTGGATACCGAGGCTGGCCTCTGATGTCTGTGTATTTAATAGCAAGCACAGCATCTACCACCAGGTTAGCAAAGAAATCACCATTTCTAACCCAGCAGTTAAGGAAAACAGGCGACTTGGGATGGACAGCGGGTGCACATGAAAATCAAGGGTAACACAGAGGCACTTCCCTTTAGCAATCTCACCAAAGAAACACACATTATATATGCCACTGAATGTTAGAAAACTGTTTATCACTATCTGCACACTACTTTCACAATACTTTGTATTACCCTTCTCTGCGGAAACAGGAAAATAGGCAACTTCAATACAGTATCATCTGGCACAAAAACTAACACGGGGTTCTACTTTTAAAAAGCCTAAACTTTATTGGACCATCACAAGGATACATTCCAATGATTTTGGAAGACATCGATGTCTTAGCGGCATTAATCAGGCAGTCCCTTCCAAGCTCATCTGTGTTAATAATCAGATTTTCACTGATATAACGCACTGCTTCCCTGTTTGAAGTGTGGGGGAGAAAACAATTCACTACTCAGAATCTTGTTTTATCAGTGTGACACAATATTTAAGGCATCAATGCTCTGTTCAGCCATTTCATATAGGAGGAGGGCACAAGCAAATCCTCCCTCTTCAGATCACGGCAGTTCTCATCTATCCCATAAGCATAGCCACTAAAATCTATCAGGAGATAATGTGGTAGTCAAATGGGAAAAAAGGGAAACTGGCCCAAGTTCTTATTTCAAGCGTTATTACACATACACTAAAACACGGATATATCAAAGTATAATCATCAACTGGAAAATTTAAAGAACACAGACTCAACTATTACATCAAAAAACAAATAAAATTTTTTCTGAATGTAACGATCTTACTTGCAAGCAAGTCGATAGCCACTAATAACTGATGTGGGATGAATTTTCTGTTTGACTAGTTCATCTGCATTTTTTAGAAGTTCTGCTGCAATAATAACCTGCAAAGAAAACATCCATTGCTCTCATGTTAGCCTGACATGGGCAACACATACGTACAAACACGCATCAGATAATAATAATCAGAATGACAGGGGTGACGAGATTAACTCCTTATTAGAAATCAGAAAAAGATAACCCTACATAATATTTCATATGGAAATGGATAAAGCCAGATAGGAGTCAGCAAAGTTTTCTGGCTCTTAACTAGAATAAGCTAATTCTGCAGTAGAACAGTAGAGACGATACATTCATTGCTTTTCAAGATGAAGTGCTCACCAAGCTTTCAACATAAGCTAAATGAAGAGCCTGACGATTCAATAATCTGTACTGTTTTATTTATTTTAGACACTCCACTCAGCATCTGGGATCTTAGTTTTCGGACCAGGGATTGAACTCAGGCTCCCCGCAGTGAAAGCTTAGAGTCCTAACCACTAGAATACCAGGGAATGCCTGATTTGTACTATTTTAGATTGTTATTTAGAAAACCATCCTTTTACAGAGACCAAAAATTATATCAAAAAGACTTTAAAATTCTTGCCTGCATCTTTGGGGGGAAAATTAATTGTATTTAAAAAGCTTTGCTTTCATGAACAAGTTCCTTAGCAAAGATCATTCTTCCAGAAGAGGTGGATTCTATTCTTCCATGGCTTAGAGATTAAACATTTCCCCACAAACCACTGCTTTTTTTTTGAGAGCAAATTATTATTTTTTCCCTCATCAAATAATAAGTGTTTCTGCCACATCAGTGTACTGGGTGATCTTCAAGGAGTTTATATTATGTTACTGATCATGTTTACCAACTCTCTCAAACTCCGGTTTGGACTCATGAGTTCACTCGTTAGCATTTAAAATACAGAAACATCATTTTTTAAAAATATTTGGTAAGGTTTTAGGAATTTCTTCTGAGCCTCAGGTTGTGAGAGAAAAAGAAAACATTTTCTTTTTCCTTTAAATGACTTACTTATGGTTAGGGCTTCATTTTCCGAAACTTTGACTTTAGGGGGGAAAAAACACTACTCCTCAGTTAGCAGTCTTCACCTACCACAGAGGTGGTCCCATCTCCCACTTCTTTGTCTTGCAGATCTGCTAGCTCACAGAGAACTTTGGCGGCAGGATGCTCTACCTCCAGTAGCTTCAGGATGGTTGCACCATCATTAGTAATGGTTACATCCTAAGAAATTTCCAGGGGAGAAAAAAATGACATAATCACCCACAGAAACAGACTATCCCCTAAATTAGCCCAACCCTGTTATGATACCTTCCCCTTCTATATACCTTCCAATACCAGCACTCTGACAAACACAATTTACAAAGTGAGCTATTTATGAACTTTAATTTTTTAAAGTAACGAACATTACGTGTAGACATATACTTACACCAATGTCATCCACCAACATTTTATCCAAGCCAACTGGACCAAGAGAACTTTTCACAATATTGGCAATTGAAGCTGCAGCCATGACTGTAGATACAAAAAAATTTTGAAAACTCAAGATCCCAAGAGACAATCATTTCAGTGTAAAAGAAGTAAATGACAACCTCTGAATTTTCAAATTTATCTAATCTGTCCTAATCTGAAAAATCAACCAAAAGTCTAAGGAGAGGGCGCACCTAGTAACATACAGTTTTAATTCAACTGCAGACAGACACCAAGTGTTATTAAGAGTACTTACTTCATTGCTTTAAAGAAAAAGCAATCACCTACTAGTCCTCATCAGGTCCCATCATTTCCTGGCAAACAGATGAGGAACAATGGAAACAGTGACAAACTTTATTCTTTGGGGCTCCCAGATCACTGCAGGTGGTGACTGCAGCCATGAAATTAGAAGAGCCTGCTCCTTGGAAGAAAAGTTATAACCAACCTAGACAGCATCTTAAAAAGCAGAGATATTACTTTGCCGACAAAGGTCTGTCTAAGTCAAAGCTATGGTTTTTCCAGTAGTCATGTATAGATGTGACAGTTGGACTGTGAAGAAGGCTGAGCGACCTAAGAATTGATGCTTTTGAACTGTGGTGCTGGAGAAGACTCTTGAGAGTCTCTTGGACTGCAAGGAGATTAAACCAGTCAATCCTAAAGAAAATCAGTCCTGAATATTCACTGGAAGAACTGATGTTGAAACTGAAGTTCGAATACTTGGGCCACCTGACGCGAAGAACTGACTCAATGGAAAAGACCCTAATACTGGGAAAGATTGAAGGCAAAAGGGGACGAGAGAGGATGAGATGGTTGGATGGCATCACCAAATCGATGCACACGAGTTTGAGCAAGCTCCGAGAGTTGCTGATGGAGAGGGAAGCCTGGCGTGCTGCAATCCATGGGGTCGCAAAGAGTTGGGCCACGACTGAGCGACGAAACAATGCGCAAGTCATCTGAATAGCGGTCTAAGGTCACACACTCATCAATAGTACAAAGAAAAAGCAATGAGAGATAATTCTGTCTGGTTAACGGCCGTAAAACGAGGCCCAGAGACGCCTTTCTGGACTAGAACCGAAACAAAAGGGCGGGCGCAAGAGCGCCCGGCCGGCAAGGACTAGAGGTGCGGCGGCACGTGCCGGTGCGCGGAACTCACTCTCCCAGGCCCCGGCCTCCGCAGCATCCGGTCAAACCGCGCTGAGCCCTCGGCCGAGACCCGCCGCGGGTCGGAGAGGCCACCCACCACTCCCAGGGGCCCTGTAACGGGGACCTAAGGGAAGCCGCGAAGACGGCCGCCAAGGCCGAGGCGCGGGTGAGGGGGACGCGGACTGCCGCGGGCCCGCCTTAGGCCTCGCTCAGACCCTCACCGTTCTGGGAGCGGATCGCCTCCCCAGTGCTGCGGTCCCCGAACACGGACAAAGGACCCTCCATCCTGGCGGCGGGGCGCACGTCGAATTTCCCTCACACCGCGGGCAACCAGCGTCTCACGGTCCCCGGGCCGGGCGGTGGCCACTGCAGCCGCGACGGCGTGGAAAGGTCCCGAGCGACGTCGCTCGCGAGGGCTGCTGGGAACGCCGCTCCCAGCCTCTCCCCTCCCCAGACACAGACCTTCCCGGGCCGCGTCGCGGGGCAGGACCGGGAAGAGGGTGGAGAAGCGAGAGCGCGCCGGAAGTGATCAGACGGAAGGGGCGGTCCCAACACGTTCGCCCAATTAGAGAGCGAATGAGAAGGGCGCGAAGGTAGGAGAGCGGAAGTCAGTATCTTGGACCGCTAGAGGGAGGAAGTGCTCGACTGACGCTTTCTACCCCAGGTACAATTTGCGCGTGCGCTTCTGCACATTCTGGTACCTTCTAGAAAGGATAGTCAGTAGGGTGGAGCTTGGAGTGTGACGGAAAGCGGGCAGGTAGCGTAAGGTGGTGTGTCTGAGGTAGGACCGAGGTTCTGTACGGTTTTTGGTGGTTTATAAACCGGCGTCTTTGTTTTCCTTAAGTGTATGAGCTCGAGCGGAGAGCGCGCAAAACAAGCGCTCTATTCCCGGCCTCAAGCGTTTAGGCTTGGGAGCCTGAGTGGGACCGCGTAAGGGTTCTCCATGAGTCATTAGGGAAAACAACCATAACATCTGAAGAGAAGACCGCCTCGCGCTGCCGTTTCCTCGCAGAGACCAACGTGTCTGTGTGTGCGCGTGCCCAACAATTCCCTAGCCCAAGTAAAGTACAAAAACGCCTTGCGGGCCAGCAAAGTGG
>SJYV01037866.1:0-19757 GCA_006410875.1 Neotragus pygmaeus | reverse complement strand
AAAAAAAAAAAAAAAGGCACAAACAAACTTATTTACTAAACTGAAATAGACTTACAGACTTTGTAAACAGACCAGTAGTTACCAAAGTGGGGTGTGAGAAGGAATAAATTAGGAGGTTGGGAGTAACATATATACACTACTGTATATGAGATATATAACAAGGACCTAGTGTGTAGCACAGGGACCTATATTCAATATTTTGTAATGTCCTGTAAGGAAAAAGAATCCAAAAAAGAATATATATATACACACATATGTATATCTATCTGTATATATATACACACACATATCTATCTATCTATCTATATAAACACATATGTATAACTGAATCACTGTGCTAGACATCTTAAACTAACACAATATTGTAAATTAACCATGTATCAATAAAAAATAGACAGAATTTAAGAAAGTAGATTCTAACCAAGGATTTTGCATAAGAATGACAATGATGATAAACTGGTAAACACTTATGATTGCTTTGAGTGATACCCAGTTTTTTTGGTTATGGCACCCCACTCCAGTGTTCTTGCCCGGAGAATCCCAGGGACAGTGGAGCCTGATGGGCTGTCGTCTGTGGGGTCGCACAGAGTTGGACACAACTGAAATGACTTAGCAGCAGCAGTAAAAGCTTGATAAATTATAACGTAGTTTCAACTGTAATGTTGGACAATGTAGACAACAGCCACTATCATATCCAACATGCTCTGAATCATTACCATGTGGTCTGAGGTCTTAAAAATTGTTTAAATTATTGTTGATAATAATTACATATGTAGATATATCAGATAGGTGATGTCACTGTTTTCATTTTACTGGTGAGGAATGAGAGTCATAGAACTGAAGGGATCTGAGGCTGCACAGTCATTACTGGGGGGCTGGCACCTGGACTGAGCCATGGCCTGTCCACTCAGAAGCG
The DNA here is from genome assembly GCA_006410875.1 of Neotragus pygmaeus. Lineage (NCBI taxonomy): Eukaryota > Metazoa > Chordata > Mammalia > Artiodactyla > Bovidae > Neotragus > Neotragus pygmaeus. Next base: position 18,841 of record SJYV01037866.1, on the reverse strand, counting down.
ATGCTCCCCTGCCTCTCTGTGTACTTAGTCGCTTAGTGATGTCAGATTTTTTGCAACTCTGTGGACTGTAGCCCTCCAGGCTCCTCTGTCCATGAGGATTCTCCAGGCAAGAATACTGGAGTGGGTTGCCATGCCCTCCTCTAGGGGACCTTCCCAATCCAGGGATCTTTCCAACCCAGGGATCAAACCCAGGTCTCCCACATTGCAGGTGGATTCTTTACCATCTGAGCCACCAGAGAAGCCCAAGAATACTGGAGTAGGTTAACCTATCCCTTCTCCAGGGGATTTTCCTGATCCAGGAATCAAACTGGGGTCTCCTGCATTGCAGGCAGATTCTTTACCTACACCTCAAGTACACCTTAGCTACCAGGTGTTCAGTTCATCTTGCTGAAGATGCAGCTCTATTTCTCAAGAAAAGGAAACAATCATGCCCTTGCAATGAAAAATCATTCCTATGCTATAAGCCTGTTTCATAAGTTATTTCAAACTACCTCCCCCAGACAAAGCTATCCAAGTTAAACAGTAAAAGTTACTACTATTTACAAGGGAATAACTAATTTTATAAGAGCAAGAATGATCAACCTATCAGATTTCTCCTTGGTAAATGTTTCAAAATATTTTGCCAAAGGTGGAGCATTACATTTCATTCATTTTCTTTAAGATGGCAGAAACAGAGTAAAAATGATAGTGTTCTGAAAGGCTAAAGATAATGGTTAAATATCATTTTTATTTTTTTATTTCTCATGTGCAGTTTACATTTAGCTCTTAGAACAATATCGTGTGCAGTGTACACTGCTTTCAAGAAACGAACACCATGCAGACCCATATTCATCCCAAATTTTATTTGTGGGACATTAGTTCATAAAACTCTCTGGATAATTCTCTTAGAAAATAATCCCTCTCTCTTGCACACATGTCCCACCTTATTAAGGACCAACTGTATCTGTTAAAACAGTCCCCTGCACTTAGTCATGCTGCTAACTGCAGGAATGACACTAGCAGATTAAAATAAAATAAGCTTTTCCAGGATATAGGATTTAAAGTTCTTGCAGGCCTCAGACTTGGTGTGCTCAGCAGAGTGGTCCATGCAGTGCAGAGTTAATAGTTGAGGAAAGGAAGATATTTAAGAATCCTATGTTTCCATTCTTTGAGGTTAAAATTAGAAACAGAACTGCAATAACTCTGTAGGCGCTATCAGATTAAAGTAAACAGATGTCACTAACATGCAAACCAATTCAATATTTTAAGGAAAATAATAAAAGTAGAATAGGACTTGAATTCACAATATATTTAGCCTTAAAGAGAAAGAATGATACAATAGAAAGAACATGAATTTTGGAATACAAGTTTGGTCTGAGTTGAAAAAATCCTAATTTTATTTTATTTTATTTTTTTTTGGAAGAACAAATGCTTTTTATTTTTATGAAATCAATACTCTACTCTTTTCCTTTTAGTGTTCATGACTTCTGTGTCCTATTTAAGAAAATATTGCCTACCCCACGTTTACCAAGATTTGTCCAAGGTTTTCTTGAAGATAGTTTTATAGTTATAGATCTTAAACAATTGATCCACTTTGAGTTATGTTTTGCATGTGGTGTGGCACAAACGTCCATGTTCACTTGAGACATATTGATACTGAACTATGCTGGTACCATTTATTGAAACACTATCCTTGCCACGTTAAATTGCCTTGGTGCATTTGTAAACTCTTAATTGGCCTTATATGTATTGATGTATTTCAAAATTATTCACTGTTCTATTGATTTATATTTCCTGTTCTATGTAATTATTTTTATTTTCCTTGCTTTGGATTATAAAACAGTTTTGAAATTAGGTAAATTGAGTATGGCATTTTGCTTTTCATTTTAACATTTTTTGTCTTCCCTTTTCAGTTCAGTTTGGTTCAGTCACTCAGTTGTGTCTGTTCGTGACCCCATGTACTGCAGCACGCCAGGCCTCCCTGTCCATCACCAACTCCCAGAGTCCAATCAAACTCATGCCCAGTGAGTCAGTGATGCCATCCAACCATCCCATCCCCTGCCATCCCCCCCCTCCCACCTTCAATCTTTCCCAGCAACAGGGTCTTTTCAAATGAGTCAGCTCTTCGCATCAGGTGGCCAAAGCACTGGAGTCCCAGCCTCAGCATCAGTCCCTCCAATGAATATTCAGGACTGATTTTCTTTAGGATGGACTGGTTGGACCTGCCTGCAGACCAAGGGACTCTCAAGAGTCCTCCCCAACACAACAGTTCAAAAAATCCTAATTTTAAAACCTACCTATCCATGAAAGTTATTTAACCTTTCAAAGTCTTAAGTTTCACGTATGCAAAATGGGATCCATAGTATTTAATCTGCAGGATTTTTACAGAAATTGGAGATGCAGCATGTAAAACAATAGCTAATTAACTCACTTAACATGATTTTCCGTATTTGTGCCTCTTTAGAACAAATATGGTTAACTTTCCAAAGACATAACCTGTTATGGACCTACTTTGCAGATTCTAAAATGCTGTCAATCATCAGTGTTAATATTGCCGTTGGCCGGAGCTGGAGCTGGAGCTGCGATTACATGAGACACACGATTAGGTATAAAGTGCTTTCCCTCAGGAGAAACATGGATGGCTGGGATTTTCATAATCCTGGGCTTCTCTCTCCCTGGTATCTTTTTCAAAATTTCCCAATTTCCAAAATATATGAATCTTTGATAGATAACCACCTGAATATTTCCAAGAGGAAATTAAAATATCTATGAGCAAGAAAAAGTGAAAAATGTAGTTTAAATGTATTAACAAGTGAGTTATGTCCAGAACAAGATAAACCTGTTCACTCAGGCCTCCGGCTCTGATCCTGACTGACCTTCTCACTTGCAGGGCTCCCGCAGAGTGTACATGCAGCATGGATGAGGAGATGGAAACACATGATCCTCTCCGGCAGCTCACATCCCAGTAAACACAAATGGGGGAGATATGCATACCAAACTCACTCATCAGATTAATTCCCCAAATCATCCTCTATAAAGAAAGAGAGTGGAGATAGGCCAGAATTCCACTGTTGAAGATCTCTCCACAGGAACGGAGACCATCAAGGGTGGGAAAGAATGACTCCCTCACCCAACACTGACTAAAGCACTAACCCCTGATCGGGACATGTTTTTTACTTAATGAACATAGACAAAATTTCCCTATTCAACCCCCAAATTTGCAAGCTCTCTGAAATGGAAATTTACCCAGTATGGTAGATGACCGACATGGTTAGAATTAACCATAACAATAATCGCCATCATGACAATCACACTTCCATACATTGGGTCAGGCACTGACCTATATCCTTTATCTGTATTACTAAAATATCTCAGAGCAGGTGTTATCCTTCTTATGTAGTCTCTCGTGGAGTTTAAATAATTCACAAAACATCACACAGCTTTCTGGTTTATACTAGAGCCAGAACCTAAGTATAATCTGTCAAAACAAAGCTTGTGTTCTAAACATGAGGCACACGTAACAGTTTTTGTTGTAGCAGCACAAACTCTTCTAAAGCTATGCCATTTCTCCAAGATGAGATAGGAAAGCAAGTCACAAGTGTTCTGATGTTCCATTTATAGAAACTCAGCTTCATATGTCCAAACTGGCAGGAGGAGCAATCTTTTGCTGAGTTCCTACCCAAGGATTCATAAAAACATCCCCCCAAATTAACCATATGAACCTCTTCTGCAGCTTATTACCCGTTTTACTAAATCAGATGTACACATTGCGACCCATCTCTGTCAGACCTGACATTTGAGCAGTGCCCCTTACTGGCCTACTTCAGTTTCTCACAATGGAGCTCTAATCCTTGCAAAGAGTAGAGCTGGTATGCTGCTAAGTCTAAGACAGTCCAGCAGTTTGGTGCAAGGCCCTTTCAGTATGATTGCTGGTCTTGTAGTGTTCTTTCAGGTGCTAAGAAGGATACACTTGTCTTCAATCTTCTACTCAATAGCAAGTGTCCCATAGATCTATCCCAGTGTCATAGGTCTTTGTAACTTGGATTTTTACTTCCTCATTTGCACGGTTCCTTCTTAGGACATAAGGTGGCCAGCAGGACAGCTGGGCAAAAGCAGGCTCCAGTGTAACCACCTAAGAGATCGTCAGTCTTCAAACTTTCAGTTTAGGACCAGCCCACTGTTCCTCTTTCTGTCTTGTACTTTTTTCACCATACAACCTTGCTAAAAGACTCCTGATCTATTCAAGCTTTTTGATAACTTTTCACTTTGTACCAAAGTATCAATACTCCAGGTCTTGACCCCTTCCTGTCCCAAAGACCTCTATGCTCATAAAACAAAGTTTTGTAGCTTTTCACCAAGAACTGCCAGCTCCCTATAGCAATGAGCAGGAAGAAAGGACATCAGGTAACCTCTCTACACTGATTTGCTAAATATATTTACTAATTATATTCAAATATATGTTTAAAAAAAACCCTCTTTTCTTCCACACCTCCTTTTATCCCCCAAATATAGCATCACTCTGAAGTACATATCCTGTCTTACCTAAGTGCAATCTACGTAATTTTTTTCTCAGATACCATACAAATAGTATATATCATCAACATATAAATTTGTATTGATCTTCTTACCTTCAAAAGAGGGCAGAAATGATATGGGCCTAACGAAAGCAGAAGATATTAAGAAGAGGTGGCAAGAATACATGGAAGAACTGTACAAAAAAGATCTTCACAACCCAGATAATCACGATGGTGTGATCACCAACCTAGAGCCAGACATCATGGAATTTGAAGTCAAGTGGGCCTTAGAAAGCATCACTACAAACTAGTGGAGGTGATGAAATTCCAGTGGAGCTCTTTCAAATCTTAAAAGATGATGCTGTGAAAGTGCTGCACTCAATATGTCAGCAAATTTGGAAAACTNCTGGGCAGGGGCCCAGGGCCCAGGCAGAGAAGCTTATGTCTGTAAGGCCTGTGTCTAGTCTAGTTGGCCTCCTGCAGTCCCCAGGCTTAAAGAGCGTGTGTGTGTCTGTACATGCATACATCTGTGTGTGTGCGTTTATTTATTCTTGGTTCGTTAAATCCCTTTCTTACCTTTTCGCTCCATTCACTCACCACCAGTAGGAAATAGGCTTGGTTTTAAGACCTTTGTCCACGTACCAGGAAGAAGTGCAGTCTAACCCCGCCCCGCCACGCGTCTGCGTCCATTGCAGAGGGCGGGAGGCCTCCAGGCCCATCTCTGGCTGAGGTTCGGGGTTGCCACCTTGGCTCCTCGCCAACCTCATGGGTTTGTGTCCACAGTCCAGGCTGTGGGGCAGCCCTCTCGGGTCACGGCTCAGCCGGGTATGTACCAGTGAGGACCCCGGGGGCCCCCTGAGCCCAGCACACACGGCCGCCCTCAGGGCTGGCCTCCCCTCGGTCCGCCGCACACACCGCACACCCTGGCCCTCTAGTGGGGGCCGACTGCGAACTGGCCGCCAAGCTGTCCTCACAAGGCAGGGTCCTCACAGGGACCCCTTGCATCTCACACCAGCTGCACGTTCAGGGGGCGCTCCTTGGGTATGATAGCTCATTAGAAAGATACTACGAAAAGCTGTCTTAGTCACGCTTACAGTTTATTACAGTGAAAGGATATAAATTAAAACCAGCCAGTGGCTGGTAGGGTGAAGCACCGTAGGGTGAAGTCCAGGAGGGAGCCAGACTGGTGTCTTCTCCCTGTGCAGGCAGGAGGTGTTAATGTACAAGTGTGTGACGGCATGAATGTGTGACAACAGGCACGGAAGCGCGGGAGCTGACCAGGGAGGCCCCCCGTGCCTCCGTGTCCAGGGGGTCATTGGCTCTTCATTGTGTATGCTTGACTGATTAGTCAGTGTTTTAGTTGGTTTGCTGACTGGTTGGTTGACTGGTTGGTTGGTTGTTTGGTTGGTTGGTTGGTTGGTTGACTGGTTGGTTGGTTGGTTAACTGGTTAGTGGGTTGGTTGGCTGGTTGACTAGTTGACTGGTTAGTTAGTGGGCTGGTTGGTTGGCTGATTTGCTGGTTGATTGGTTGCCTACATGGTCAGCCCCGGTGTCCAGGCAGACTGAGACGTGGGCAGCCCCCACTCCACATCGTGTGGTTTGCTGAGGCTGAGGACAAAGGCCAGACCTATCTTAGGCAAGGTTCAAGTCTCTCCCGCTTCCTGACTTAGGGCAGGGGCTCCGTATTGTGTGTGAGCAGTCTGTGAAGAGCTCCTTCGGGACATGAGACGAAGGACCCTTACGTCTGATTTTCAGTCTCTGCAGACCTTTCGCGGATGATGGAGAGGTAAGCTCAGCCCGCTGTTGAAGCACCCCTGTTCATGCTGCTGTGCCTTTTTGACAGATGGCGACCTGGATGTGGTGTTTGCCTCGTCCTCCAAGTGTGGAAAAGACAAGACAAAATCCGTGTCCTCCACCATCTTCTTCCACTGTGACCCCCTGGTGAAGGACGGGATCCCCGAGTTCAGCCACGAGACCGCCGACTGCCAGTACCTCTTCTCCTGGCACACCTCTGCCGTGTGCCCGCTGGGGTAAATGGGGCGCTGGCCCACAGTATCCCCCAGCCCTGGAGCGCCAAGGCTGGCTCCTGAGAGGAGCTGTTGCGAGGGAGAAGCCGTTACCTGGGTTGCGACCCCATGTCTTCCCAGAGCAGAGTCGTGGTCCTGGAAGCCCAGGGCAGCTGGTGTGTCCCCCTAAGTCTCTGCTCCAGAAACGCCTGTGCCCTTGAGGCCCTGCAGCAGGGTCAGCAAGGCTGCAGGGGGGCGAGGCATGTTCTCCAAAGCAGCTCTCTTCGACCCCTTAGTGATGGAGGCCCGTGTGGTCGAGGCAGTGTCTTTCTGCCTTTCCCAATCCTCTGCCTCAGTCTCGGCATCAGAGGGGTTTGCCCGCGGGGGTTCTCCCGGCTGGTGACTTGTGTCTTCCTGGGTGTGGGTGTGCACAGTGAGGGCCCAGGCCTTGCCGGGCAGGGGGGCTGAGTGCTGTGGTCTCCCTGTAGGGCGGGCTTCGACGAGGAGATCTCGGGGGATGACGCCCAGGAGCACAAGGGGCTCTCGGAGCGCAGCCAGGCGGTCGGGGCGGTGCTCAGCCTGCTGCTGGTGGCACTTACCGGCTGCCTGCTCACCCTACTGCTGTACAAGAAGGAGCGCCGGTAAGGAGAGAGGAGGGCCCAGGCGGGGGGCTTCCTCTTCTTGAGCAGCAGCGGTTAGGGCTCTTATGACTCTGAACGCTGTGTCGTGTAAAGCTTTCCTGCAATGACTGTGCCTGCATCTGAGCTGTCAGGTCACATGGCCAGATGCCCCGTGGGCCTCAGCCCGAGCCTGCCCTGTTCCCAGGACATGGCTCGCTGCACATGTCCCCACGTGAGCTGACCGCCTTCTGATCGACTGACCCCTGCCCTTAAGAGGGGAGCATTTATGAGGTGCCGGCTGTGACCTCACCCCCATCCGTAGTCTCTCCTCTGGGGGGTGAAAGGTCTTGTCACTCACAGGCAGGCCAGCGTGACTGTCCAGTCCAGCAGGTTTCCCATCACCCGTGAACGAGGCCCAGGGCTCTGCGTATGGTCAGCCATGTCCCGAGGGCAGGGATGGGCCGGCTCTGGGGCCTCCTGTCTCCCCCCTCACCTGCCCACCGATCCAGAGGCAAATGAGAGGGTCAGGAAGTACTGACTGCCACCTGGCCCCAGAGGCCATCAGCCTGACACAGGAGTGGGGCGGGAGGTCTGGGTGTGAGCTGGCCCGACACAGGAGCGGGGCGGGAAGCCTGGGTGTGAGCTGGCCCGACACAGGAGCGGGGCGGGAGGTCTGGGTGTGAGCTGGCCTTGGGTTCGCCACTCAGCCTGGTAATCTCAGCACAGCCCTGGGGTGGCGGGGAGGTGTGCGTGCGGAAAAGCAGGCACAGAGGTGCAGGGTAACTCACTCTGGTCTCTGTTAGCACCGCAAAGATGGGGTGTGTCTTTGCATATAGGGTTTGAATCTGCTTCTTCTGATTCCATAGCCTGCCTTCCTCTGACTTGGCTCCCAGCCCTGCTGTTGTGGGTTGAGGGAGCGTGTGGTTGGGTGGGCACAGCCTCCTGTCAAACTCTCACATCCATACATGACCACATAGCCTTGACTAGATGGACCTTCATTGGCAAAGTAATGTCTCTGCTTTTGAATATGCTATCCAGGTTGGTCATAACTTTTCTTCCAAGGAGTAAGCNCCTGGGTGTGAGCTGGCCCGACACAGGAGCGGGGCGGGAGGTCTGGGTGTGAGCTGGCCTTGGGTTCGCCACTCAGCCTGGTAATCTCAGCACAGCCCTGGGGTGGCGGGGAGGTGTGCGTGCGGAAAAGCAGGCACAGAGGTGCAGGGTAACTCACTCTGGTCTCTGTTAGCACCGCAAAGATGGGGTGTGTCTTTGCATATAGGGTTTGAATCTGCTTCTTCTGATTCCATAGCCTGCCTTCCTCTGACTTGGCTCCCAGCCCTGCTGTTGTGGGTTGAGGGAGCGTGTGGTTGGGTGGGCACAGCCTCCTGTCAGGGGGCACAGTTGGGGGGGTCTGGGGTGGGGTGGCTCCAGGCTGGAGTAACTCTAGCCCCCTTTGCAGGGAGATGGTAATAAGCAGGCTTACCAACTGCTGCCGCCGGAGCGCGAATGTGTCGTACAAGTACTCAAAGGTAAGGCCTGCCAAGGCCTCCAGCGGCTCCCCGACCCCTTCCCGACCCCTCCATACACACACACACGGTCTGCGTGTTGTTGCCATGTTGGCCAGTGGCCGCAAGGAAACCGTCATCCCGGCCGGTAGAAACTGCCAGAGGGGAAACTGTCTCTCGTAGCTCTCAACCTGAACACATTCTTTGTCCTTTCTTCTTCAAGGTTTTCTAATTGTGATGGCAGCTAATCTCTTACAGCATTTAATATTCAGATCGTTTCTACTCTTTCGGCTCTTCCACAGAAAGCATGGCAATGAAAATTGTTGCGCCTCTGGCATTTGGATGATTTCCTTTGGTTGAGTTTCTAGCGGTTGAGCCCAGGTGGCTAAATGCACTCCTGGCTCTTGATTGTCCTGTCAGCTGCTTTCTAGAAGGTCTCCCTCAACCGCACATGTCCACGTGGTGTTGTCCACAGGCTGGCCATCCCCGAGTCCCCGACCCTGTCTGCCTTGGTCGGATTTCAGCAGGAGCTGGCGCTTGCCAGCCTTCCCCTTCCTCTCCCTGCTGGGGTTTCGGGGGTGGTTAGACGAGGTCTCAGGTGGGCCCACGGTCCCTGCGGTGTCCTGGCAGGTGAACAAGGAGGAGGAGGCGGATGAGAACGAGACCGAGTGGCTGATGGAGGAGATCCAGCCGCCGGCGCCACGGCCTGAGAAGGAGAGCCAGGAGAACGGGCATGTGGCCGCCAAGTCGGTGAGAGCCGCCGACGCGCTTGGCGCCCTGCACGGCGACGAGCAGGACAGCGAGGACGAGGTCCTGACGCTGCCCGAGGCGAAGGTGCGCCCGCCGGGCCGGGCCCCCGGCGCCGAAGGCGGCCCCCCGCTGCGGCCGCTGCCGCGGAAGGTGCCGCTGCCGCCCCGGGCGGATGACCGCGTGGGGCTGGTGCGCGGGGAGCCGGCGCGCCGGGGGCGGCCCCGGGCGGCGGCCACGCCCGTCAGCGCCTTCCACGACGACAGCGACGAGGACCTCCTGCATGTCTAGGCTCACCGGCGCCGCCTCCGACCAAATCCGACGGGACTCCATGATGCTTCTGTCCTTGGCCTTTAACGAAAACTGTCCAAAAAAGGGAAGAGNTTCAAACCAAAAAAAAAAAAAAAAAAAGGCCAGAAGCCCTCAAATCAGAGCTCTTTGCAACAAGCCCCTTGAAGAATCGACGTCTAGCATTTCAGGGGCGTGAGTGACAAGGTTTTTTGCTGTTTGCCATCTGACTTCGAAAAAAGGGATTGCCATCTGACTTTGAAAAAAGAGGAGGTGGGAAGAAAGAAAAGGAAACACCTCCAAAGTGAAGCCTCAGTGGCCTGGACCTAAAATGTGGGAAGTAAAGAGCCCAGTGAAAAGCTAGGAAAGCGTAAGTGATGGCTATGAAATTACAGACATCTGAGACCCATGGGTGTAGCCCAGCGAAGGTCTCCTGAGAACACCAGTTCCCTTTCCCAGGCACCATTTTTTATCTTCGCTTGCATCCCCGGGGGGTTTGCCATTGGCTTAGATGGGGGTGGACAACAAGTCCATAGAGTCAAAGCTGTGGTTTTTCCAGCAGTCATGTGTGGATGTGAGAGCTGGACCATAAAGAAAGCTGAGCGCCGAAGAATGGATGCTTTTGAACTGTGTGTGGTGTTGGAGAAGACTCTTGAAGAGTCCCTGGGACTGCAAGGAGATCCAACCAGCCCATCGTAAAGGAGATCAGTCCTGGGTGTTCACTGGAAGGACTGATGCTGAAGCTCCAATAATTTTGACCGACTCACCGGAAAAGACCGTGATGCTGGGAAAGAGCGAAGGCGGGAGGAGAAGGGGGCGACGGAGGATGAGATGGCGGGATGGCATCACGGACTCGATGGATATGAGTTGGAGCAAGCGGGTGAAGGAGAGGGAAGGCCTGGCTGCAGTAACATGGGGTCACAGAGTCAGATACGACTCAGCCACTGAACCACGGCAACGAAACACAGCAAAAAATGTTGATCCAGACGTTGAATATTATTACGAGAGAGAGGACAGTAGTCCAGAGAATCATGTCAGTGTCCCATATTATTAATGGTTGGGGAAATCCAGAAATCTGACCCCTCCCTGCTTTTCTATATACTTTCTCCCTTGGCCATCTCTACTTTTGCCCTTGAACTGCCCCGGTACCCTGAGATCCCGGATGATGCCAGCCCCTCCCTGACCCCAGGGTCTTTGTCCATTCATGTCTCTCTACCACCGAGACTTGCTTCACTGATAATCCACCCCCATCCTTTGGGGTCCTTGTTCTCACTATCCACGTGTCTCCTGGCGATGAAACCCGTACAATGAGTGACAAACACCACCAAGCAGATATCACAGTGTGTAATTATCCTCGGGATAAGAAGTGGATTATTTTTCCTCCAAAAGTAGACGAGTTTCTCAGCCTCGCTTGGCATTGTGGATGTTTTCTCCGATAATTCTCTGCTTTCAATTTTCTTGCATGATAGTTGATTTACAATGTTGTGTTAATTCATGCTAAACAGCCAAGTACTCCTGTTTTATACACACACACACACACACACACACACACATTCTTTTTTTAATATTCTTTTCCATTATGGCTTATGAAACGATACTGAACCGAGTTCCCTGTCCTATACTGTAGGACCTCACTGTTTACCCATCTTTATATATAATAGTTCGTATCTGCTAAGCTGAAATTGTCCATCTATTTCTCTCCTTGCTGCCTCCCTCTTGACACCCAGAAAGATGTTTTCTGTCTGAGAGTCTCTGTCTGTTTCAGAGAAGCTGACCTGTGTGACATGTGACATTCCACGTATAAGCGATGCCATATGATATTTGTCTGTCTCTGTCTCACTGGCTTCACTCCGTACGATAATCTCTAGGTCCATCGACGTTGCCGCAAATGGTATTTATTTCATTCCTTTTCGTGGCTGGGTAGCACTCCTTTTTGTACTTGTATTGCGTCTTCTTTATGGGTTGAATACTTAATTCTCCTGAGAATGATCTCGCGTTCAGAGGCATCTCTAGCTGAGATGTCGTGAGAAAATCCCAGTCACAACCATCCCAACTGCCCTAAGACACGGTCCCGTGTCCTCCGGGAGCAAAATCACCACTGGATAACAACCAGCGGTCTCAGGTACAAAACTGCTTTGTTCACTGTTCTGGTTTGAGAGCATAGCTCCACAGAGAACACCTAGGAGGCACGGATGACATTCAGGCTTGCAAATGAATCAATCGACACGAATGGCGGGGTTAATTTCAGATTTGATGATAACTGGTGGAATATTCTGAGAGGCACAACTCAAGTCAGCGAGTCTGATGTATCGATTTCAACCCAGATCTGAGCACTTGGGTGACTGTGAAGAAGATATGCACAGTTGAGAGCCTGGCTTCTTTCCGTTTATGACCTCTGCGGTTCTCAGGATAATCCTGCTTTTGCTCCCTCTCTAGGTGGTTTCGGAGCTGGAGACACCGGTCTTCATTCCCACAAGGGCTTGGTGACATGACTGCACCCCCAGGCACCTGCCTTTCCAAGCGGATGGGGACAAGAGCTGTTCTGCTCCCTGTGACCTCATCAGTTACTACTGACACCATCGCATCCTGGGCAGACCAAGTCCTCAACCAATATTCCGGAAAGACTGGCACTGGACTGAATTATATACTCTGCATCCCACATTATTTAGGCTCCGCTGGTAACGAATCTGCCTGCAATGCGGGAGATCCCGGTTCGAATCCTGGGCCAGGAAGATCCTCTGGAGAAGGGATAGGTTACCCTTTGCACTCTTCTTGGGCTTTACTAGTCACGAATCTGCCTGAAATGCAGGAGACCTGGGTTCGATCCTTGGGTTGGGAAGATCCCCCTGAGAGGGGAATGGCTGCCCACTTCAGTATTGTGGCCTGGAGAATCCTATGGACTGTATAGTCCACGGGGTCACAGAGTTGGACATGACTGGGTGATCTGCACTAGTGGTTCATATGGAAAAGAATTTGCCTGAAATGCAGGACACCTGGGTTGGGAAGATCCCCCTGAGAGGGGAATGGCTGCCCCCTTCAGTGTTCTGGCCTGGAGAATTCCCTGGACTGTATAGTCCATGGGGTTGCAAAGAGTCTGACACAACTGAGCGACTTTTACTGGTGGCTGAGACGCAAAAGAATCTGGCTGCAATGCAGGAGACCTGGGTTCGATCCCTGGGTTGGGAAGATCCCCCTGAGAAGGGAATGACAACCCACTCCAATATTCTTGCCTGGAGAATTCCATNAAAAAAAAAAAAAAAAACCACCAACAGTTTTTTCCTGCCGGCAGGGGGTAACCTTTCCTGTCCATCCTTTAAGCAGGGGGAGGCTGTGGGCGCGCTCAGATGCTTTGAACTGGTCCACAATGTATGCTCTCAGTTAGACTCCACCGCTCTCTTTTCCCTTTTCCTTCTGTGGCGTCAGGGCACACGGGTGTGTGCGTGCACACACGCGTGGGTCTGCAGTTGCCTGGGCTGTGGAGGGGGCCGCCCGCTCTCTGCCTCTCGAGTCAGTAACAGCTGCAGCCTTTCTTTTTTTTTGCATGTCTTCGATCCCAGGTGCACAGAGCACACTTATCAGTATTTTTCTCGCCAGCTGGTGAAGTCAAACAGCCCACCCAAAGATTGCTGTGTGTGTGTGTGTGTGTCTGTGTGTATGCACGTGCGCACGCATGTGCCTATGTGCGCACATGTGTGTCCGAGAGAATGGAGTTAAGATGTCAGACTTTTCTCCAAACTTGGGGTGTAGGTCTCACCTCTTCAGGTTCTCATGATACCACCTTTACTGTGCTTATTTTTTTAAGAAAAAAAAAAGTGTCTATCGACCATTCGACCTATAAGAAGCCTTAATTTGCACAGTGCGTGACTTATGGAAGTTGCATGAAAGCCAGTGGGCCAGGCTCTCGCCCCCAGCCTTGCACTTGGATTCCCGCCCCTTCACGGCGGAGACCGGCCGCCCGGTCTGCAGGATGGGAGGGGGGACCGCGTCCTTCCCCGGCTGTTGGCGCCTTTCTCTGAAGTGTTTAACGAATGACTTTTCTGGCATATATAGAGCTGTATATAGACTCAGTGGTATTCATATCCTGGAAAGCCAACCAACCCGCAGGGTTCCTGGGTTTGTACTCTCGTTTGGCTAGCTTATTTGATTTCAACATGAGTGTATTTTTTAAAAGTGATTTCTTTCCTCTTTTTTTTTCCAATCAAATTTACTGTAATATAAAGTATTCAGCGATTTGAATAAAAGATAAATTATTAACTGGGTGGTCCTGCTTTCTGCCCTTGAATGAAAAGCCCCTGAGTTTTCTGCCGCGTCCGATACCCTCTCTGCGTCTCCTGTTTGCATTCCAGAAACAGTCGTGTCTGGGTGTCGGTTGACCGTTCACAAGTGTCCCCGAGTCTCCCCGAGTGTAGATGCTCACTCGAGGCCCACGAGGGCCTCTGTCAGCTTCACCCACACCTGGTTCTTCCTCCTTCTGAGAAAGCAGACCTCAGAATATTTATCTGTTTTTTACCGAAACAGCCACCATGAGTGAAGACCCCACAATCCTGGTATACAGCCCAGGCTTCCACGGAGCTGGGAGGGGGCTTCTCGTGCGTGAATCTGGTTTCCATCTGAAATGACCGACTAGTAACTAGAGCTTCCCGGATATTACTGTGAAGACAGACCGAGCAGGGAGTATGATGTCTCACTATGGACTTATCGGAGTCAGCGTCTGTCCTTTCTGCTCATGTTCTGATTATTTCCAACTAGAGAGAATTGTTTTCCTCTTGAGGTCTTTAAAGCATCTCTCTCGAGACGGACACTCTGGGGTCTCATATAAAGGTTTATGTTGTGAGCCCACGGTTGCTGGTTCTCAGATGCTGTGTCCAGGAGTCCAAGCCACTCCCTTTTCACTAAGACACAGGAGTCCTCTCTGTCCAGAGGGGCACTCGTGGGCCCTGTGGGTGAACTTGATGACTCTTCATCGGCACCTCGGCGGTCTGCCCTGGTGGCCAGCTGTGCAGGGTGCAGGGCAATGGGGAAGTGACCACACGTGTGAGGTGTTTGCTTACGCTCTTTTCTCCAGCACCTCGGTAATCTCTTCCCCTGAACCCCTGCAAATAGACTAACAGTCTGTGCCAGCTGTGGTCGTAGGAAGTTTAGGAAAACGCTCCCCAACAGCAAGTGAACCTTTCATGAGTCTAATTTAGTTTCCTTTTAACCAAGATTTTAAGCCCCACCTTTGTAGAGACTGTGTATTGAATGGCGGGGGACTGGGGTAAGTGGAAGGCCAGGACAGTGTAGGCAAACCCTGTGCCCAGGAAAATCCACGCGAGAGTGGAGACCTGGCTCCCACCAAGAGCTTTCTAGATGCAGCTGCCTGCTCTCCACCAACCTGTGACACGCTGGCCACGACCACCTTCAGGGAGGCCGACGGCCACCCCAGGGGGCCATCTAGAAGGAATTCTTCCGTCCCTTTGCACCAGTTCAAGAGGTGGGAATGGAGGACGTGGAGGTCTTACCTTTCTTCTGGGGTCAGGTCACCAGTGGGTAGTGTGCCTTGGGGTGGGGGCCAGGTTAGATTGATTAAAAACCCCTTCACCAGCTTTGGAGAAGAATCCCCATGACCCAGCAGGACATGACTTCTTACTTCTCCAGATGAACTTGGCCGACGGGGAGTTGGCGGCTCAAGGGTGGCTGAGAGTGTTGTGCCTCCCGGGAGGGTGGGTCACTGCATGAATCCTGGGCAGCGCGGTCCTTCAGCTCCTCTCCGGGCTGCATGGACCCCGAGGCAGGGAGCTGGGTGTTTGGGGAC
Organism: Neotragus pygmaeus; assembly: GCA_006410875.1. Lineage (NCBI taxonomy): Eukaryota > Metazoa > Chordata > Mammalia > Artiodactyla > Bovidae > Neotragus > Neotragus pygmaeus. The sequence continues at coordinate 3,391 of SJYV01037866.1, read as the reverse complement.
AGAGTGGCCAGAGGTGCTGGGGAGGTAAGGCTGGAGTGTTGTCATGGAGCTTGAAGAGCCCCGTGACAGTCCCTGTCGTTCCCATTCTGGGGGAGGTGAACTGTTTTCCCTGAAGACGCAGGGGAAGGCCAAAGTCAGGCTGTGGGTTATTACTCACATTTCTTTGCTTCCTCCTGGTGGTGAGCTGTGGGCTTCCCTGGCAGCTCAGTTGGTTAAGAATCTGCCTGCGGTGCAGAAGACCCCGGTTTGATTCCTGGTCAGGAACATCCCCTGGAGAAGGGAAAGGCTACCTATTCCAGTATTCTTGGGCTTCCCTGTGGCTCAGCTGGTAAAGAATCTGCCTGCAGTGTGGGAGACCTGGGTTTGGTCCCTGGGTTGGGAAGATCCCCTGGAGAAGGGAAAGCCTACCCACTGCAGTATTCTCGCCTGGAGAATTCCATGGACTGTACAGCCCATGGGGTCACGAAGAGTTGGACACGACTGAGCGCCTTTCACTCCCTTTCTTTACTTCTTACGGTATTTTGGGCAATTGGTGAATTAAGTTCAATGAAGTTTACTTATACTGTTATCTTGATACAGAGTTAGAGGAATTGAACAAATGGTCCTGTCACCCCTGGACAGGGTGAGAGTGTCAGGGGTCACCTGGCGGCGGCTCTGGGCACTCTCCTAGGGGAAGCATCCCGAGAGCAGGCCTCACTCCCCCGGAGCGGCGCTGAGTCACAGGGGGGCGGGCGCCATGAGGGGCAGGTCCCAGGCAGGCCCTGTGACCCTTGGCTTCAGATTAAAGAAATGAAATTGATGAGATGTACCAGACAAAGAACTTTATTCCCTGAATCACGTGAACATGAGCTGCTTCCATGATCCCTTGGGACGTCACCACCCCTGCCGCCCCCCCAGACAACACATGTGGACCCTCGAGCTGTGGTGCCTCCGGTCTGCTGGTTGTCATGGGAACAGTTTTCACTAAGAGGACCCCACTCAGAACCCTGCCCCATTCAGTTGCCCTGTCTTGAGTTTCTCTCCCATCGGGGAAGTTGGTCTTTGACTTTCGTGACCCTGACGTGAGGTTGCCCTCCTCACCCACGATCACCCTCTGCCACCCCTGACGAGCGCCCTCCTCTCAGGGCTGGCCTTGCCCAGCCCACCGCTGTCCCGCTCTGCCCACCCTGTGGCTTTCAGGCTCCTGCCGCAAGCACTGGCGAGGGCTCAGGATGAAGGAAGGCGTGCCTGAGCGCATTTCGCCAGCCGCGTTGTCTCACAGCCGCACTCCCCACAGGCCCCGCATGGAACAGTTGTTCTGCAAACATTGGAGAGGACTTGGGTTTAAGAAAGTTTGGAAAAGCCCGAGTTTACAGGGAAATGGCCTTTCTTGGTATGAGGCAGAAGGTCTTTCGAAGGAGAGATGGCTGGGTGCACGTGAAGTCAGAGTAGGGAGCGTGGCCGGCGAGTCTCCTGGAAGAGGAGCGGCACACGGTGGTCCCTGGGACCTGGGGGGTGTGTGGACCGCCCACCAGGGATGCTGTCAGGGTGGGCGGGGCTCTGTGGTTTCCCGGCAGGTCCCGTGGAGCAGGGTCGTGGTGGACTCTGCACACATGATTAACAGTGACGATGGCCAAGTGGGCCCCATCTGCCTCTCACCTGCCCTCCCCAGAGGAAGGCTTTGCTCCCTGCGCCCACCATTTGTGTCTCCCAACACCACTCTCTTTGGGGTCAAAGTGCCCAAGAAACTGACCCTCAGCCCTGATGCTGAAGTGCAGTTGACCCTTGAGCAGCACAGGTTTGAACTGCACGGATCCACCTAGATGCAGATTTTTTTTTTTTCAGTAAATAGCATGGTACTGAAAAAATGGTTGACAAAAATAAGGATATCACACGACACAGGACAATGAGATGAAACTAAAAATTTTCTGTGTCCCTAAATGAAACTCTCTGGGGAGCCAGAAAGCACGCGCCTTCATTTAGGTCTCATCTAGGGCGGTGTTAGCGCTTGGACTGAAGGGAACCCTCTGCAGAGACTAGACGGCCCAGAAGGGCCTCTCCACCCAGGCACCTACCACCGGGGCCTCTGCGGAAAAGCTCACCCACCGCCCCAGGCTTTCTTGATCCTCTCGGCCTCACCCAGGGCAGGAGGGAGGGTAGGGTGAGTGTTGGCCCATTTTACAGGCGTGAACGTTAAGGCTTAGCAGATGTGTGGTGTACTGAAGGAGGTGGGATCTAAATGACTCCAAAGCCCCTCCCCGCCTGTGTGCTGTCCGCATGCTCTGTGGATGTCTCCCGTCCCCTCGGTCAAGGGAAGGCCGTCCTTCCAGAGGCTCGGGCCAGATGCCTGGCACTTCTGGACCCCTCGCTGGCTCTCACACTCCACATCCAGCCCATCAGCACATCCTCCCACCTCCACCTGCAATCAGACCCTGAATGCATTTCTCTCCAGCCCTGCTGGCGCCATCTGGTCCAGCCCCCCGGGCCCAGCTGGGCAGTGGCAGCTTCCCCGTGCTTGGCTCAGATGGCCTTGGGGGGCTGCCCTCGCCCCTGGGTGAAGCCCCAGTCCTGCGGGGCCCTGTGTCCAGGCCCGAGGCCCCTCTGGCCTCAGTCCTGCTCCCTTGGCTTGGCTCTGTGGCTGCCCCACAGGCCTCCTCGCTCAGCCTGCCCAGCCCCTGCTTTTTTCTCTCTCTGGAACGTTTGTCCTCCAGTTCCCACCCCCAGAGCTCACTCTCCTGCCTCCCTCGAGGCTCAGCATCCCAGAGGCCACCCCTGACCGCTGGTTCTTAAGGTTGCAGCCCCCCACCCCTTCCTGCTTGAGATTCCGTAGCACTGCCTACCTGTGAAGACACCGTCTCCCTACTTCCCTCACTGAGCTCAGATCTCTACCCTGAGATGCTGGTTCCTCTGTTCTCCCTGCCAAGAGTGGGGCTTGGCAGATCGCAGGAGCTCTACTTTGCAGAGAGTGAGTGGGTAGGTGGGTTCCTTAGTGGGACAGGGTGGTGGGTAGCTGAGGCCCAAGCCAGGATCTCATGGACAAGGTTTCAGAACAGTGTCTGGAGGCTTGTCCTGGAAAGTTCTCGCCTCATCTGGAAAAGAGCTGAAGACCCAGGTGATGCCTGTGTCCTCCCTGGCCTCTGCTGATGTTGCTGGGCCAGCCCCCAACCCCAGGGACCCCCAGCCCCAGGGATGGCATCTGTGGGCACTGGGCCCTGGAGCTCTGGGGGTGGGCGGGTAAGTCAGGATGTAGTGATGCTTCTGTGTCCAGGTCCCGGGACAGGCGGGGACAAAGAGGACTGTCACAGCAGGTGAGGCAGACACAGACCGCTGGGAGGACCATCCCAGTCCCTAGAGGAAATGGAGGTAGAAGACTTCTGCCAAGAAAAATTGGCAGAACATCAGGGCCTTGTAC
>SJYV01037864.1:0-10347 GCA_006410875.1 Neotragus pygmaeus | reverse complement strand
CCAAAGAGTCAGACATGACTGAGCGACTTCACTTTCACTTTCACCTAGCAAGAGCAAAAAACACATCCTTAAGTACCAGAGAACAGTCTCTAAGATAGACTACATATTAACCCATAAAACAAGTCTTAATAAATTTAAAAGGATTGAAATCATACAAAATATAGTTTCCAACCACCACAAATGATATTAAAAATAAATAACAGATGGAAATTTGGTATTCACAAATAAGTTTAAATTAAACACACACTGACAAAAGATCAGTGAGCTAATGAGAAATCACAAAGGACATGAAAAAATAACCTTGAAATTAATGAAACAAAATCACTGCATAACAACTTACAAGATTCAGTAAATGAAAGATTAGAGGAAAATTTATAGCTGTAAATACCTATATTAAAAGAGAAAAGAGAAAGATAAATAATTTTCTATTTTAAGAAATAAGAAATAAAAAAAAGAAGTTAGAAATAGAGAAGGAAATTATGCTCATAGTATACAAAAGGAAAGAAATAATAATGATTAGAGTAGAAAAAAGTGAAATACACAAACGCAAAAGATGGTTCAATAAAAAGCCAACAAAAGTGATGAAGCTATAGCTAGATTATACAAGAGAAAAAGAGCAAATAATCAAATTATTAAAATCAGGAATGAAAAAAATGGGCATTACTAGAAATGAAAATTATTGCAGAGGATACCAATTCTTCACAAACTCTTATAAAAAGTAAAAAGAGAGGAAATATTTCCCAACTCATTCTGTAAGATTAGTAAAGAGACATAGAAAAATCATTTGATAATATCAAATATACTTATATAATTAAAAGAAAAATAAACACTCAAGAAACTAGGAACCAAAGGAAATTCCTCAACCAGATAATGGACATCTAAAATAATAATAATAAAATTAACATCATCCTTTATGGTAAAAGATTCAAGTATTTCCACTATGATTAAGAAAAAATGAGGATTCCCACTCTTACCACTTTTATTCAGCATTGTACTGCAGCCCCTGGGCAAGACAATTAGCAAGAAAAATAATTTTAAAAGCATCCAGATTAAAAGGGACTAAATAAAACTGTCTCTATTTATAGATGATATTACCTATAATATAGAAAATCCTAAGAAATCTAGTAAAAAAAAAAACTATTAGAGATAAATAATGAGTTCAATAAAATTTTAGGACACAAGATAAATAAACAACAAAAAAAGTAAGACCTATTCTGAAATCTACAAAATACCATTGGAAGAAATTAAATACCTAGATAAAACAAAAGATATCCTGTGCTGAGTGAGAATAACAATACAGTTAATGCATCAATACTCCCCAGAGTGGTCTACAACTTTAATGCACTCCTTCACACAATATCGACTCATTTCTTTATAGAAACTGACCAGCTTATTTTAGCGTTTATATGAAATTTCAAAGGACCAGAATAGACATAACAATTTTGAAAAAAAAAATAGTAGAAGGAATCACACTTCTGATATCAAAAGTTACAAATATCTGTGTCAATGAGGATGAATGGCTCTGGTCAAACACTGACATATAATAGATCAGTGGAGCAGAACTTAAAGTTCAGAATTAACCCCAGATGTTACAGTCACTTGATATTTTAGTGTTGTGCTAAGATCGTTCAATGTGGAAAAATGGTCCTTTGAATAAATGATGATAGAACAGCAAGACCACCACAAGCAAAAGAATTAAATTGAATCCCTAACCCACACTATACACAAAAATCAAGATTAAAATGAATCAAAGACCTTAATATAGAAGTTACAGTTATAATTTTTTATAATAAAACATCATGGTAAATATTTGTGGCTGGAATAAGTAATTGTTTCTAAGATATGATACCAAAGCACAAGAAACCAAAGAAACAAAAATAAGTTGGATGTTACCAAAATTAAAATATTTTGTGCTTCAAAGTACACTATCAAAAAATTAAACAGGTAACCCACAGAAAGAGAAAAGACAAGAAAGAAGGAAAGTGAAATTGCTCAGTGCTGTCCAACTCTTTGTGACCCCATGGACTGTAGCCTACTAGGCTCTTCCATTCATGGAATTTTCCAGGCAAGCTAGAGTGGGTTGCCATTTCCTTCTCTAGGAGTTCTTCCAGACCCAGGGATTGAACCCGGGTCTCCCTCATTGTAGGCAGATGCTTTACTGTCACCAGCAGATGCTTTAGAGCCACCAGGGAAGTCACAGGAAGAGAAAATATTTGTAAATAGTAAATCTAATAAGGGGCTTATATCTAGAACAAAGACAACAGAGGACTCTCACAACTCAACAATAAACCACAAATAATCCAACTTTAAAATGTTCTAAGAATTTGAATAGTAATTTCTCCAAAGATAAACAAATGGCCAATAAACACATGAAATGGCTCTCAACATCATCAGTTATCAGGGAAATATAATTCAAAACCACAACATGATATCACTTCATACCCACTAGAATGGTTGTAATCAAAAGACAAGCAATAACAAGTACTGATAAGATTATAAAGATATTAGAAATCTCATACAATATTTTTGAAAATGTGACATAATGCAGCCACTTTAGAAAAGTGTAGGGCAGTAGTAAGTAACTCAAAAAATTAAGCAAAGAGTTCTGTGACTCATCAATTTCACTACACAGTACATAACAAGAAAAAATATATATATATATGCATCTCCACACAAAAAATTACACAGAAAATGTCATTGTACAGTTTCCAAAGCCAAAGAATGTACAACAAGTGTGAACCTTAGGGAAATTACAGGACTTTGGGTGATTATGATGTGTCATTATAAGTCACCCGTGGTAAAAAAAAAAAAAAAATTACCATTCTGGTGAGTAATATTGACAATGGGGGAGGACATGCATGTATGGGGGACAGGGAATATGTGGGTAATATCTGTACCTTCAACTCAATTTTGTTGTAAAACAAACTGTTTTTAAAAAGCAAAGTCCTAATTTTAAAAAACTTTACATTTATGAATATTATGGCAATTTTATTCATAGTAACCAAAACATGGAAATAATTCAAATGTCCTTCAACTAATGAATGGAGAAATAAAATATGGTATATCCACAGAATGAACTATTATTCAGTAATTAAAATTAATACCATACTAAGTGAAGTCAGAAAGACAAATGCCATATGATATCACTTATATGTGGAATACAAAATATGGCAAAAGTTTTTATCTACTTAATTTTATAAAAATTAGATAAAAATTTAAGTTATCTACTTAAAAATAGAATGAAACTCACAAAGAGAACAGATTATTGGTTTCCAAGGGGGAAGAGGGAAAGAAAAGGATGGATTGGGAATTTGGGATTAGCAGATGCAAAATATTATACATATAAAGAATAAACAACAGGCTCTACTGTATAGCACAGAAAACTATATTCAATATCTTGTAATAAGCCATAATGAAAAATAATAAGAAAAAGATTAAACAAAGAAAAAGGGAATGAAGTATTGATACAACATGAATATATCTTGAAAACATGTTAAATGAAGGAAGCCAGTCACCAAAGGCCACAATTACATGATTCTACTTACTTGAAATGTCCAGAATAACAAATCCATACAAACAGAAAGTAGATCAGTCATGATGAAGGTTGGGAAGGGTTGTCAGGGAGTGAAAGCTCTGAGCTGAGAAGAATGTTCTTGAATTCAGGGATGATGGTTGTAAATTATTGTGAATAAACTGGAAACTACTCAATCATATATTTTAAAAGGCTGAATTTTGTATTATGTAATTTATATTTCAAAAAAGCATAAGAATTTATTAATGTGAATCATCACAGATTAAAGAAAAACTACAAGTTATCTCAACTTATGAGGAAGAAATATTTTATGAAATTTAATACAGTAATAATTTTTAAAATTAGCAATAAACTAATAGAATGCCCTACTTAAATTGATAAACAGCATTCAACAACATAGCAAATAACCTAAAAATAAATCCAGAGTCCACAAAAAACTTCTACCACTAAAATTTTATAAATCTGACACTAATAACATATCATGCACATACAGGTTGTTAGAAATACATGACCAAATAACATGGAGTGAGGGGAAGTTGGGACACTATAAAATTAAGCTTCAAAAGTAACTTAAATATTAAAAGTTACAAAATTGGACTTTAAAATAGTTATGATTAATATGTTAAATGAAATAACTTACAAGGTAGAAAACTGTGCCAAAGGACTCATAACAAGAGTACCAAATGTGTATTTTAGAACTTAAATTACTATAACTTGCCAGGAGCCAGCACGGGAGATCCCACCCATGACAAGGTCATGCGGAGAGACCTGACAGGCAAGGAGAGTCAGGTCTCAAGGGGTCCTCCGTCTGAGCATCCACCTTGAAACCAAATTCTGTCTGTTTACTGTATGCTATACTATACTCTTCTGACATTACCACCTTTCTCTGGAAAGAGTTAACTCAGAGCTCCAGTTAACAGTCTCCTGCATATAAAAAGAATGTCTCTGCTTAAAACCCTTTGATGGCTTTCTAACTTACTTGACCAGTCTGCCCGGACTTTTACAACTTGTGAATTGTTTACAGCCCCCCAACTGCGAGAGGCATGAAGCTTAAAACATCTTGAAGATATAGAGCCTTTTAGAGTTAAGAATTAGTTTGGTGAAGAGTTTGTTGAGTTAATGTTTGCCGCCAGACCTCCATATCCTTTATCTTTTAGGCACCAGGGAGGATATTAATCAATGTAATTGGGATGCTGAAATAGGAATATAGTAGTTTTGATGTTAGCAACACTAGACTTTTGAGTTAATTAATTTTCTCTTTGTTATAAATCACTGTACTCCTTTTTCCTTGTTATAAATTGCTGTGTCCTTGCTATGTAAGAATGTAACTTTATTTAGTGCTTTCTGAGAGTGACACCAGACTTTGGGAAGAACAACACTATTGCCTTTATCAAAAAAGGGCTGTAAAATGCTAATTGGCCTTCCAGCCAAAAGATGATATATATCACCTAAGACTTGTGCATACAACTAGGTATGCAGAGAGAAAACCTGGTCTCGATAAGAGTCAGGGCTGTTGATACTGCATAATTTTATATTATCCTTTGGTCTCTATGTACAAAAAAAAAGGTATAAAAAGTCTTTACAAACAATAAAGGATGGAAGAGTTTCTCTGACAAGCTTCTTGAACTGGTTTCTTGGAAATCTGGCTCCCCCCATGTCGAATCTCTCTCTCTCTCTTTCTCTCTTTCTCCCTCTCCCTCCCTCTCCTTTTAAGGCTGAATTCCCATCTAGGGTGTGGAGGCTCTCCAAATCTACTTACTTGCCCTGGCTTCTAAGACCCAGGCAAGAGGGAGCCTAAGGCAGGGCAACCTCTGCTATTCAAGTGGGCGCCGGTGGCCTAATGTAGATGGTGCAAGTTCCTTGTCTTGGAACTTTATCAGTTTTCCACATAAACCAAGATATTTAGCATCTTTTCTCCACTAAATTTCCCACTACACTATTCTTTACTAATCTCTCTTTTATATTTCTAAATAAGTAAGTTTTTCCCTCGCCTACTCCATCTCCCCTTTGAATTACCCTGGATCCAGCAGGGCAGGACCCCGGCAATAACTGAAGATGAAAATGTAGTATACAGATTTTAAAACATTGAAATGTAGCAGATGAAAAAGTCAATTGATTAATAATAATTCAATAGATTATATCCAGACTAAAGCACAGAGATTGAAGGGTATGACCAATTAACAAAAAGAAGGTGATAGATTTGTGGACCATGTGAGAGAAGGGAAGTTCTAAAATACCTATAAAAGAAGTTCCAAAGGAAAATAAAATAATGGATGGGATAAAAACAATAGGTGAAACAATACTGGGCAAAAATCTTCCAAAATAGAAGAAAAAATACACTTAGAGGTTTAAGTAGCTCAATGAATCATAACAAAGAAAAATACAAAGACAAGCATGCTTAGACAGAGCAGAGTCAAACTACTTAAAGCTAAAGACAGAAGAAAATTTTACAAGCAACTGAAAAGAAAAAACAGGCACATTGCCTTAATAGAGTAACAAGAAACTCAGCTTACTTTCTAACAATAATGATTGAAGCCAGAAAAACAAGAAATAGTTTCTTTAAAGTGCTGAAAGAAAACAACTGCCAAACTAGAATTCTATATGTAGTGAGAATGTTCTTCAAAAAAAGGCCACATGGGAATTCTCTGGCAGTCCACCGCTTAGAACTCCACACTTTCACTGCCAAGAATCCAGGTTTGATCCCTCCTAGGGGAACTACAATACCAATCCTAGAAGCTACAGGGGAGAGGAGGGGGGGGAGTGAAAAAAAAAAAAAAAAGCCATAGGAAGATCTTATTCAGAAAAAAGAAAAACTGAAAAAATTCTTCACCTGCTGAATCTTATAAAAGATGTAATAAAGGCACCAAGTGAATTCTTTGGGTAGTAGATGGAAGTACAATGGATGTTCAATGGAAATACAAAAAAATGAAGGCTGATTTTAATGGTATACATGTGGTTAAATACAAGTAATTATTGACTACATAAAACAATATTAATTTTGTGGGTTTAAAGGTTATGAAGAATCAGAATCCATGACCCTAAAGTACAAAAGCTGTAGGCAGATAAGTAGACCTGTGTTATAAAGTCCTTGTTTTGTCAGTAAAGCTGTAAATATTCTAATTTAAGTTTTAATAAATCAAAGACATACGTTGTAATCTAATGGTTAACCAGTGAAAGAATTACAAATATATATATATATATATATATAACTACAAAGCCAATAGAGGAGAAACACAGAATTTTACTGAATAACTGATTAATCCAAAAAGTCAAAATACAGCAAAACAATATAGAAGTAACACAGAAGAAATAGTATAAAACATTTCATTCCAAATATATGTACAATTATATGTGAATGAATTAAATGTTCAAATTAGATTTGAAAACAACATTGTATTGCATATGAGATAACATAAATGTAAGAACATGAAAAAGTTAAAATAATGCAAAAATGTATTGCATGAAAACTCTAACCAAATAAATGCTAGTACAATTGTACTGTTAGACACAGGAGACACATGCAAATTATCTTCAAAATAGTAAAGGATCAATCTTTCAGAAAGATATTCTAAATCTGTATGCACTGGATAATTTAAAGTCAGAAGTTATAGGGAGATATAAAATCATAGGGAAAGAAGGTACTCAGTCAGTTAGTCCCGTCTGACTCTTTGCAACCCCATAGACCATAGCCCACTAGGCTCCTCTGTCCATGAGATTTTTTTCCAAGTAAGAATACTGGAGCAGATTTCCATTTCCTTCTCCCAGGGATCTTCCCGACCCAAGGATCAAACCTGCATCAGGGAAAGAATACTGGATTCATAAAAAGTCAAGAGTACACATCCATGCACATAGATTATTTACCCAAATATAACCAATGTTGCATCATAAAGAAATTCTCAAAGATGCTCTTTGATAAAAGTAGAAATAAACTAGAAGTCTATAACAAAATGATATCTGGAAAACCCTTTCAGTTCAGTTCAGTCACTCAGTCGTGTCCAACTCTTTGCAACACCATGAATCACAGCACGCCAGGTCTCCCTGTCCATCACCAACTCCCAGAGTTCACTCAGACTCACGTCCATCGAGTCAGTGATGCCATCCAGCCATCTCATCCTTGGTCGTCCCCTTCTCCTCCTGTCCCCAATCCCTCCAAGCATCAAAGTCTTTTCCAATGAGTCAACTCTTCGCATGAGGTGCCCAAAGTACTGGAGTTTCAGCTTTAGCATCATCCCTTCCAAAGAAATCCCAGGGCTGATCTCCTTCAGAATGGACTGGTTGTATATCCTTGCAGTTCAAGGGACTCTCAAGAGTCTTCTCCAACACCACAGTTCAAAAGCCTTAGATGTTTAGAGAGTAAGTCTTTTACTTCTACATAACACAATGGCTACAAGAGATAAGATGAGGCCATTAAAAATTGAATAATAACTGAAGTATAGCATGAAAAAATCCTTGATATATACAGCTAAATAATCTGAGAAAAAAAAACAGATTAAAAATCATATATAAGAAATAAGNGCAGCACGCCAGGCCTCCCTGTCCATCACCAACTCCCGGAGTTCACTCAGACTCACGTCCATCGAGTCAGTGATGCCATCCAGCCATCTCATCCTTGGTCGTCCCCTTCTCCTCCTGTCCCCAATCCCTCCAAGCATCAAAGTCTTTTCCAATGAGTCAACTCTTCGCATGAGGTGCCCAAAGTACTGGAGTTTCAGCTTTAGCATCATCCCTTCCAAAGAAATCCCAGGGCTGATCTCCTTCAGAATGGACTGGTTGTATATCCTTGCAGTTCAAGGGACTCTCAAGAGTCTTCTCCAACACCACAGTTCAAAAGCCTTAGATGTTTAGAGAGTAAGTCTTTTACTTCTACATAACACAATGGCTACAAGAGATAAGATGAGGCCATTAAAAATTGAATAATAACTGAAGTATAGCATGAAAAAATCCTTGATATATACAGCTAAATAATCTGAGAAAAAAAACAGATTAAAAATCATATATAAGAAATAAGGCCTAGAAATTAATGTACGTTTTCATTTAAAAGAGTTAGTGAATGCCAGAAAATGAAATTTTAAAAAAATGCTAAATGGAAATGACAAAACAATAGCAGCTATCAATGAAAAAGAAAACAAAGGTACAATAGGGAAAATAAATAGTGATAAATATTGGTCTTTGAAAAGAGAAATACAATTGATAAGCCTCCAACAAGAGTAATGAAAAAAAATCACATAAATTAAAAATGGGACATTACTGCAGGTTCTACAGATGTTAAAAAGATAATAAAAACAGATCCTGGGGAAATTCAGCTAGTAAATATTTGAATAGTCTATTTTATTAAATAAATCAAAATAGCATTTAAAATGTTCCTAAATGGCAACCCACTCCAGTACTCCTGCCTGGAGAATCCCATAGAGGGAGGAACCTGGTAGGCTACAGTCCCTGGGGTCGCAAAGAGTCAGACACAACTGAACGACTTCACTTTCACTTTTCACTTTTGCAAATAAAGCCCAGATGCTTCCTTTCAGGTTCTTTCAAAGTTTTAATAATGAAATAACCTTAATCTTCTAAAAACTTAGAATATAAAAAAACAATGGAAATACTCCCACTTCATTTTAGGTGGCCAAAATGAACTCAAAAATCCTGAAAAGACCAGAACAAGAAATAAAAATGTAACACTAATGTTCTCATTACCAGGTAGGAATTCTATTCCAAGTAATAGTTAACTGAACTTTATAATTTATATAAAATACAAATAGTTTAAGTTATTCCCTGAGTATTAGCTTGGTTCAACACTTTAAAATAATAATAATAATAAATGTAATTCACTGTGCTAAAAAAAATGTGAAATCATTTTGACATGCAGTAAAATTTTTCAACAATTTAGTTATTTGTGATAGAAACTCTTAGAAAACTATGTAAAAAAGTCATTGAACTATACATTTATGACTTGTGAACATTTTTGTATACATGATAATTTTGAGCGCAGGCGGAGCGGGCCAGCGCACTGAGCGTGGCTGAGAGGAGCTACCCCACGTCGAGGTCAGGGGCAGCAGCCTAAAGTGCCAGGCAGTGCCCACGCAGGAGTGGCCGAGAGGAGCTACCCCGCATCCGAGGTCAGTGGCGGCTGTTAGGAGACACCCCATGTCTGACGTCAGGGTGGCGGCCAGGAGGAGACACCCCGCATACAAGGTCAGTGGCAGCCAGGAGGAGATACCTGCATCCGAGGCCAGGGGCAGCAGCTGGGAGGAGCCACCCATGCCCAAGGCCAGGGCCGGCAGCCCGGAAGAGCAGCCCGAGGAGCAATGCCTGCGCAGGCACAAGAGGGCCTAGAGGAGCTATCCCACGTTGAAGGTCAGGAACGGTGGTGGTGAGTAGATACCCCTCATTCAAGGTAAGGAGCAGGGGCTGTGCTTTGCTGGAACAGCTGTAAATAGATACCCCATGCCCAAGGTAAGAGAAACCCAAGGAAGACAGTAGGTGTTGCAACAGGGCATCAGAGGGCAGAGACACTGAAACCATACTCACAGAAAACTAGTCAATCTAATCACACTAGGACCACAGCCTTGTCTAAATCAATGAAACCAAGCCATGCCTGCGGGGCAACCCAAGACAGGCGGGTCATGGTGGAGAGATTTGACAGAATGTGGTCCACTGGAGAAGGGAATGGCAAACCACTTCAATATGCTTGCCTTGAGAATCCCATGAAGAGTATGAAAAGGCAAAATGATAGGATACCAAAAGAGGAACTACCCAGGTCATTAGGTGCCCAATGTGCTACTGGAGATCAGTGGAGAAATAACTCCAGAAAGAATGAAGGG
>SJYV01037860.1:25229-43026 GCA_006410875.1 Neotragus pygmaeus | reverse complement strand
CAGGGGTCTGTGGCTTTCCCTCGAGGCTTTCCCACAGGACTGAAACAAGTGCCACCGCGGTGTGAGTCCATACTCGGGGTGACAGTCAAGGCGGTACAGAGATATCAGGTTCCACTGGAGTGGAGTGAGATATTTGGAAGCCTTTTGGAATGGTGGCACCACACAGGGAGTTCCTCTCCTCTTTCCTGTGGACAGCTCCTCCCATTGAGATGTGACAGGAACATCGGGAATCTTTCCTGAAGAAGCAGGGAAAGGAACCCTCATCTCGAGTGGAAGAGGTGGAAACTGGTTCCTCTTGAGTTGTGGCGGGATCCTCGGTGTTCCTCTTGAGTGGGAAAGGGAATGTTAGGGTACTCCTTGAGTCCTTGCAAAGGTCTGAAGGAACACTTTGAGGCTCAAGAGGGAAGGGGTGACTTCCTCTGAGACGTTGTAGCAGACAAGGGCCTCATCTCGCTTGGAGGAGAGAACGTCCTGGTTTTTCTCAAGTTGCGGCAGGTTCCCTGTGAGTTAAGACCAGTACCTCTGGGACCCGCCCCTGTGGCCTCAGGAAAGGACAGTCTCCACGTGAGTTGTGAGGTGTCTGTCGGGATTCCTGTGCAGTAGGGGCCAGATCCTAAGTTCTCGTTTGGAACCGGAGGTTTCTTCTCCAGTGCTTCCATGGATTGTGGTGTTCCTCTGGAGGTTCCACAGGGGAATCAGGCCTCGTTTCAGGTGGAGACATGCACGTCCTCTTTCCTCCTGAGCTGTAGCAGCATGGTGAGGCTTCCTGTCGAGGTGACACAGGGGTCTGTGGCTTTCCTTCGAGACTTTCCGACAGGGCTGAAACAGGGGCCACCATTGTGTGAGTCCATACTCAGAGTGACATTCAGGGAAGTCCACTGAAATGAGGTTCCTCTGGAATGTACTGAGACATTTGGGGGTCTTTTGGAATGGTTACACGAAAACTGGAGTTCCTCCCGACTCATCTGTGGAGAGTGCCTCCTCTTGAGATGCGACGGGAACGCCAGGAATCCTTCCACGATGAAGAAGTGAAAGGAGCCCTCACCTCTAGCGAAGAATTGGGAAACAAATCTCTTCTTGAGTTGTGGTGGTACCCTTAGTGTTCCTCTCGAGTGGAGAAGGGTATGTTGGGGTACTTCTTGAGTCACTGCAAGGGTGTGAAAGACCACTTCGAGGTTCAAGATGGAAGGGCTGACTTCCCCTGAGACGTGGCAGCAAACAAGGTGCTCAACTCGCCTGGAGGGGAGAACCTCCTGGTTTCTCTCGAGTTGGGGCAGGTTCTTCTCCAGTTAGGAACGGGACCTCAGGGACCTGCCCTTCTGGCCTTAGGAAAGGCTAGTCTACACGCAGGTTGTGAGCGGCATCTCGGGATTCCTTCACAGTCGGTGCCAGCTCCTAAGACGTCGTGTAAAGCCTGAGATTTCTTTTCCAGTGTTGACATGCGTTGTGTGGTTATTCTGGAGGCTCCATAGGAGAGTCAGGCCTCATCTCTAGTGGCGACCTGCTGGCCCGCTTTCCTCCTGAGCTCTAGCGGCAGGGTCAGGCTGCCCGTCGAATTGACACAGGGGTCTGTGACTTTCCCTCAAAACTTTCCCACAATGCTGTCACATGTGCCACCGTGCTGTGAGGCGATACTCGCGGTCACATTCGATGCGGAGCAGGGCAACCACGTTCATTTGTAGTGGACGGAGACTTCTGGGGGTCTTTGGAAATGGTTGCACGACCCCTGGAGTTCCTCTCAACTCACCTGTGCCTCCTCCTGAGATGCTACGGGAACGCCGGGAATCCTTCCTGACGAAGCAGGGAAAGGAACCCTCATCTTGAGTGGAAGAGGTGGAAACAGGCTTCTCTTGAGTTGTGGCGGGACACTCAGTGTTCCTCTCCACTGAGAAAGGGTATTTTGGGGTAATTCTTGAGTCCCAGCAAAGATCTGAAGTAACCATTAGTGGATCAAGAGGGAAGGGGTGACTTCCCCTGAGACGTTGCAGCAGACAAGGTCCTCATCTTGCCTGGAGGGGAGAACCTCCTGGTTTTTCTCAAGTTGCGGCAGGTTCCTAGCGAGATAAGACAGGTACCTCAGAGAACCGCCCCTGTGGACTGAGGAAAGGCCAGTCGCCTTGCAAGATACAAAGGGCCTCTCAGGATTCCTTCCCAGTAGGGGCCGGATCCTAAGTCCTCGTTTGGAACTGAGGTTTCTTCTCCAGTGCTGCCATCTATCGTGGTGTTCCTCTGGAGGCTCCACAGGGGAATCAAGCCTCGTTTCCCGTGGAGACATGCACGTCCGCTTTCCTCCATAGCTGTAGCAGCAGGGTGAGGCTTCCCTTCGAATTGATACAGGGGTCTCTGGCTTTCCCTTGAGGCTTTCCGACAGGGATGAAACATGGGCCACAGTTGTGTGAGTCCATTCTCAGGGTGACATTCAGGAAGTGCAGGGAAATGAGATTCCTCTGGAATGGACTGAGATATTTGGGGGTCTTTTGCAATGGTGGCACGAACCCTGGAGTTCCTCTCGACTTTGCCATGGAGAGCACCTCCACTTGAGAAGGGATGGGATGTCGGGAATCCTTTCCTGATGAAGCAGTTAAAGATCCCTCATCTGGAGTGAAGGTGGGGGAAACTGGCCTCCTCTTGAGCTTTGGTGGGACCTTGGTGTTCCTCTCAAGGGGAGAAGGGTATTTCCGTGTACTTTTCGAGTCGCTGCAAGGGTATGAAAAACCCCTTCGAGGTTTAAGAGGGAAGGGGTTACTTCCCCCGAGATGCCGAAACTGACAATGGCCTCATCTCGCCTGGAGGGGAGAACCTCCTGTTTTTTCTCAAGAGGGGGCAGGTTACTCTCGAGTTACGACCAGGGATTCAGGTTCCCACACTTGTGCCCTAGGAAAGACCAGTCTCCAGGCAAGTTGTGAGGGGCTTCTCGGGAATCCTGCCCAGTCCGGGCCGGCTCTTATATCCTGGCCTGGAGCAGAGGCCGGAACCTGAGTTTTCTTCTCCAGTGCTGACATGGATCACGGGGTCCCTCTGGAGCCTCCACAGGGGAGTCAGGCCTCATCTCGAGTGGGCATGTGCAACTCTGCTTTTTTCCCGAGCAGTAGCAGCAGGGACAGGCTTCCCGTTGAGTTGACACAGGAGTTTGCGGCTTTCCCTCGAGGTTTTCACACATGGCTGAAACACGTGCCACTGTGGTGTGAGTCCATAGTCGGGGTGACAGACGAGGCATTGCAGGGAAATCAGGTTCCTCTGGAGTGGACTGAGACATTTAGGGGTCTTTTGGAANGGCTTTCCCTCGAGGTTTTCACACATGGCTGAAACACGTGCCACTGTGGTGTGAGTCCATAGTCGGGGTGACAGACGAGGCATTGCAGGGAAATCAGGTTCCTCTGGAGTGGACTGAGACATTTAGGGGTCTTTTGGAATGGTGGCATGGCCCCAGGGGTTCCTCTCAACTTTGCTGTGGAGAGCACCTCCTCTTGATATGTGACAGGTAGTTCAGGAAACTTTCCCCGATGAAGCAGGGGAAGATCCCTCAGCTCGAGCGGAGGAGGCATAAACTGGGCTCATCTTGAGCTGTGGTGGGACCCTCGGTGTTCATCTCGGGAGGAGAAGGGTATGTTGGGGTACTTCTTGAGTCCCAGCAAGGGTGTAATATAACTCTTCGAGGTTCAAGAGCAAAGGGGTGACTTCCCCCGAGACGCTGTAGCTGACAAGGTCCTCATGACGCCTGGAGGGGAGAACCTCCTGGTTTTTCTCAAGTGGGGACAGGTTCCTCTCGAGTTACGATGGGGTCTTCAGGTGCCCGCCCCATGTCCTCAGGAAAGACCAGTCTCCACGCAAGTCTTGAGGGGCTTCTCGGGAATCCTGCCCAGTCCGGGCCAGCTCCTAAGTCCTCATATAGAGCAGAGGCCAGAACCTGAGTTTTCCTCTCCAGTGTAGACATGGATCGTGAGGTTCCTCTGGAGGCTCCACAGGGGAGTCAGGCCTCGTCTCGAGTGGACATGTGCACTTCTGCTTTTTTCCCGAGCAGTAGCAGCAAGGACAGTCTTCCCTTTGAGTTGACACAGGGGTCTGTGGCTTTCCTTCGAGGCTTTCCCATATGGCTGAAACACGTGCCACTGTGTTGTGAGTCCATACTCGTGGTGACAGATGAGGCACTGCAGGGAAATCAGGTTCCTCTGGACTGGACTGAGATATTTAGGGGTCTTTTGGAATGGTGGCATGACCCCAGGAGTTCCTCTCGACTTTGCTGTGGAGAGCACCTCCTCTTGAGACGGGACAGGAAGGTCAGAAATCCTTCCC
Source organism: Neotragus pygmaeus (assembly GCA_006410875.1). NCBI lineage: Eukaryota > Metazoa > Chordata > Mammalia > Artiodactyla > Bovidae > Neotragus > Neotragus pygmaeus. Next base: position 38,733 of record SJYV01037860.1, on the reverse strand, counting down.
CGAAGACACAGGGAAAGACCCCTCGTCTTGAGCGGAGGAGGGGAAAACTGGGCTTAACTTGATCTGTGGCGGGACCCTCGGTGTTGCTGTCACGTGGAGAAGGTAATGTTTGGGTACTTCTTGAGTCCCTTCAAGGGTGTAAAGTATCTCATCGAGGTCAAGAGGGAAGGGGTGACTTCCCCAGAGACACCACAGGGGACAAGGGCCTCATCTCGCCTGGAGGGGAGAACTTCCTGGTTTTTCTCGTGTTGCGGCATATTACTCTTTAGTTACTACAGGGAACTCTGATACCCGACCTTGTGCCCTCAGGAAAGGCCAGTATCTACGCGAGTTGCGAGGGTGCTCTTGGGATTCCTGTGCAGTCACAGCCAGCTCCTATGTCCTCGTCTGGAGCCTGAGGTTTCCTCTCCAGGCTTGACAGGGATCATGTTGTTTCTCTGGAAGCTCCACAGGGGAATCAGGCTTCATCTCGTTTGGAGACTTGCACTTCTGCTTTCCTCCCAAGCTATAACAGCAAGGTCAGCCTTCCAGTCGAGTTGATGCAGGGGTCTGTGGCTTTCACTCAAGTCTTTCCCACNTTCTCTGGAAGCTCCACAGGGGAATCAGGCTTCATCTCGTTTGGAGACTTGCACTTCTGCTTTCCTCCCAAGCTATAACAGCAAGGTCAGCCTTCCAGTCGAGTTGATGCAGGGGTCTGTGGCTTTCACTCAAGTCTTTCCCACAGGGCTGAAACAGGTGCCACCAAGGGGTGAGTCCCTACTCGGGGTGACAGTCGAGGCAAAGCAGGGACATCAGGTTCCTCTGGAGTGGACTGAGACATTTGGGGGTCTTTTGGAATGTGGCATGTCCCCTGGAGTTCCTCTCGAATTCCTTTTGAGAGCGCCTCCTCTTGAGATGCGATGGGAACACCGGGAATCCTTGCCCGAGGAAGCAGGGAAAGGATACTCATCTCAAGCAAAGGAGGGGGAAATGGGTCTCGTCTTGAGTGGTGGTGAAACCCTCGGTGTTCCTCTAGAGAGGAGAAGGGTATGTCGGGGTACTTTTTGTTGATCGCTGCAAGGGTGTGAAGGACCCGTTCGAGGTTCAAGAGGGAGGGGCTGACTTCCCCTGAGACGCCACAGTGAACAAGGTGCTCATCTCGCCTGGAGCGGAAAACCTCCTGGTTTCTCTCCAGTTGTGGCAGGTTCCTCTCGAATTAGGAATGGGACATCAGGGACCTGCCCCTATGAACTCAGGAAAGGCTAGTCTAACCATGGGTTGTGAGGGGCATCTCAGGATTTCTGAGCCTTCGGCCCGGCTCCTAAATCCTTGTCTGGAGGCTAAGATTTCTTCTCTAGTGTTGACATGCATCGTGTGTTTACTCTGGAGGCTCCACATGGGAGTCAGGCCTCGTCTCTAGTGGGGACCTGCTGGTCTGCTTTCCTCCCAAGATGCGGCAGCAGGGTCAGGCTTCCCGTCAAATTGACACCGGGGTCTGTGGCTTTCCCTCAAAGCTTTCCCACACCATTATCACATGTGCAACCATGCTGTGAGCCAATACTCTTGGTGACATTAGATGCGGTGCAGGGCAACCATGTTCATGAGGAGGTGTTTTGGAATGCTTGCACGACCACTGGATTTCCTCTCAACTTTCCTGTGGACAGCTCCTCCTCTTGAGATGTGACGGGAAGGCTGGGAAACCTCCCGTGACGAAGCAGTGAAAGGAACCCTCATCTCGAGCAGAAGAGGTGCAAACCGGGCTCCTCTTGAGTTGTGACGGGACCTTTGGTGTTCCTCTCGAGTGGGAAAGAGTATGTTGGGGAAATTCTTTAGTTGCTGCAATGGTGTTAAAGACCCCTTCGAGGTTGAAGAGTGAAGAGGTGACTACGCCTGAGACGCTGCAGCGACCAGGGCCTCAACTCGTCTGGAGGGGAGAACTTCCTGGTTTTTCTCGAGTTGCAGCAGGTTTCTCTCGAGTTACTACGGGGCCTCATGGACCAGCCCCAGTGGCCTCAGGAAAGGCCATTCTTCATGCGAATTGCGAGGGGCCTCTCGGGATTCCTGAGCAGTCAATGCTGGCTCATAAGTCCTCATCTGAAGCCTGAAGTTTCTCTCCAGTGCTGATGTGGATCGTGTTGATTCTCTGAAGGCTACACAGGGTGTCAGGCCTCGGCTCGAGTGGAGACATGCACCTCTGCTTTCCTCCAGAGCTGTAGCAGCAGGGTCAGGATTCCCGTCGAGTTGACACAGGGGTCTGTGGCTTTCCCTCGAGGCTTTCCCACAGGACTGAAACACGTGCCACCACTGTGTGAGTCCATACTCGGGGCGACAGTTGAGGCGATGCAGGGATATCAGGTTCCACTGGAGTGGACTGAGATATTTGGAAGTCTTTTAGAATGGTGGCACAACGCCTGGGGTTCCTCTCAACTTTCCTGTGGACAGCTCCTACTCTTGAGATGTGACTGGAATGCCGGGAATCCTTCCTGACGAAGCAGGGAAAGGAACCCTCATCTCAAGCAGAAGAAGTGGAAACGGGCTACTCTTGAGTTGTGGTGGGACCCTTGGTGTTCCTCTCGAGTGGGAAAGGGTATGTTTGGGTACTTCTTGAGTCCCACCAACGGTCTGTAGGATCCCTTTGAGGCTGAAGAGGGAAGGGGTGACTTCCCCTGAGACGTTTCAGCAGACAAGGCCCTCAGCTCGCTTGGAGGGGAGAACCTCCTGGTTTTTCTCGAGTGGCAGCATGTTCCTCTGGAGTTATGATGGGGTTCTCATGGACCTTCACCTGTGGCCAATGAAAGACCAGTCCCCACGTGAGTTGGGAGGGGCCTCTCGGGATTCCTGTGCAGTAGTTGTTGGCTCCTAAGTCCTCGTCTTGAGCCAAGACCAGAACCTGAGGTTTCCTCTCCATTGCTGACATGGATCGTGGGGTTACTCTGGAGGTTCCACAGGGGAGTTGGACCTCGTCTCGAGTGGAGACGTGCACGTCTGCTTTCCTCCCGAGCTGTAGCAACAGGGTCAGGCTTCCCGTCAAGTTGACACAGGGGTCTGTGGCTTTCCCTCGAGGCTTTCCCACAGGACTGAAACACGTGCCACCACTGTGTGAGTCCATACTCGGGGCGACAGTTGAGGCGATGCAGGGATATCAGGTTCCACTGGAGTGGACTGAGATATTTGGAAGTCTTTTAGAATGGTGGCACAACGCCTGGAGTTCCTCTCAACTTTCCTGTGGACAGCTCCTACTCTTGAGATGTGACTGGAATGCCGGGAATCCTTCCTGACGAAGCAGGGAAAGGAACCCTCATCTCAAGCAGAAGAAGTGGAAACGGGCTACTCTTGAGTTGTGGTGGGACCCTTGGTGTTCCTCTCGAGTGGGAAAGGGTATGTTTGGGTACTTCTTGAGTCCCACCAACGGTCTGTAGGATCCCTTTGAGGCTGAAGAGGGAAGGGGTGACTTCCCCTGAGACGTTTCAGCAGACAAGGCCCTCAGCTCGCTTGGAGGGGAGAACCTCCTGGTTTTTCTCGAGTGACAGCATGTTCCTCTGGAGTTATGATGGGGTTCTCATGGACCTTCACCTGTGGCCAATGAAAGACCAGTCCCCACGCGAGTTGGGAGGGGCCTCTCGGGATTCCTGTGCAGTAGTTGTTGGCTCCTAAGTCCTCGTCTTGAGCCAAGACCAGAACCTGAGGTTTCCTCTCCATTGCTGACATGGATCGTGGGGTTACTCTGGAGGTTCCACAGGGGAGTTGGACCTCGTCTCGAGTGGAGACGTGCACGTCTGCTTTCCTCCCGAGCTGTAGCAACAGGGTCAGGCTTCCCGTCAAGTTGACACTGGGGTCTGTGGCTTTCCCTCGAGGCTTTCCCACAGGACTGAAATGCGTGCCATTGAAGGGTGAGTCCATATTCGGGGTGACAGTCGAGGTGGTGCAATGAAATCAGGTTCCACTGAAGTGGACTGAGACATTTGGACGTTTTTGGAATGGTGGCACGATCTTTGAAGTTCCTCTAGACTTTCCTGTTGAGCGTAGCTCCTCTTGAGATGCAATGAGAACGCCGAGAATCCTTCCCGAGGAAGCAGGTAAAGGAACCCTCATCTGGAGCAGAGGAGGCAGAAATGGGGCTCCTCTTGAGTTGTGGCGGGATCTTTGGTGTTCCTCTCGAGTGGAGAAGGATATGTCGGGGTACTTCTTGAGTCCCTGCAAGGGTGTGAAGGACCTCTTCGAGGTTCAAGAGGGAAGGGATGACTTCCCCTGAGATGCCGCAGCAGACAAGGGCCTCATGTCGCTTGGAGGGGAGAACCTCCTGGTCTTTCTCGAGTTGCTGCAGGTTCCTTTCAAGTTACTAAGATGACCTCAAGGACCCGCCCTTGTGAACTCAGGAAAGACCAGTCTCCACACAAGTTGCGAGGGGCCTCTTGGGATTCCTCCACATTAGGGGCCGGCTACTAAATCCTCTCCTGGAACCTGAGGCTTTTTCTCTCCAGTGCTGACATTGAACGTTGGGTTTTTCTGGAGCCGAGAGGAGTCACGACTCGTCTTGAATGGAGATGTGCACAGCTGCTTTTCTCTCGACCTGTATCAGCAGGATCATGCTTCCCGTCGAGCTGACACAGGGGTCTGTGTCTCCATCATGACTTTCCCACAGGGCTTTCACTCTTGCCCACCGTGGTGTGAGCCGATACTCGGGGTGACACTCGAAGCAGTGCAGGGAAACTAGGTTCATCTGAAGGGGACTGAGAAATCTCAGGGTCTTTCAGAACAATGGCACGGCACCTGGAGTTCCACTCAACTCTCCTGTGGAGAGCGTCTCCTCTTGAGATGAGACGGGAATGCAGGGAATCCTTCCCCGACGAATCAGGGAATGGAACCCTCATCTCAAGCAGAGGAGGGGGAAACTGGGATCCTGTTGAGTTGTGGTGGAACCCTCGGTATTCCTTTCGAGTGGAGAAGGGTGTTTCAGGGTACTTCTTGAGTCGCTGCAAAGATGAGGAGGACCCCTCAGAGGTTCAAGAATCAAGAGGTGACTTTACTGGGACGCTGCAGCAATCAAGGGCCTCATCTCGCCTGGACAGGAGAACCTCCTGGTTTTTCTCGAGCTGCAGAAGGCTCCTCTCGAGTTATGACGAGGACTTCAGTGACACGTCCCTGTGGACTCAGGAAAGGCCAGTCTCCACGCGAATTGCGAGGGCCCTCTCAGGATTCCTGCGCAGTCAAGTCTGGCTCCTAAGTCATCGTCTGGAGTCTGAGATTTCCTCTCCATTGCTGATGTGGATCTTGTTGTTCCTTTGGAGGCTGCACAAGGTTTCAGGCCTCATCTCGAGTGAAGAAGTGCATGTCTTCTTTCCTCCTGAGCTGTAGCAGCAGTGTAGGCTTCCCCTTGAGTTGACACATTGGTCTGTGGCTTTCCCTCGAGGCTTTCCCAGAGGGCTGAAACACGTGCCACCATGGTGTGTGTCAATACTCAGGGTGACAATCGAGGTGTTGCAGGGAAATCAGGCTCCCCTGGAATCGACTGAGACATTTGGGGGTCTTTTGGAATAGTGGCATGACCCCTGGAGTTCCTCTCAACTGTCCTGTGGAGAGCACCTCCTCTTGAGATGCGACAGGAACACCAGGAATCCTTCCCCAAAGAAGGGAAAGGTACCCTCATCTCGAGCTGAGGAGAGGGAAATGGCGCTCCTCTTGAGTTGTGGCTGGACCCTTGGTGTTCCTATCGAATGGAGAAGGGTATGCTGGGGCACATCTTGAGTCACTGCAAGGGTATGAAAGACCCCTTCGAGGTTCAAGAGATAAGGGGTGACTTCCCTTGAGATGACTCGGCAGACAAGGGCCTGGAGGGGAGAACCTCCTGGTTCTTCTCAAGTTGAGACAGGTTCCTCTCGAGTTATGTTAGGGACCTCAATGACTCACCCCTGTGGCCTCAGGAAAGGCTAGGCACCACTCTAGTTGTGAGGGGCCTCTCGCGATTCCTGCACAGCCATGGCCGGCTTCTAAGTCCTCATCTGTAGCCTGAGGTTTCCTTTTCAGTGCTTCCATGGATCATGGGGTCCCTCTGGAAGCTCCACAGGGGTAACAGGCCTCGTTTCCTGTGGAGACATGCACGACTGCTTTCCTCCGCAGATGTAGCAGCAGGGTGAGTCTTCCCGTAGAGTTGATACAGGAGTCTTCGGCTTTCCCTCAAGGCTTTCTGTCAGGGTTGAAACACGTGCCAATGTGGTGTGAGTCCATACTCAGGGTGACATTTGGGGCATTGCAGGGAAATGAGGTTCCTCTGGAATGGACTGAGACATCTGGGGGTCTTTTGGAATGATGGCACGACCCCTGGAGTTCCTCTCGACTATCCTGTGGAAAGCACTTCCCCGTGAGATGAGACGGGAATGCCGGGAATCCTTCCCCGAAGGAGAGACAGGAACCCTCATCTTGAGCGGAGGAGGGGGAAAAGGGGCTAGGCTTGAGGTGTGGCAGGACCCTCAGTGTTCCTCTCGAGTGCAGAAGGGTATGTCGGGGTACTTCTTCAGTCGCTGTAAGGGTGTGAAGGAACTCTTTGAGTTTCAAGAGGGAAGGGTTGACTTCCCCAGAGACATAACAGTGAACGAGAGCTTCATCACACCTGGAGCGGAGAACCTCCTGGTTTTTCTTGAGGTGTGGCAGGTTACTATCGAGTTACGATGGGGGCTTCAGGTTCCCGCCCAAGTGGTCTCAATAAAGACCAGTCTCCATGAGATTTATGAGGGGCCTGCTCCTAAGTCCTCTCCTGGAGCAGGGGCCAGAACCTGAGGTTTCCTCTCCAGTACTGACATGGATCGTGCTGTTCCTCTGGAGGCTCCACAGGGGAGTCAAGCCTCATCTCGAGGGGAGACTTGCATATCCTCTTTCCTGCCCAGCTGTAGCAGCAAGGTCAGCCTTCCAGTTGAGTTGTCACAGGGGTCTCTGACTTTCCCTCAAGGCTTGCCCATAGGGCTGTCCTACGTGCCACCGTGTTGTGAGCCGATACTCAGGGTGATATGGGAGGCGGTGCAGGGCAACCAGGTTCATCGGGAGTGGACTGAGACATCTGGGGGTCTTTCAGATCAGTGGCACGAACCTTGGAGTTCCTCTCGACTCTCCTGTGGAGAGTGTCTCCTCTTGAGCTGCGATGGGAATGCCGGGAATCCTTTCCCGACGTAGCAGGGAATGGAACTCTCATCTCAAGCAGAGGAAGGGGAAATGGGGTCCTCTTGACTTGTGATCAGACCCTCAGTGTTCCTCTCTAGTGGAAAAGGGCATGTCGCAGTACTTGTTCAGTTGCTTCAAGGGAGGGAAGGACCCCTTTGAGATTCAAGAGGGAAGGGATGACTTTCTCAGAGATGCCACAGTGGACAAGGCCCTCATCTCGCCTGGAGGGGAGAACCTCCTGGTTTTCCTCGAGTTGAGGCAGCTTCCTCTCGAGTTACAATGGGGATCTCAGGGAACAGCCAGTGTGGCCTCAGGAAAGGCCAGTCTCCACGCGAGTTGCCAGGGCCTCTCAGGATTTCTGCAAAGTCAGGCCCAGCTCCTAAGTCCTCATCTGAAGCTGAAGCCGGAACCTGAGTTTCCCTCTCCAGTGCTGACGTGGAACGTGGGGTTCCTCTGGAGTCTACACAGGGGAGACAGGCCTCGTCTTGAGTGGAGATGTGCACATCTGCTTTCCTCCCGAGCTGTAGCAGCATTGTCAGGCTTCCTGTAGAGTTGACAGAGGGGTCTGTGTCTTTCCCTCCACCCTTTCCCACAGGGATGAAACAGGTTCCACCATGGGGTGAGTCCCTACTCGGGGTGACAATAGAGTAAATGCAAAGAAATCATTTTCCGCTGGAGTGGACTGAGACACTTGGGGGTCTTTTGCAATGGTGGCATGTCCCCTGGAGTTCCTCTCGAAGTTCCTGTTGAGAGCACCTCCTCTTGAGATGCGACAGGAAGGTCGGGAAACCGTCTCCGACAAAGCAGGAAAGGAACCCTCATCTCGAGCAGAGGGGAGTGAAACGGGGCTCCTCTTGAGTTTCGGCTGGACCCTCGGTGTTCCTCTCGTGTGGAGAAGGGCATGTCGGGGTATTTCTTGAGATGCTGTAAGGGTGCAAAGACCCCTTTGTTGTTCAAGAGTGAAAAGTTGCTTCACCCGAGACTCGGCAGCGGACGACGGCCTCATCTTGCCTGGAAGGGAGAACCTCGTGGTTTTTCTCGAGTTGTGGCAGGTTCCTCTTGAGTTAAGACGGGGACCTCTGAGACCCGCCCCTGTGGCCTCAAGAAAGGCCAGTCTCCACGTGAGTTGCGAGGGGCCTCTTGGGATTCCTGTGTAGTCGGGGCCGGCTTCTAAGTCCTCGCCTGGAGCAGGGGCCGGAACCTGAGTTTTCCTCTCCAGTGCTGATATGGATTATGGCGTTCCTCTGGAGGCTCCACACAGGAGTCAGGCCTCATCTCGAGTGGAGACAAGCACGTCCGCTTTCATCCCGAGAATTAGCAGCAGGGTAAGCCTTCCTGTCGAGTTGGCAAAGGGATCTGTGGCATTCCCTCGAGGCTTTCCCACAGGGTAAAACACGTGCCACCTTGGTGTGAGTCCATACTCGGGGTGATAGTCAGAATAGTTCAAGGAAATCAGGTTCCTCTGGAGTGGACTGAGACATTTGAAGGTCTTTTGGAATGCTGACACGACTCCTGGAGTTCTTATAATTTTTCCCGTTGAGAGCGCCTCCTCTTGAGATGCGACGGGATTGCGGGGAATACTTCCCCAACGAAATAGGAAATGGAACCCTCATCTCGAGCAAAGGAAGGGGAAACGGGGCTCCTCTTGAGTTGTGGCAGGACTCTCTGTGTTCCTCTCGAGTAGAGAAGGGTATGTCTGAGTACTTCTTGAGTCACTAGAAGGTGTTAAGGGCCCCTTCGAAGTTCAAGTGGGAAGGGGTCAGTTCCCCTGAGATGATGCAGCAGACAAGGGCCTCATCTCACCTGGAGGGGAGAACCTCCTTATATTTCTTGAGTTGTGGCAGGTTCCTCTCAAGTTATGATGGGGACCTCAGAGACCCTCCCCTGTGGTCTCAAGAAAGGTCAGTCTCCATGGGAGTTGCGAGGGGCCTCTCAGGATTCCTGCCCAGTCAGGGCTGGCTCCTAAGTCCTTGTCTGAAGCCCTGGCCGGAACATGAGTTTTCCTCTCCAGTGCTGACTTGGATCGTGGGGTCCCTCTGGAGTTTCCACAGGGGAGACAGGACTCATCTCCTGGGGAGACGTGCATGTCCCCTTTCCTCCCAAGGCATAGCAACAGGGTCAGTCGTCCCATCCAGTTGACACAGGGGTCTGTGGCTTTCCCTCGAGACTTTCCCACATGGCTGAAACACATGCCACTGTGGTGAGTCCATACTCGGGGTGACAGACGAGATATTGCAGGTAAATCAGGTTCCTCTGGAGGGGACTGAGACATTTAGGGGTCTTTTGGAATGGTGGCACGACCCCTGGAGTTCTTCTCGATATTGCAGTGGAGAGCACCTCCTCTTTAGATGCGATGGGAATGCCGGGAATCCTTTCCCGGAGAAGCAGGGAATGGTACCCTGATGTCCAGCGCAGGAGGGTGAAATGGGACTCTGCTTGAGTTGTGGAAGGATGCTCGGTGTTCCTTTCGAGTGGAGAAGTGTATGTTGGGGTACTTCTTGAGTTGCTGCAAGGGTGTGAAGGACCCCTTCGAGGTTCAAGAGGGAAGGGCTGACTTCCGCCGAGATGCAGCAGTGGACAAGTACCTCATCTCGCCTGGAGTGGAGAAACTCCTGGTTTTTCTCGAGTTGTGGGAGGTTCCTCTAGAGTTAGGACGCGGACCTCTGGAACCCGTCCCTGTGGCCTCAGGAAAGGCCAGTCCCCACGAGAGTTGCAAGGGGCCTCTCGGGATTCCTGGGCAGTGAGGGCTGGATCCTAAGTCCTCCTCTGGAGACTGAGGTTTCCTCTCCAATGCTGACATGGATCATGTGGTTACACTGGAGGTTCCATAGGGCAGTCAGGCCTCATCTCGAGTGGAGACGTGCATGGCTGCTTTCCTCTCAAGCTGTAGCAACAGGGTCAGGCTTCCCATCGAGTTGACACAGGGGTCTGTGTCTTTCCGTCAAGACTTTCTCCCAGGGCTGTCACATGTGCCGCCATGGTCTGAGCCGATACTCGCGGTAACACTCGAGGCAGTGCAGGGCAACTAGGTTCATATCAAGTGGACTGAGAAATCTAGGAGTCTTTTGGAATGGTGTCACGACACTTGGAGTTCTGATCAATTCTCCTGTGGAGAGCGCCTCCTCTTGAGATGCGATGGGAACGCAAGGAATCCTTCCCCAACGAAGCAGGTTATGGAATCGTCATCTCGAGTGGAGGAGGGGGAAACTGGACTCCTTTTGAGTGGCGCCGGGAGCCTCGGTGTTCCTTTCAAGTGGAAAAGGGTATGTCGGGATACTTCTTGAGTCACTGCAAGGATGTGAATGACCCCTTAGAGGTTCAACCGTCAAAGGGTGACTTCACCGTGATGCCACAGCGTTCAAGGGCCTCAGTTTGCCTGGAGGGGACAACCTCGTGGTTTTTCTCGAGTTGTGACATGTTCCTCTCGAGTTACAACGGGGACCTCAGGCACCTTCCGCTGTGGCCTCAGGAAAAGGCAGTCTCCACGTGAGTAGGGCGAGGCTTCTAGGGATTCCTATGCAGTCAAGCCCGACACCTAAGTCCTCGTCTGGAGCCTGAGGTTTTCCTTCCCGTGCTGACGTGGATCGTGTTGTTCCTCTAGAGGCTACACAGGGTTGTCAGGCCTGGTCTCAAGTGGAGATGTGCACGTCTACGTTCCTCCCTAGCTGTAGCAGCAGGGTCAGGCTTCCCCTCGAGTTGAAACAGGGGTCTGTGGCTTTCCCTCGAATGTTTCCCACAGGACTGAAACACGTGCCACCACGGTGTGAGTCCATACTTGGGATGACAGTGGAGGCGCTGCAGGGAAATCATGTTCCACTGAAGTGGAGTGAGATATTTGGAGGTCTTTTGGAATGGGGGCAGGATCCCGATGCTCCTCTCGACTTTCCTGTTGAGCGTGGCTCCTCTTAAGATGCGACGGGAATGCTGGCAATCCTTCCCTGAGGAAGCAGGGAAAGGAACCCTCATCTGGAGCGGAGGAGGTGGAAACGAGGCTCCTCTTGAGTTGTGGCGGGACCCTCAATGTTCCTCTCGAGTGGAGAAGAATATGTCAGGGTACTTCTTCAGTCCCTGCAAGGGTGTGAAGGACCCCTTCGTGGTTCAAGAGGGAAGGGGTGACTTCCCCTGAGACGCCTCAGCGGACAAGGGCCTCATCTCGCCTGGAGGGGAGAACCTCTGGTATTTCTCGAGTTGTGGCAAGTTCCTCTAGAGTTTTGACTGGGATATCAGAGACCCGCCCTGTGGCCTCAGGAAAGGCCAGTCTCCACATGAGTAGCAAGGGGCCTTTGGGGATTCCTGTGCAGTCAGGTCCGGCTCCTTAGTCCTCGTCCAAAGCCTGAGGTTTCATCTCCAGTGCTGATGTGGATCTTGGGGTTCCTCTGGAGGCTACACAAAGGAGTCAGTCTTTGTTGAGTGGAGATGTGGACGTCTGCTTTCCTCATGAGCTGTAGCAGCAGTGTCAGGCTTTCCGTCGAGTTAACACAGGGGCTTGTGGCTTTCCCTCATGGCTTTCCCACAGGGCTGTCATACGTGCCACCATGCTGTGAGCTGATGTTCGGGGTGACAGTCGAGGCAGTGCAGGGCAACCAGGATCATCTGGAAAGGACTGAGATATCTGGGGGTCTTTTGGGACGGTGCCACGACCCCTGGAGTTCCTCTCATCTCTCCTGTGGAGAGCGCCTTCTCTTGAGATGCAATGGGAAGGCAGGGAATCCTTCCCCGACGAAGCAGGAAAAGGAACCCTCACCTCGAGCGGAGGAGGGCAAAACAGGGCCACTCTTGAGTTGTGGCAGGACTCTCAGTGTTCCTCTCCAGTGGAGAAGGGTATGTCGGGGTACTTCTTGAGTCACTGCAAGGGTGTGAATGACCCCTTCGAGGTTTAAGAGGGAAGGGGTGACTTTCCTCAAGACACCAAAGCGGACAAGGACCTCATTTCGCCTAGAGGGGAGAACCTCCTTATTTTTCTCGAGTTTCAGCACGTTCCTCTCGAGTTACTAAGGGGACCTCAGGGATCCGCCCCTCTGGCCTCAGGAAAGGCCAGTCTCCAGGCGAGTTGTGAAGGTCCTCTCAGGATACCTGCACAGTCTTTGCCAGGTCCTAAGTCCTCGTCTGGAGCCTGAGGTTTCCTATCCAGTGCTGACATGGATCGTGTTGTTCCTCTTGAGGCTCTACAGGGTGTCAGGCCTCGTCTCCAGTGGAGAAGTGCACGTTGGCTTTCCTCCCATGCTGTAGCAGCAGGGTCAGGCTTCCCATTGAGTTGACACAGGGCTTTTCCTCGAGGCTTTCCCACAAGACTGAAACACATGCCACTGAGGTGTGAGTCCAAACTCGGGGTGACAGTCGAGGTGGTGCAACGAAATCAGGTTCCACTAGAGTGGACTGAGATATTTGGAGGTCTTTTGAAATGGTGGCACGACCCCTGGAGTTCCTCTCAACTTTTCTGTGGACAGCTCCTCCTCTTGAAATGCGACAGGAACACCGGGAATCCTTCCCCGATAACTCAGGGAAAGGAACCATCATCTCCAGTGGAAGAGGGGATAACAGGGCTTCTCTTGAGTTGTGACAGTACCCTCGGTGTTCCTCTTGACTGTGAATTGGTATGTTGGGGTACTTCTTTAATTGCTGCAAAGGTGTGAAGTAACCCTTCTAGGGTCAAGATGGAAGGGATGACTTCCCTCGAGATGCTGCAGAGGACAAGGGCCTCATCTCGACAGGAGGGGAGTACCTCCTGGTTTTTCTCGAGTTGTGGCAGGGTCCTCGCGAGATACAACAGGTACCTCAGCAACCTGCCCCTGAGGCCTGAAGAAATGCCAATCTCCACGTGAGTTGCGAGGGGCCTCTCAGGATTCCTGTGCAGTGGAGGCTAGCTCCTAAAACCTCGTCTGTAGCCTGAGGTTTTCTCTCCAGTGCTGACATTGATCGTGGGGTACCACTATAGGTTCCACATGGGTGTCAGGCCTCATCTCAAGTAGAGATGTGCACATCCACTTACCTCCCGAGCTGTAGCAGCAGGGTCAGTCTTCACGTCGAATTGAAACAGGGGTCTGAGGCTTCCCCTCGAGACTTTCCCACAGGACTGAAACACGTGCCACCATGGTGTGAGACCATACTCAGGGTGACAGTCGTGGCAGTGCAGGGAAATAAGGTTCCTCTGGAGTGGACTGAGATATTTGGGTTCTTTTGGAATGGTGGCAAGACCCCTGGATTTCCTCTCGACTTTCCTGTTGAGAGCGCCTCCTCTTGAGATGGAACAGGCATGACGACAATCCTTCCCTGATGAAGCAGGGAAAGGAACCCTCAACTCGAGCAGAATAGGGAGAAACGGGGCTCCTCCTGATTTGTGGTGGGACTCTCGTTGTTGCTCTCAAGTGGAGAA
>SJYV01037860.1:4875-25132 GCA_006410875.1 Neotragus pygmaeus | reverse complement strand
GCAGGGTCAGGCTTCCCCTCGAGTTGAAACAGGGGTCTGTGGCTTTCCCTCGAATGTTTCCCACAGGACTGAAACACGTGCCACCACGGTGTGAGTCCATACTTGGGATGACAGTGGAGGCGCTGCAGGGAAATCATGTTCCACTGAAGTGGAGTGAGATATTTGGAGGTCTTTTGGAATGGGGGCAGGATCCCGATGCTCCTCTCGACTTTCCTGTTGAGCGTGGCTCCTCTTAAGATGCGACGGGAATGCTGGCAATCCTTCCCTGAGGAAGCAGGGAAAGGAACCCTCATCTGGAGCGGAGGAGGTGGAAACGAGGCTCCTCTTGAGTTGTGGCGGGACCCTCAATGTTCCTCTCGAGTGGAGAAGAATATGTCAGGGTACTTCTTCAGTCCCTGCAAGGGTGTGAAGGACCCCTTCGTGGTTCAAGAGGGAAGGGGTGACTTCCCCTGAGACGCCTCAGCGGACAAGGGCCTCATCTCGCCTGGAGGGGAGAACCTCTGGTATTTCTCGAGTTGTGGCAAGTTCCTCTAGAGTTTTGACTGGGATATCAGAGACCCGCCCTGTGGCCTCAGGAAAGGCCAGTCTCCACATGAGTAGCAAGGGGCCTTTGGGGATTCCTGTGCAGTCAGGTCCGGCTCCTTAGTCCTCGTCCAAAGCCTGAGGTTTCATCTCCAGTGCTGATGTGGATCTCGGGGTTCCTCTGGAGGCTACACAAAGGAGTCAGTCTTTGTTGAGTGGAGATGTGGACGTCTGCTTTCCTCATGAGCTGTAGCAGCAGTGTCAGGCTTTCCGTCGAGTTAACACAGGGGCTTGTGGCTTTCCCTCATGGCTTTCCCACAGGGCTGTCATACGTGCCACCATGCTGTGAGCTGATGTTCGGGGTGACAGTCGAGGCAGTGCAGGGCAACCAGGATCATCTGGAAAGGACTGAGATATCTGGGGGTCTTTTGGGACGGTGCCACGACCCCTGGAGTTCCTCTCATCTCTCCTGTGGAGAGCGCCTTCTCTTGAGATGCAATGGGAAGGCAGGGAATCCTTCCCCGACGAAGCAGGAAAAGGAACCCTCACCTCGAGCGGAGGAGGGCAAAACAGGGCCACTCTTGAGTTGTGGCAGGACTCTCAGTGTTCCTCTCCAGTGGAGAAGGGTATGTCGGGGTACTTCTTGAGTCGCTGCAAGGGTGTGAATGACCCCTTCGAGGTTTAAGAGGGAAGGGGTGACTTTCCTCAAGACACCAAAGCGGACAAGGACCTCATTTCGCCTAGAGGGGAGAACCTCCTTATTTTTCTCGAGTTTCAGCACGTTCCTCTCGAGTTACTAAGGGGACCTCAGGGATCCGCCCCTCTGGCCTCAGGAAAGGCCAGTCTCCAGGCGAGTTGTGAAGGTCCTCTCAGGATACCTGCACAGTCTTTGCCAGGTCCTAAGTCCTCGTCTGGAGCCTGAGGTTTCCTATCCAGTGCTGACATGGATCGTGTTGTTCCTCTTGAGGCTCTACAGGGTGTCAGGCCTCGTCTCCAGTGGAGAAGTGCACGTTGGCTTTCCTCCCATGCTGTAGCAGCAGGGTCAGGCTTCCCATTGAGTTGACACAGGGCTTTTCCTCGAGGCTTTCCCACAAGACTGAAACACATGCCACTGAGGTGTGAGTCCAAACTCGGGGTGACAGTCGAGGTGGTGCAACGAAATCAGGTTCCACTAGAGTGGACTGAGATATTTGGAGGTCTTTTGAAATGGTGGCACGACCCCTGGAGTTCCTCTCAACTTTTCTGTGGACAGCTCCTCCTCTTGAAATGCGACAGGAACACCGGGAATCCTTCCCCGATAACTCAGGGAAAGGAACCATCATCTCCAGTGGAAGAGGGGATAACAGGGCTTCTCTTGAGTTGTGACAGTACCCTCGGTGTTCCTCTTGACTGTGAATTGGTATGTTGGGGTACTTCTTTAATTGCTGCAAAGGTGTGAAGTAACCCTTCTAGGGTCAAGATGGAAGGGATGACTTCCCTCGAGATGCTGCAGAGGACAAGGGCCTCATCTCGACAGGAGGGGAGTACCTCCTGGTTTTTCTCGAGTTGTGGCAGGGTCCTCGCGAGATACAACAGGTACCTCAGCAACCTGCCCCTGAGGCCTGAAGAAATGCCAATCTCCACGTGAGTTGCGAGGGGCCTCTCAGGATTCCTGTGCAGTGGAGGCTAGCTCCTAAAACCTCATCTGTAGCCTGAGGTTTTCTCTCCAGTGCTGACATTGATCGTGGGGTACCACTATAGGTTCCACATGGGTGTCAGGCCTCATCTCAAGTAGAGATGTGCACATCCACTTACCTCCTGAGCTGTAGCAGCAGGGTCAGTCTTCACGTCGAATTGAAACAGGGGTCTGAGGCTTCCCCTCGAGACTTTCCCACAGGACTGAAACACGTGCCACCATGGTGTGAGACCATACTCAGGGTGACAGTCGTGGCAGTGCAGGGAAATAAGGTTCCTCTGGAGTGGACTGAGATATTTGGGTTCTTTTGGAATGGTGGCAAGACCCCTGGATTTCCTCTCGACTTTCCTGTTGAGAGCGCCTCCTCTTGAGATGGAACAGGCATGACGACAATCCTTCCCTGATGAAGCAGGGAAAGGAACCCTCAACTCGAGCAGAATAGGGGGAAACGGGGCTCCTCCTGATTTGTGGTGGGACTCTCGTTGTTGCTCTCAAGTGGAGAAGGGTGTGTCGGGGTACCTCTTGAGATGCTGCAAGTATATGAAGGATCCCTTCGTGGTTCAAGAGGGAAGGGGTGATTCTCCCGAGACGCTGCAGTGGACATGGGCCTCGTCTTGCCTGGAGGGGAGAACCTCCTGATTTTTCCTGAATTGCAGCAGGTTCCTCTCGAGATTCGACAGGGACCTCATGAACCCGTCATTTAGACTCAGGAAAGGCCAGTCTCCACGCAAGTTGCGAGTGGCTTCTTGGGATTCCCATGCAGTCAGGGCTGGCTCCTAAGTCCTTGTCTCGAGCCGAGACCTTAACCTGAGTATTTCTCTCCAGTGTTGACATGGATTGTGGGGTTCTTCTGGAGGCTCCACAGGAGAGTCAGGCATCATCTCGAGTGGAGACGTGCACATCCGTTTTTCCTCCCAAGCTGTAGCATCAGGGTCAGGCTTCCCATCGAGTTGACACAGGGATCTGTGTCAGGGTACTTCCTGAGTTGATGCAAGGATGTGATGGACCCCTTCGTGTTCCTCATCTCGAGTGGAAAC
This sequence comes from Neotragus pygmaeus, assembly GCA_006410875.1. Classification (NCBI taxonomy): domain Eukaryota; kingdom Metazoa; phylum Chordata; class Mammalia; order Artiodactyla; family Bovidae; genus Neotragus; species Neotragus pygmaeus. The sequence continues at coordinate 21,898 of SJYV01037860.1, read as the reverse complement.
ATGCACGTCTGCTTTCCTCCCAAGCTGTAGCATCAGGTTCAGCCTTCGCATCGAGTTGACACAGAGGTCTATGGTTTTCACTCGAGGCTTTCCCACAGGGCTGAAACACGACACCATGACGTGAGTTATTACTCGGGGTGACAGTTGAGGAAGTGCAGGGAAATCAGGTTCCTCTGGAGTGGACTGAGACATTTCTGGGCCTTTTGGAATGGTGGCACGACCCCTGGTGTTCCTCTCGACTCTCCTGTGGAAAGTGCGTCCTCCTGAGATGCGACGGGAACACCAGGAATCCTTCCCTGATGAAACAGGGAAACGAACCCTCATCTAGAGTAGAGGAGGGGAAAACGGGGCTCCTCTTGAGATGTGGCAAGACCTTCGGTGTTCCTCCCGAGTGGAGAACGGTATGCAGGGGTACTTTTTGAATCGCTGCAAGGGTGTGTTTGACCCCTTTGAGGATCTAGAGGGAAGTGGTGATTTCCCCGAGATGACGCAGCGGACAAGGGCCTCATCTCACCTGAAGGGGAGAACCTCCTGGTTCTCCTCGAGTTGTGGCAGGTTCCTCTCGAGTTATGACCGGGAGCTCAGGGAACCGCCCCTATGGCCTCAGGAAAGGCCAGGCTCCACTCGATTTGCGACAGGCCTCTCGGGATTCCTGCTCAGTCGGGGCCGGCTCCTAAGTCCTCGTCTGTAGCTGAGGCCGGAACCTGAGGTTTCCTCTCCAGTGCTAAAATGGAGCGTCGGATTCCTCTGGAGGTTCCACAGGGGAGTCAGGCTCTGTCCATAGTGGAGACATGTATGTTCACATTCTTCCCTAGCTCTAGCAGCAGGGTCAGGCTTCCCGTCGAATTGACACAGGGGTCTGTGGCTTTCACTCAAGGCTTTTGGCTTTCCAACAGGGCTGTCACATATGCCACCATGGTGTGACCCGAACTTCTGGGTGACAGTCGAGGCAGCACAGGGCCACCAGGGTCCTCTGGAGTGGATGGAGACATATGGAGGTCTTTCAGAATGGTGGCACGACCCGTGGAGTTCCTCTCAACTCTTCTGTGGAGAGTGCCTCCTCTTGAGATGCTACAGGAACTCTGGAAACCTTCTTCAACAAAGCAGGGAAGAGAACCCTCCTCTCGAGCAGAGGAGGGGGGAATGGGGCCCTGCTGCAAAGGTGGGAAGGACCCCTTCGAGCTTCAATAGGGAAGGGGTGACTTCCCTCCAGACACTGCAGTGGACAAGGGACTCAACTCGCCTGGCGGGGAGAACCTTCTGGTTTCTCTCGAGTTGTAGCAGGTTCCTCTCCATTTACGACGGGTACCTCAGGGACCCGCCCCTGTGGCCTCAGGAAAGGCAAGTCTCCGCGCGAGGTGCGAGGGGCATCTGGGCATTACCGCACAGTCGGGTCTGGCCTCTAAGTCCTCGTCTGGAGCCTGAGGTTTCCTCTCCAGTGCTGACATGGAACGTGGGGTTTCTCTGGAGGCTCCACAGGGGAGTTAGGCCTCGTCTCGAGTGGAGATGTGCACATCCGCTTTCCTGCCAATCTGTAGCAGCAGGGTCAGGCTTCCCATCAAGTTGACACAGGGAGTCTGTGGCTTTCCCTTGAGACTTTCTCTCATTGCTGTCACACATACCACTGTGTTGGGAGCCAATCCTCGGTGTGACAGTCTAGGCGACGCAGGGCAACCAGGTACCTCTGCAGTGGAAGGAGACATCTGGTGGTCTTTGGGAATGGTGGTACGACCCATGGAGTTCCTCTCGACTCTAGTATGGAGAGCGCCTCCTCTTGTGGTGCTAAGGGAAAGCCGGAATACTTTTCCGACGAAGCAGGGAAAGGAACCCTCATCTTGAGCAGAGGAGGGGGAAACGGGGCTCCACTTGAGTTGTGGCAGGACTGTCAATATTCCTCTCGAGTGGAAAAGGTCATGTCGGAGTACTTTTTGAGTGTCGATTCAAGGGTGTGAATGACCTCTTGAGGTTCAAGAGGGAAGGGGTGACTTTGCCCGAGACGCTTCAGCAGACAAGGGCCTCATCTCACCTTGCGGGGAGAACCTCCCAGCTTTTCTCGAGTTGCAGCAGGTTGGGGACCTCAGGGAACCACGTCTGTGGCCTCAGGAAAGGCCAGTCGCCACTCGAGTTGCGAGGGGCCTCTGGGGATTCCTGTGCAGTTGGGTCAGGCTCCTAAGTCCTCGTCTGGAGCTGGAAATTTCCTCTCCAGTGCTGACGTGGATCGTGGGGTTCCTCTGGAGGCTTCACAGGGGAGTCAAGCCTCGTCTTGAGTGTAGACATGCACGTCCGCTTTCCTGCCAATCTGTAGCAGCAGGGTCAGACTTCCTGTCAATTTGACACAGGGGGTCTGTGGTTTTCCCTCGAGACTTTCCCTCAGGGCTTTCACACGGGCCACCGTGGTGTGAGCTGATCCTTGGGGTGACAGTCGAGGCGGTGCAGAGCCATCAGGTTCTGCTGGAGTAGATGGAGACATCTGGGGGAAATTTGGAATGGTGGCACGAAGCCTGGAGATCCTCTCGAATCTCATGTGGTGAATGCCTCCTCTTGAGATGCGACAGAGCGCCCAGAATCCTTCCCTGATGGTGCAGGGAAAGAAACCCTCATCTCGAGCGGAGTAGGTGGTAACGGGGATCAGCTTGAGTTGTGGCGGGACCCTCAATGTTACTCTCGAGTGTCGGGTTACTTCTTGAGCGTCGCTGCAAGGGTATGAAGGACCCCTTCGAGGTTCAAGAGGGAAGGACTGACTTACCCCAAGACAACGCATCGGACAAAGGCCTATTCTCTCCTGGAGGGGAGAACCTGCTTGTTTTGCTGCAGTTGTGGCAGGTTCTTCTCGAGTTACAAAGGGGACATCAGGGAGCCATCCCTGTAGCCTGAGAAAAGGCCAGTCTCCAGGCGAGTTGTCAGGAGCCTCTAGGTATTACTGCGCAGTCGGGGCCGGCTCCTAAGGCCTCGTCTGGAGCCTGAGGTTTCCTCTCCAGTGCTGATGTAGACGGAGGGGTTCCTCTGGAGGCTCCATAGGGGAGTCAGGCCTCGTCTCGAGTGGAGACATGCACGTCCGCTTTCCTCCCAAGCTGAAACAGCAGGGTCAGGCTTCCCATCAAGTTGACACAGGGAGTCTGTGTCTTTCCCTGGAGAATTTCCCACAGGGCTGTCACACGTGCCACCATGGTGTGAGCCGATCCTCGGGGTGACAGTAAAGGCAGCGCAGGGCCACCAGTTTCCTCTGGATTGGAAGGAGACATCTGGGGGTCTTTCAGAACGATGGCACGACTCCTGTGTTCCTCTCAACTCTACTATGGAGAGCGCATCCTCTTGGGATTCTGCGGGAATGCTGGGAATCCTTGCCTGAAGAAGCAGGGAATGGAACCCTCACCTCTAGTGGAGAAGGGGGAAACGGTGTTCTGCTTCAGTTGTGGCGGGACTCTCGGTGTTCCTCTCAAGTGGAGAAAGACATGTCGGTTACTTTTTGAGCATTGTGGCAAGGGTGTCAAGGATCCCTTCAAGGTTCAAGAGGGAAGGGGTGATTTTCCTTGAGACGCCACAATGGACAAGGGCCTCATCTCGCCTGGAGGGGAGAACCCCTTGGTTTTTCTTGAGTTGCCACAGGTCCTCTCGAGTTACAACGTGGACCTCAGTGACCCGCCCCTGTGGCCTCAGGAAAGGCGAGTCTCCACTCGAGTTGTGAGGGGCCTCTGGGGATTCCCGTGCAGTCAGGGCTGGCTCCTAAGTCCTCGTCTGGAGCCTGAGGTTTCCTCTGCAGTGATGACTTGGATCATGGGGTTCCTCTGGAGGCTCCACAGGTGAGTCAGGCCTCGTCTCGAGTGGAGATGTGCACATCCGCTTTCCTCCCGAGCTGTAGCAGCAGGGTCAGGCTTCCCATCAAGTTGACAAAAGCGGTCTATGTCTTTCCCTCTAGGTTTCCCTGAGGGCTCTCACACGTGCCTAGTGTGAGCCATTCTTCACGGTGACAGTCGAGGCCGCGCTGGGCCACCTGGTTTCTCTGGAGTGGACCGAGATATCTGAGGGTCCTTTGGAATGGTGGCACGACCCCTGGAAATCCTCTCGACTCTCCTGTGTACAACGCCTCCTCGTGACATGCGATGGGAAAGCCGGGAATCCTTTCTGGACAAAGCAAGGAAAGGGATCCTCATCTCGAGCAAAGGAGGGGGAAACGGGGCTCCGCTTGAGTTGTGGCAGGACCGTCGGTATTCCTCTCAAGTGGAGAAGGTCATGTCACGGTTCTTCTTGAGCATCGCTGCAAGGGTGTGAAGGACCCCTTCGAGGTTCAAGAGGGAAGGGGTGACTTCCCTCGAGATGCCACAGCAGACAAGGGCCTCATCTCTCCTGGAGGGCAGAACCTCCTGGTTTTTCTCAGGTTGTGGCAGGTTCCTCCTGAGTTACGATGGGGACCTCAGGGATCCGCGCTTGTGGCCTCAGGAAAGGCCAGTCTACATGTGAGTAGCGAGGGGCTTCTGGTGATTCCTCTACAGTCAGTTCTGGCTCCCAATTCCTCGTCTGGAGCCTGAGGTTTCCTCTCCAGTGCTAACGTGGATCGTGATGTTCCTCTGGAGGCTCCACAAGGGAGTCAGGCCTTGTCTAGAGTGAAGACATGCACATCTGCTTTCCTCCCGAGCTGTAGCAGCAGGGTAAGGCTTCCCGTCGAGTTGACAAAGGGGGTCTGTGGTTTCCCTCGAGGCTTGCCCCCAGGGCTGAAACACGTGCCACCGTGGTGTGAGCTGATCATCCGGGTGACAGTCAAGTTGGCACAGGGCCACCAGGTTGCTCTGGAGTGGACGGAGATATCTGGGGGTCTTTTGGAATGGTGGCATGATCCCTGTAGTTCCTCTGTACACTCCTGTGGAGATTGCCACCACTTGAGATGCGACAGGAACTCCAGGAATCCTTCTCCGATGAAGCAGGTAAAGGAACCCTCATCTCGAGTGGAGGAGGGGGAAATGGGGCTCCGCTTGAGTTGTGGCGGGAAACTCGGTGTTCCTCTCGAGAGGAGAAGGGCATGTCGGGTTACTTCTTGAATGACACTGCAAGTGTGTGAAGGACCCCTTCGAGGTTCAAGAGGGAAGGGGTGACTTCCAAAGAGGAGCCACAGTGAAAAAGGGCCTCATTTCGCATGTAGGGGAGAAGCTCTTGGTTTTTCTCAAGTTGCCGCAGTTTCCTCTCCAGTTATGACGGGAACCTCAGGGACCTGACCCTGTGGCCTCAGGAAAGGCCAGTCTCCACTCGAGTTGTGAGGGGCCTCTGGGGATTCCTGAGCAGTAGAGGCTGACTCCTAAGTCCTGGTCTGGAGCGTGAGGTTTCCTCTCCAGTTCTGACGTGGATCGTGGGGTTCCACTGGAGGCTCCACAGGGGAATCAGGCCTTGTCCAGAGTGGAGATGTGCACGTCCACTTTCCTCCTGAGCTGTAGCAGCAGGGTCAGGCTTGCCGTCGAGTTGACACAGGAGGTCGGTGTCTTTCCCACAGGGCTGTCACAGGTGCAGCCATGGTGTGAGCTGATCATCGGGGTGACAGTAGAGGCGGTCATGGCCCTCAGGTTCCTCTGGAGTGGACGGACACAACTGGGGCTCTTTCAAAACGGTGGCAAGAACCCTGGAGTTCCTCTTAAGTCTCCTGTGGTGAGTGCCTCCTCTTTAGATGCGACAGAAAAGCCAGGAACCCTTCCCCAACGAAGCAGGGAAAAGAACCCTTATCTCGAGTGGAGGAGGGGGAAATGGGGTTCCACTTGAGTTGTGGCGGGACCCTCGGTGTTCCTCTTGAGTGGAGAAGGGCATTTTGGGGTACTTCTTGAGCGTCGTTACAAGGGTGTGAAGGACTCCTTCCAGGTTCAAGAGAGAAGGGGAGACTTCACCTGAGACGCCACAGTGGACAGGGGCCTCATCTCACCTGAAGGGGAGAACCTCCTGGTTTTTCTTCAGTTGCAGCAGCTTCCTCTCGAGTTATGACGGGGACCTCAGGGACCCGTCCCTGTGGCCTCAGGAAGGGCCAATCTCTAGGCGAGTAGCCAGGGGCCTCTGGGTATTACTGTGCAGTCGGAGCTGGCTCCTAAGTACTCGTCTGGAGCCTGAGGTTTCCTTTCCAGTGCTGATGTGGATCGTGGGCTTCCTCTGGAGGCTCCACAGGGGAGTCAGGCCTCATCTCGAGTGGAGACGTTCACATCCACTTTCTGCCCGAGCTGTAGCAGCAGGGTCAAGCTTCCCATCGAGTTGACAGAGGGGATCTGTGGCTTTCCCTTGAGGCTTTTCCACAGGGCTGTCACACGTGCCATCGTGGTGTGAGCCTATCCTCGGGGTGACAGTCGAGGTGGCACAGGGCCCCCAGTTTCCTCTAGAGAGGATGGAGATATCGGGGGTCTTTTGGAACGGTGGCACGTCCCATGGAGTTCTTCTCGACTCTCCTGTGGAGAGCGCCTCCTCTTGAGGTGAAACGGGAACGTTGGGAATCCTTCCCCGAGGAAGCAAGGAAAGGAACCCACATCTTGTGGGGAGGAGGGGGAAACAGGACTCCACTTGAGTTGTAGCAGGACCCTCAGTGTTCCTCTCGATTGGAGAAGGAGATTTTGGGGTACTACTTGAGCATCGCTGCATGTGAAGGATGCCTTCGAGGTTCAAGAGTGGAGGGTTGACTTCACCCAAGACGTCAGAGTGGACAAGGGCTTCATCTCGCCTGGAGGGGAGAACCTCCTGCTTTTTCTCCAGTTGTGGCAGTTTCATCTCGAGTTATGACAGGGACCTCAGGGACCCTCCCCTGTGGCCTCAAGAAAGGCAAGTCTCCATGCGAGCTGTGAGGGGTCTCTGGGGATTCTTGCGCAGTCAGGGCCGGCTCCTAAGTCCTCGTCTGGAGCCTGAGGTTTCCTCTACAGTGCTGATTTGAATCATGGGGTTCCTCTGGAGGCCCCACAGGGGAGTCAGGCCTCTTCTTGAGGGGAGACGTGCACGTCCGCTTTCCTCCCGAGCTGTAGCAGCAGGGTCAGGCTTCCCGTCGAGTTGACACAGGGGGTCTGTGGCTTTCCCTCGAGGCTTTCCCACAGGGCTATCAAACATGCCACCATGGTGTGAGCTGATCCTCGGGGTGACAGTCAAGGTGGCGCAGGGCCACCAGGTTCCTCTGGAGTGGACGGAGACATCTGGGGGTCGTTAGGAACGGTTGCATGACACTTAGAGTTCCTCTAGACTATCTTGTGGAGAGCACCTCATCTTGAGATGCGATGGGAACACCAGGAATCTTTCCCCGAGCGGAGGAGGAGGAAACGGGGCTCCGCTTGAGTTGTGGCAAAATCCTCGGTGTTCCTCTCTAGTAGAGAAGGGCATTTTGGGGTACTTCTTCAGTGTCGTTGCAAGGGTGTGAAGGACTCCTTCGAGATTCAAAAATGAAAGGGTGACTTCACCCGAGACGCCACAGCGGTCAAAGGCCTTATCTGGCGTGGAGCGGAGAACCTCTTGGTTTTTCCCCAGTTGCGACAGGTTCCTCTCCAGTTATGACGGGGACCTCAGGGATCTGCCTTTGTGGCCTCAGGAAAGGTCAGTCTCCACGCAAGTTGTGAGGGGCCTCTGGAGATTCCTGCACAGTCAGGGCCAGCTCCTAAGTCCTCATCTGAAGCCTGAGGTTTCCTCTCCAGTTCTGACGTGGGTCGTGGGGTTCCTCTGGAGGCTCCACAGGGGAGTCAGGCCTCATCTTGAGTGGAGATGTGCACGTCCGCTTTCTTCCTGAGCTGTAGCAGCAGGGTCAGGCTTCCCATTGAGTTAACAAAGGGGATCTGTGTCTTTCCCTCGAGGCTTTACCACAGGGCTGTCACACGTGCCACCGTGGTGTGAGCTGATCCTCGTTGTGACAGTCAAGGTGGTGCAGAGCCCACAGTTTCCTCTGGAGAGGACAGAGATATCTGGGGATCTTTGGGAACGATGTCACTTCCCATGGAGTTCTTCTCAACTCTACTGTGGGGAGCGTCTCCTCTTAAGATGTGACTGGAACGACAGGAATCATTCCCTGACGAAGCAGGGAAAGGAACCCTCATCTCGAGCAGAGGAGGGGGAAATGGGGCTCCGCTTGAGTTGTGGCGGGAACCTTGGTGTTCCCCTCAACTGGAGAAGGGGATGTCGGGGTACTTCTTGAGCATCGCTGCAATAGTGTGAAGGAACCCTTCGAGGTTCAAGAGGGAAGGGGTGTCTTCCCAGGAGAAATCACATTGGACAAGGGCCTCATCTCGCCTGGAGGGGAGAACCTCCTTGTTTTTCTCGAATTGTGGCAGGTTCCTCTCGCATTAAGATGAGGACTTCAGTAACCGGCCCCTGTGGCCTCAGGAAAGGCCAGTCTCCACGTGAGTTGTGAGGGGCCTCTGGGGATTCCTGCGCAGTCAGGGCCCACTCCTAAGTCCTCGTCTGGAGCCTGAGGTTTCCTCTCCAGTGCTGATGTGGAATGTGGGGTTCCTCTGGAGGGTCCACAAGGGAGTCAGGACTCAAATCAAATGGAGACATGCATGTCTGCTTTCCTCCCTAGATGTAGCAGCAGGGTCAGGCTTCCCGTCGAGTTGACACTGGGGTCTGTGTCTTTCCCTCAAGGCTTTTCCACAGGGTTGTCACACGTGCCACCTTGGAGGGAGTGGACGAAGACATCTGGGGGTCTTTGGGAATGGTGGCAGGAACCCTGGAGTTCCTCTCGACTCTCCTGTGGAGCGCACTTCCTCTTGAGACACTGTGGGAATGAAGGGGCTCTTTCCCGACGAAGCAGGGAAAGGAACCCTCATCTAGAGTGGAGGAGGGGGAAAAGGGGCTCTGCTTGAGTTGTGTAGGGACTTTCAGTGTTCCTCTCAATGGAGAAGGGAATGTTGGGGGTACTTCTTGAGCATCCCTGCAAGGGTTTGAATGACCCCTTCGAGCTTCAAGAGGGAAAGGGTTACTTCCCCTGAGACGCTGCAGTGGACAAGACCCTCATCGCGTCTGGAGGGGAGAACCTCCTGGTTTTTTTTCGAGTTGTGGCAGGGTCCTCTGTAGTTATGACAGGGACCTCAGGGACCCACACCTGTGGTCTCACGAAAGGTCTTTCTCCACGTGAGTTGAGAGGGGCCTCTGGGGGATACATGTAGAGTTGGGGCCAGCTCCTAAGTCCTCGTCTAGAGCCTGAGGTTTCCTCTCCAGTGTTGAGGTGTATCATGGAGTACCTCTGGAGGCTCCACAGGGGAGTCAGGCCTCGTCTCAAGTAAAGATGTGCACGTCTGCTTTCCTCCCGAGCTGTAGCAGCAGGGTCAGGCTTCCCATCGAGTTGAAACAGTGGGTCTGTGGCTTTCCCTCGAGGATTTCCCACAGGGCTGTCACACATGCCACCGTGGTGTGACCCGCTCCTCTACATGACAGTTGAGGCCGTGGAGGGCCACCCGGTTCATCTGGAGTGGATGGAGACATCTGGGGGGTCTCTCGGAATGGTGGCACGAACCCTGGAGTTGTTCTTTACTCTTCTGTGGAGAGCGCCCCCTCTTGAGATGCGATAGGAATGCCGGGAATCCTTCCCCGAAGAAGCAGGGAAAGGAACCCTCATCTCGAGTGGAGGAGGGGGAAACGGGGCTCCGCTTGAGTTGTGGCAGGACCCTCGGTGTTCCTCTCGAGTGGAGAAAGGCATGTACCCATCTTGAGCGTTGCTGCAAGGGTGTGAAGGACGCATTCGAGGTTCAAGAGGGAAGGGGTGACTTCGCCCGAGACGTCGCAGCAGACAAGGGCCTCATCTAGCCTGGAGGGGAGAACCTCCTGTTTTTTCTCGAGTTGAGCCATGTTCCTCTCAAGTTACAATGGGGATCTCAGGGACATGGCCCTGTAGCCTCAGGTAAGGCCAATCTCCATGGGAGTTGCGAGGGGCTTCTGGGGAATCCTGTGCAGTCAGGGCCGGCTCCTATGTCCTCGTCTGGAGCGTGAGGATTCCTCTCCAGTGCAGACGTGGATCGTGTGGTACCTCTGGAGGCTCCACAGGGGAGTCAGGCCTAGAATTGAGTGGAAACTTGCACGTTCGCTTTCCTTCCGAGCTGTAGCAGCAGGGTCAGGCTTCCCATCGAGTTGACACAGGGAGTCTGTGGTTTTCTCTCGAGGCTTTCCTACTGGGCTGTCCCACGTGCCACAGTGGTGTGAGCCAATCCTCAGGGTAACAGTCGAGTTGGCGCAGGGCCACCAGTTTCCTCTGGATTGTACGGAGACATCTGAGGGTCTTTCAGAACGGTTACACGAGCTCTGGATTTCCTCTTGACTCTCCTATGGAGCACACCTCCTTGTGAGATGCAACGGGAACACCGGAAGTGCTACCCCTACGAAGCAGCGAAAGGAACCCTCATCTTGAGTGGAGGAGGGGGAAACGGGGCTCTATGTGAGTTATTGCGAGAACAACGGTGTTCCTCTCGAGTGGAGAAGGGCATGTGGTGGTAATTCTTGAGCGTCGCTGCAAGGGTGTGAAGGATCCCTTCGAGTTTCAAGAGGGAAGGGGTGACCACCTGGGATGCCACAGTGGAAAAGGGACTCATATCGCCTGGGGGGAGAACCTCCTGGTTTATCTCGAGTTGCAACAGGTTCCTCTCGAGTTATGACGGGGACATCAGGGAACCACCCTCTGCCTCAGGAAAGGCCAGTCTCCACTCGAGTTGTGAGGGGCCTCTGGGGATGTCTGCGAAGTCGGGCTGGCTCATAAGTCCTCGGCTGGAGCCTGAACTTTCCTTTCCAGTGCTGACGTGGATCGTGGCATCCCTCTCGAGGCTCCTTAGAAGAGTCAGGTCTGGTCTGGAGTTGGGAAGTGCACGTCCATTTTCCTCCTGAGCTGTGGCAGCAGGGTCAGCCCTCCCGTCGAGTTGACACAGCGGATCTGTGACTTTCCCTCGAGGCTTTCTCACAGGGCTGTCCCACGAGCCACCATGGTGTGAGCCGATCCTCGGTGTTACACTCAAGGCAGCACAGGGCCACCAGGTTCCACTGGATTGGATGGAGACATCTAGGGGTCTTTCAGAAGGGTGGCATGACGGATGGAGTTCATCTCGACTCTCCTGTAGAGAATGCCTCTCATTGAGATGCGATCGAAATGCCAGGAATCCTTCCCACACGAAGCAGCTAAAGGAACCCTCATCTCGAGCGGAGGAGGGGGAAACGGGGCTCCACTTTACTTGTGGCGGGACCCTCGTTGTTCCTCACGAGTCATGAAGGGCATGTCGGGGTACTTCTTGAGCGTCTCTGCAAGGGTGTAAAGGACTCTTTGAGGTTCAAGAGGAAAGGGGTGACTTCACCCGTGAAGCCACATTGGACAAGGGCCTCATCTCGCCTGGAGGGGAGAACCTCCTGGTTTCTCTTGTGTTGTGGTGGGTTCCTCTCGAGTTAGAACGGGGACTTCAGGGACCCACCAGTGTGGCCTCAGGAAACTCCATTTTCCAGGCGAGTTGCAAGGGGCCCTTGGGGATTCCTACACAGTCGGGGCCGACTCCTAAGTCCTCGTCTGTAGACTGAGGTTTCCCCTCCAGTGCTGATGTGGATCTTGGGGTTCCTCTGGATGCTCCACCGGGGATTGAGGCCTCATCTCGAGTGGAGATGTGCACGTCCGCTTTCCTCCCAAGCTGTAGCAGCAGGGTCAGGCTTCTCGTTGAGTTGACACAGAGGGTCTGTGGCTTTCCCACGAGGGTTTCCCTCAGGGTTGTCCCACGTGCCACCGTGGTGTGAGTCAATCCTTGGGATGACAGTCGAGGCGTCGCAGGGCCACCAGGTTACTCTGGATTGGAAGAAGACATCTGGAGTCGTTCTGAAAGGTGGCAGGACCGCTGGAGTTCCTTTTGACTCTCCTGGAGAGAACATCTCCCATTGAGATGCAACGGGAATGCCGGGAATCATTTCCAATGAAGCAGGGAAAGGAACCCTCATCTCGAGCAGAGGAGGGGGAAACAGGGCTCCACTTGAGTTATGGCAGGACCCTCGGTGTTCCTCACGATTCGTAAAGGGCATATCGGGGTACTTCTTGAGCATCTCTACAAGGGTGTGAAGGACCTTTGAGGTTCAAGAAGGAAGGGGTGACTTTGCCCGTGAAGCCACAGAGGAAAAGGGCCTCATGTCGCCTGGAGNTTCAGTAACCGGCCCCTGTGGCCTCAGGAAAGGCCAGTCTCCACGTGAGTTGTGAGGGGCCTCTGGGGATTCCTGCGCAGTCAGGGCCCACTCCTAAGTCCTCGTCTGGAGCCTGAGGTTTCCTCTCCAGTGCTGATGTGGAACGTGGGGTTCCTCTGGAGGGTCCACAAGGGAGTCAGGACTCAAATCAAATGGAGACATGCATGTCTGCTTTCCTCCCTAGATGTAGCAGCAGGGTCAGGCTTCCCGTCGAGTTGACACTGGGGTCTGTGTCTTTCCCTCAAGGCTTTTCCACAGGGTTGTCACACGTGCCACCTTGGAGGGAGTGGACGAAGACATCTGGGGGTCTTTGGGAATGGTGGCAGGAACCCTGGAGTTCCTCTCGACTCTCCTGTGGAGCGCACTTCCTCTTGAGACACTGTGGGAATGAAGGGGCTCTTTCCCGACGAAGCAGGGAAAGGAACCCTCATCTAGAGTGGAGGAGGGGGAAAAGGGGCTCTGCTTGAGTTGTGTAGGGACTTTCAGTGTTCCTCTCAATGGAGAAGGGAATGTTGGGGGTACTTCTTGAGCATCCCTGCAAGGGTTTGAATGACCCCTTCGAGCTTCAAGAGGGAAAGGGTTACTTCCCCTGAGACGCTGCAGTGGACAAGACCCTCATCGCGTCTGGAGGGGAGAACCTCCTGGTTTTTTTTCGAGTTGTGGCAGGGTCCTCTGTAGTTATGACAGGGACCTCAGGGACCCACACCTGTGGTCTCACGAAAGGTCTTTCTCCACGTGAGTTGAGAGGGGCCTCTGGGGGATACATGTAGAGTTGGGGCCAGCTCCTAAGTCCTCGTCTAGAGCCTGAGGTTTCCTCTCCAGTGTTGAGGTGTATCATGGAGTACCTCTGGAGGCTCCACAGGGGAGTCAGGCCTCGTCTCAAGTAAAGATGTGCACGTCTGCTTTCCTCCCGAGCTGTAGCAGCAGGGTCAGGCTTCCCATCGAGTTGAAACAGTGGGTCTGTGGCTTTCCCTCGAGGATTTCCCACAGGGCTGTCACACATGCCACCGTGGTGTGACCCGCTCCTCTACATGACAGTTGAGGCCGTGGAGGGCCACCCGGTTCATCTGGAGTGGATGGAGACATCTGGGGGGTCTCTCGGAATGGTGGCACGAACCCTGGAGTTGTTCTTTACTCTTCTGTGGAGAGCGCCCCCTCTTGAGATGCGATAGGAATGCCGGGAATCCTTCCCCGAAGAAGCAGGGAAAGGAACCCTCATCTCGAGTGGAGGAGGGGGAAACGGGGCTCCGCTTGAGTTGTGGCAGGACCCTCGGTGTTCCTCTCGAGTGGAGAAAGGCATGTACCCATCTTGAGCGTTGCTGCAAGGGTGTGAAGGACGCATTCGAGGTTCAAGAGGGAAGGGGTGACTTCGCCCGAGACGTCGCAGCAGACAAGGGCCTCATCTAGCCTGGAGGGGAGAACCTCCTGTTTTTTCTCGAGTTGAGCCATGTTCCTCTCAAATTACAGTGGGGATCTCAGGGACATGGCCCTGTAGCCTCAGGTAAGGCCAATCTCCACGGGAGTTGCGAGGGGCTTCTGGGGAATCCTGTGCAGTCAGGGCCGGCTCCTATGTCCTCGTCTGGAGCGTGAGGATTCCTCTCCAGTGCAGACGTGGATCGTGTGGTACCTCTGGAGGCTCCACAGGGGAGTCAGGCCTAGAATTGAGTGGAAACTTGCACGTTCGCTTTCCTTCCGAGCTGTAGCAGCAGGGTCAGGCTTCCCATCGAGTTGACACAGGGAGTCTGTGGTTTTCTCTCGAGGCTTTCCTACTGGGCTGTCCCACGTGCCACAGTGGTGTGAGCCAATCCTCAGGGTAACAGTCGAGTTGGCGCAGGGCCACCAGTTTCCTCTGGATTGTACGGAGACATTTGAGGGTCTTTCAGAACGGTTACACGAGCTCTGGATTTCCTCTTGACTCTCCTATGGAGCACACCTCCTTGTGAGATGCAACGGGAACACCGGAAGTGCTACCCCTACGAAGCAGCGAAAGGAACCCTCATCTTGAGTGGAGGAGGGGGAAACGGGGCTCTATGTGAGTTATTGCGAGAACAACGGTGTTCCTCTCGAGTGGAGAAGGGCATGTGGTGGTAATTCTTGAGGGTCGCTGCAAGGGTGTGAAGGATCCCTTCGAGTTTCAAGAGGGAAGGGGTGACCACCTGGGATGCCACAGTGGAAAAGGGACTCATATCGCCTGGGGGGAGAACCTCCTGGTTTATCTCGAGTTGCAACAGGTTCCTCTCGAGTTATGACGGGGACATCAGGGAACCACCCTCTGCCTCAGGAAAGGCCAGTCTCCACTGTAGTTGTGAGGGGCCTCTGGGGATGTCTGCGAAGTCGGGCTGGCTCATAAGTCCTCGGCTGGAGCCTGAACTTTCCTTTCCAGTGCTGACGTGGATCGTGGCATCCCTCTCGAGGCTCCTTAGAAGAGTCAGGTCTGGTCTGGAGTTGGGAAGTGCACGTCCATTTTCCTCCTGAGCTGTGGCAGCAGGGTCAGCCCTCCCGTCGAGTTGACACAGCGGATCTGTGACTTTCCCTCAAGGCTTTCTCACAGAGCTGTCCCACGAGCCACCATGGTGTGAGCCGATCCTCGGTGTTACACTCAAGGCAGCACAGGGCCACCAGGTTCCACTGGATTGGATGGAGACATCTAGGGGTCTTTCAGAAGGGTGGCATGACGGATGGAGTTCATCTCGACTCTCCTGTAGAGAATGCCTCTCATTGAGATGCGATCGAAATGCCAGGAATCCTTCCCACACGAAGCAGCTAAAGGAACCCTCATCTCGAGCGGAGGAGGGGGAAACGGGGCTCCACTCTACTTGTGGCGGGACCCTCGTTGTTCCTCACGAGTCATGAAGGGCATGTCGGGGTACTTCTTGAGCGTCTCTGCAAGGGTGTAAAGGACTCTTTGAGGTTCAAGAGGAAAGGGGTGACTTCACCCGTGAAGCCACATTGGACAAGGGCCTCATCTCGCCTGGAGGGGAGAACCTCCTGGTTTCTCTTGTGTTGTGGTGGGTTCCTCTCGAGTTAGAACGGGGACTTCAGGGACCCACCAGTGTGGCCTCAGGAAACTCCATTTTCCAGGCGAGTTGCAAGGGGCCCTTGGGGATTCCTACACAGTCGGGGCCGACTCCTAAGTCCTCGTCTGTAGACTGAGGTTTCCCCTCCAGTGCTGATGTGGATCTTGGGGTTCCTCTGGATGCTCCACCGGGGATTGAGGCCTCATCTCGAGTGGAGATGTGCACGTCCGCTTTCCTCCCAAGCTGTAGCAGCAGGGTCAGGCTTCTCGTTGAGTTGACACAGAGGGTCTGTGGCTTTCCCACGAGGGTTTCCCTCAGGGTTGTCCCACGTGCCACCGTGGTGTGAGTCAATCCTTGGGATGACAGTCGAGGCGTCGCAGGGCCACCAGGTTACTCTGGATTGGAAGAAGACATCTGGAGTCGTTCTGAAAGGTGGCAGGACCGCTGGAGTTCCTTTTGACTCTCCTGGAGAGAACATCTCCCATTGAGATGCAACGGGAATGCCGGGAATCATTTCCAATGAAGCAGGGAAAGGAACCCTCATCTCGAGCAGAGGAGGGGGAAACAGGGCTCCACTTGAGTTATGGCAGGACCCTCGGTGTTCCTCACGATTCGTAAAGGGCATATCGGGGTACTTCTTGAGCATCTCTACAAGGGTGTGAAGGACCTTTGAGGTTCAAGAAGGAAGGGGTGACTTTGCCCGTGAAGCCACAGAGGAAAAGGGCCTCATGTCGCCTGGAGGGGAGAACCTCCTTGTTTTTCTCGAGTTGGGGCAGGTTCTTATCGAGTTAAGATGGGGACCTCAGGGACCCGCCCCAGTGGCCTCAAGAAATGACAGTCTCCACACGAGTTGCGAGGGGGTTCTGGGGATTCCTACGCAGTCGGGTCCTTCTCCTAAGTCCTCGTCTGGAGCCTGAGGTTTCTTCTCCAGTGTTGACATGGACCGTGGGGTTCCTCAGGAGGCTCCACAGAGGAGTCAGGCCTCGTCTCGAGTGGAGACATGCACGTCCGCTTTCCTCCCGAGCTGTAGCAGCAGTGCCAGGCTTTCTGATGAGTAGACACAGGGGGTCTGTGACTTTTCCTCGAGGCTTTCCCACAAGGCGGTCACAAGTTTTACTGTGGTGTGAGTGGATCCTGGGGGTGACATTCGAGGCGGCTCAGGTCCACCAGGTTCCACTGGAGTGGACAGAGACCTCAGGGGTTCTTTTGGAACGGTGGCACGACACCTGCAGTCCCTCTCGACTCTCTTGTGGAGAGTGCCTCTTCTTGAGATATCAGTGGAATGCCGGGAATCCTTCCCCAACGAAGCAGGGAAAGGAACCCTGATCTCGAGAGGAGGAGGGGGAAACGAGGCTCCACTTGAGTTGTGACGGGACCCTTGGTGTTCCTTTCGAGTGGAGAAGGGCATTTCAGGGTACTTCTTGAGGGTCGCTGCAAGGTTGTGAAGGACCCCTTCGAGGTTCAAGAGGGAAGGAGTGACTTCCCCTGAGACGCCACAGCCGACAAGGGCCTCGTCTCGCTTGAACTGGAGAACCTCCTTGTTTTTCTCGAGTTGCAGCAGGTTCCTCTCGAGTTACAACGGGAACCTTATGAACCCACCCCTGTGGCCTCATGAAAGGCCATTCTCTAAGCGAGTTGCCAGGGGCCTCTAGGGATTCCTGCACAGTCGGGGCCGGCTCCTAAGTCCTCGTCTGGAGCTTGAGGTTTCATCTCCAGTACTGACGTGGATCGAGGGATTCCTCTGGAGGCTCCACAGGGTAGTCAGGCCTCGTTTCGAGAGGAAACATGCACATCCTATTTCCTCCCCAACTGTAGCAGTAGGGTCAGGCTTCTGTCGAGTTGACACAGTGGGTCTGTGGCTTTCACTCTAGGGTTTCCTACAC